>CM051345.1:25438072-26038072 GCA_028015215.1 Gynostemma pentaphyllum | reverse complement strand
GAGTATATTTAAATGGTAATTAATAATTTGAAATTAATTAACAATTATTAATTGTTTAAATAATTAATTATATTTAAACGGAAATTAATAATTGAAATTAATTAAATTAATAATAAAATATTGTCAATAAAATTATTAATTTATGGAAATTAATAAACATAATATTTATTATTAATTATTTAAATAATGAAAATTATTTAAATGGAAATTAATAATTAAATATAAATTGGATAATATTTAGTCGGGAGAAAATATTAATATTATTAATAGTTTAAATGAAATATTTTATTTAAATGGTAATTAATAAATAAATTAATTAAGTTGGACTTATTAATTTAAGAGAGAGTTTCAAGCCCAATTGGATTAATGAACCCAATTGAAATTGGCCCAAAATAATTAATTAAATAAATTTGATTTATTAATTATTTATTATTAATTTTGGCCTTCATAGATAATTTGTAGGAGATAATTATTTGAATTATATCCTATAATAATTATATAGATTTATTTACCCAAGATAAATAAAATAAAGAAAAGAAAATAATCTCCTATTTATCTATGGCATTTTCGAAATTGCAAGATAAAGGAAAGAGATAATCTTTATTCTTTTTATATTTATCTCTATAGATTAATCCTAATGTGATTAGGATTCCTATTTTCCTATAAATAGGAGGGTTGGGTCATTCATAAATCACACAATTAAAATTCCTTAGAAATTCGGAAATCTCTCTTCCTCCTCTCCCCCCTTGAGTGCCGATTTTCCCTATTCAAAATTGGGAAGAAAATATTTTTCTTCTTCCCAATTTCTTCTAAAGTTCGATCCCACAATCGGGTTTTGTTTGATCGATCAGGATATAGCGTAGAAGATCCGGCGTTGCTGAGGATTTGATGCTGTAAAGAAATGTAACGTCCCGTTATTTTGTGATAAAAAAAAAACTTTTATTTATTTTATTTTTATTTGAGTAATTAAAATTCATTTATTTATTATTAAATTAGAATTTAGTAATTTATTTCATTTTAATTCCTTTTAATGGCTTTATTTATTTAAATACGTTTTAATGGTATTAATAATTATTAACGGGTAAATTAATAATTATTAATCACCATTGGGATAGTTTGAGATGTTCGGGAATCGTTTTAAGCCAAAAGTCATAAAAGGGCAAAATCGTAATTACCCAATTTGCAAAATATCTAAAATCACTATTGCTTCATCTTCTTTATATCATCTTTGACTTCACAAATTGACCAAAAGTTCTCCAAATTTCCCTCCCCACCCGTGAGCATCAAAGAGGAAGAAAGAAAAATTGGTTTTTGTTCGTTTCTTGCCGGATCGACTCGAGCTTGGATATTTCGGAAAGCCCTCGGGTCAAGGATCATTTCCCACCTAGCCATCGTCCGTTTCTCTCGAGATCCTAGGAGTTCTCGGTAAGTGAAGTTTCAAACCCTAACTCCAAATAGTGTTTTAATGGAGTTTTACTTGTTTTCTTTCGATTTCTTGCCATGGAACTCGGTGTTTGTCAATTCGGGAGTAGTTTTAAGTGTTTTTGGAAACTATTCCATAACCCTAAAACCGAGTTTCAGTCAAAACCCTTTCCGTTTGAAATTTACCCTTTTGGGATTGAAAATGGGTTAGAAATTAATGAATGAATGTTTATTTAAACTCAATTCGGGAAAGGGATTAATGTTCGAAAACCCTATTTATCGATACCCATTGAAATCGGGATTATCGAATTTGCTTAAAACCAACTCAAAATGTATTTAAATTGCCAAAAAGCCGGAAAACCAAACCCGAGACCCAATTTTGATGATAGGGCCGTGGGCCTCTTTGTGGGTTTAGTTGGGTTTTCGTTGCTTTATATGTTTAGTAGTTGTTTGATCGATAGTTGGTAAAGTTATTGATTGGATGATATAATTCGTTTGTAGGTGTTTTCGAACCGCGTGGTTGATTGCTCTTTCGGTGTTTAGGAGCAAAGTCTTCACTTTTATTAAGGTGAGAATGATTAGTATGTAAAGTAACTATAGAAAGCAAATGAGTGTTTTGGTTTGAAGGGTTTGAAACTAAGATTAGAATCCGAATCTAAGATTAGAGGGTTGTGAGTTAGTGCCCTTAGGATTAAGAGTTAATCCTTTAAGTGAGAACTTAAGAGTTCTCAGGAAAGACTTGAATCTTAGAAGATTCTAAGTTAGATTCGATTCGAAGCTTAGATTGGATCATTGGAAGTTTAGAATCCTTGAAGGTTTAGGTTAATCGTTTATTTTATAATTCTACTCTTATTGATACCGGAGATCGATCGATATATCGTTCATCCGAGATGCTTATCTACTTTTATCTTATGTCATTTACTTTGTCTTTTACTTTACACCTTTACTTTATGCTTGTATTCGATTACTTTAATTCCGCATTCTATTTATTTACTTTTACAAGATATGCAGGCATACGCATATCATTTGCACCATACCATTATCGCATCATTCTTGAAAAAAAAACGAAAAAGAGAAAAGAAAGTGAAAAAGAAAAGAAAGAGAAAAAGAAAAGAAAGTGAAAAAGAAAGAGAAAAAGAAAAGAATATGAAAAGAGACGGATGGGACCCTAAGGGATCTGCTCATCACTCTATATGAAAAGAGATGGATGGGACCCTACGGGATCTGCTCATCACTCTATATGAAAAGAGACGGATGGGACCCTAAGGGATCTGCTCATCACTCTATATGAAAAGAGACGGATGGGACCCTACGGGATCTGCTCATCACTCTTGATGAAAAGGATGTGAATGGTATCCTATGGGATTGACACATTACTTCATTCATGCATAAGGGTATATGCGAGCCCTACATTGCATATGATTGATGATATAAAGATTTGAGATGTTATATTTTATGCAAAGTCTTTACTTTTATTACTTTATGTCATATCCAGTTAATGTATGAGATTTGACTACAAGTGTAGTAATGGCATATTTTGGAGAAAATGGAATAGAATTACCTAGAGTTTGGATAACTTTAGGAGTGTATTGTGTCAGTTAATTGGACACAAATCGAAATGCGAGTTTGAGGTCTATCTTTACTTTTTATGCTTATTATTCTCACTGGGCTTAGTTTGTTAGCTCATGATATTACAACCAATTTCAGGTAATGCCTTGGCTAGAGGTCGAGGAAGAGGAGGTGGTGCTACTTGATCGAGGGATGCTGACCTCGAGATGGACTAATGGATTGTAAAGTTTATGTCTTATTTTGATGAATTTTAAGGAATTGTATTTTGTATTTGGCTCCTAAGAGCCTAATGTTGATGTTTTATGATATTATATATTTGAACTCCTGATTTGGACTTAAAGTCCATGAGATTTTGTTAGATTTGAAAATTAGGATGTAAACAGGTTTTCGGCATGCCAATTTTCAAACAAAACCACGCCAATTTTTCGTAAATTAAAAGACTTCCGCTGTTTTCTCTGAATTTAAATTATTTAAAAATGACGGGTAGTCACAGTTAGTATCAGAGCCGACGGGTTCTGTAGACTACATGTGATGCATGTTTGTATTTCATGTTTTGTTTTAAGTCCATTCTCGAAAGTCATCATCTGAGATCAACAGCACCAGGTATTCCTAGACCTTATCTTTAAACTCGCATTTCATTTCGATTTGATAAAAGAGTGGTGAATCCTCTTTTACAAGTGACTTATCTTGTTTTATTGACTTTATTTCAGTATGCCTCCTAGAAGGGGGGCTAGACGAGCTGGAGTGAGAGGTAGAGGTAGAGGCAGAGCTCGGAGCCCTACACCTCCACCACCACCTCCACCTGTGATTCCTATAGTACCTCCGCCAGTGATTCCTGTTGTACCGCCACCTGTTCAGGGGCGAGGAGTTTATATTTCTGAGGAGGATTATCTGGGTTATTGCGAGATGGCTGGTAGACCAGTATTGCCTGTTGTACCACCACCTAGACCAGCTGATGTGGCAGTTGATCAGGTTGGATCTACCGAGGCTGCTAGGTTTTTGAGAGAGTATAGTAGACATACACCTGGTGAGTTTAATGGTAGGTCTTTGGACCCATCTTTTCTCGAGCTCTTGGATTGATAGAGTTGAGAGAGCTTTCGAGTTTATCAGTGCCGGACCATCCGAAGGTCCACCGTGGTACGTATTCTTTGGTAGATGATGCTCTATATTGGTGGAGAGGCCTACATAGATCACTTTCTTTGACTATGGAGGTTACTTGGAAGGTATTTCGTGAGAAATTTTATGACAAATACTATTTTGCTGATTTGAGAGATAGATTGGAGGTGGAATTTCTGACCCTGAAACAGGGTGATAGCTCTGTGACCGAGTATGAGCGAGAGTTTGACCGATTGTCTAGATTTGCTCCTGGACAGGTTGCTGATCCTGAGAGCAAGATGAGGAGATTTTTAGTAGGGCTGAGAACCGAGATTAGGGGTCTTTTACGCACCCTGCGTCCGACTACCTACGAGGAGGCTTTAGAGTTTGCCCTTTCTTTAGATTTGGCTTCTGAAGAAAGGAAGGGTAAACTAGCTGCTACCGGAGAGACTTCCTCTCATAAGAGGAAGGTAGAGGATGACCCTGCCGGTCGAGTACCACCACCACAGCAGAGACAGCAGCAGCAGCAGGCTCGGGGTGGACTTCAGTTTAGACAGCCGAGTGTACAGGGACTACCTCTTCGCGATTGCCGAAACTGTTTTAGTCGTCACGCTGGGAGATGTACCCTACCACAGAGGTGTCATACTTGTGGTCAGGAGGGTCATGTATCTAGATACTGTAGAGCTTATCAGGCTCAGCCACCGCAGTATGGTTACCCGGGACAGGGTATTCAGCAGAGACCTTATCAGGCACCACCTGCTTTGTATGCTCCTCCAGTTAGAGGTAGAGGTCATGACCGAGGCAGAGGTCAGGACCGGGGCAGAGGACAGTTTAGAGGTAGAGGTCAGGGTGGTCAGGCACAGCAGTTCAGACTTCCACCTGTTGTTCAGCCGCCACAGATTTTACCTCCACCACTACCGAGATTTCCTCCACCTGCTCAGCATCAGGCCCGAGTTTATGCTACTAGAGAGGAGGCTGAGGCTGCAGGTACTGTAGTTACTGGTACTTTGACAGTTTTGGGCCATTCGGCCTTTGTTTTATTTGATTCTGGAGCTAGCCACTCTTTTATTTCTTCTGCTTTTGTTGAGTCGGCTATGCTAGAGTCTACACCGTTAGGTTTTGAGATGCGTGTTTCGACCCCAGTGGGGAAGTTTGTTATTGCTGATAGCATGATTAGCACATATGATTTGTGTTTTATGGGTTGTTGTTTGCATGCTACTTTGATTATCATGCCTATGTCTGATTTCGATGTGATTTGGGTATGGATTGGCTATCAGCTAATCGTGTCACTATTGATTGTACAGAGAGAGTGGTTGATTTTATGAGTCCATGTGGGACCAGTGTACGTTTTCGTGGGACTAGTAGTAGCTTAGCACCCACTTTGATATCGATGTTAGAAGCTAGTATGCTTCTAAGTGATGGAGCCTTGGGCTATATAGCTAGTGTGGTTGACACTTCTATACCAGAGGCTAGTTTGAGTTCACTGCCTGTAGTGAGGGATTTCATTGATGTTTTCCCTGATGAGTTACCCGGTTTGCCACCGGTGAGACAATTTGATTTTCAGATTGAGGTTGCTCCTGGGACAGCTCCATTGTCCAAAGCACCATATCGTATGGCACCGGCTGAGTTGAAAGAACTCCAGAGCCAGTTACAGGGACTTTTAGACTTGGGGTTTATACGCCCAAGTGTTTCACCGTGGGGAGCCCCGGTGTTGTTTGTGAAGAAGAAAGACGGTTCTATGCGTTTGTGCATTGATTACAGAGAGTTGAACCATGTTACGGTGAAGAACAAGTATCCTTTGCCCAGGATAGATGATTTGTTTGATCAGTTGAGGGGAGCCACTATCTTTTCGAAGATAGATTTGAGATCTGGCTATCATCAGTTGAGGATTCGGGATGAGGATATTCCCAAGACTGCATTCAGGACGCGTTATGGCATTATGAGTTTGTAGTTATGTCCTTTGGCTTGACTAACGCGCCTGCAGCTTTTATGGACCTTATGCACACGGTGTTCAGGAGGTTCCTTGACTCTTTTGTGATTGTATTCATTGATGATATCTTGGTTTATTCCAAGACAGAGGAGTTGCACGCTATACACCTTCGAGAGGTTTTGACGATACTACGAGATCAGAGATTGTATGCCAAGTTCTCCAAGTGTGAGTTTTGGCTGAGGGAAGTGGCATTTTTAGGCCACGTAGTATCGAGTAGAGGAGTATCTGTTGATCCCTCTAAGATTGAGGCAGTTACTAACTGGCCTAGACCGACGAGTGTGGCTGATATTCGCAGTTTTCTGGGACTTGCAGGCTATTATAGACGGTTTGTGCAAGATTTCTCCAAGATTGCTTCAGCTTTGACACGTTTGACCCGGAAGGGGGTTGATTTTGTATGGTCTGAGGATTGTGAGAGGAGCTTTGAGGAGCTCAAGAGGAGGCTTGTGACAGCACCTGTTCTAGTGTCGCCTGATAGGACTGGTGGTCTGACTGTGTATACAGATGCTTCCCACAGAGGTTTGGGATGTGTGTTGATGCAAAGACGGAAAGTTATAGCTTATGCTTCTCGTCAGTTGAAGGAGCATGAGAAGAAATATCCGACTCATGATTTAGAGTTGGCAGCCGTTGTTCATGCATTGAAGATATGGAGGCATTATTTGTACGGTGAGAAGATTATGATATTTACTGACCATAAGAGTCTCAAATATTTCTTCACTCAGAAGGAATTGAATATGAGACAGCGGAGATGGTTAGAGCTTGTTAAGGATTATGACTGTGACATTCAGTATCATCCTGGGAGAGCCAATGTAGTGGCTGATGCACTCAGTAGGAAGTCTACTCATTCTTCAGCTTTGTCAGCCTTACCTTTGAGATTGAGGTGGGATATGGAACGAGCGAGATAGCATTGCTTCATCGCCGAGGTCACCGTGAGTCCGGCTAGTTTGACCAGTGGGGCCTACTTTGAGGCGAGAGGATGATTGATGCACGGAGAGATGAGGTTCATTTGCAGGCCGGTTTTAGAGAGGCCGAGTCGATGTTCCTAGTCATTTTACCTTTCTAGACAGGTGCTCGATGTATCGTAAGAGGCTATGTGTGCCTTTAGGATCGACTTTTAGAAGGGAACTGTTGGAGGAGGCTCACGTTCTATCTTCTCTATACATCCAGGTAGTACGAAGATGTACAGGGACCTGAGAGAGCATTATTGGTGGCCTGGGATGAAGTTTGAGATAGCGGACTTTGTTAGTAGATGTTTGACTTGTCGCAAGTCAAAACTTTGAGGAAGAGTCCATCGGGTTTACTTAACCCTCTCGAGTGTGCCAGGAATGGAAATGGGAGGAGATTTCCATGGACTTTATCAGTGGTTTGCCGAGGACGCCCAAGGGTTATGATACCATTTGGGTGATTGTAGACCGTTTGACGAAGACCGCGCACTTTATACCTGGGAGGATTACCTACCCAGTGGAGACATGGGCACAGTTGTATTTACGGGAGATTGTTAGATTACATGGTGTGCCTGTGAGGATAGTATCAGATCGGGACACTCGTTTTGTCTCGAAGTTTTGGCAGAGTTTGCATTCAGCTATGGGTACAGGCTTGGATTTTAGCACAGCTTTTCACCCCCAGACAGATGGTCAGACCGAGAGAGTTAACCAGATTCTGGAGGATATGTTGAGGGCTTGTGTTCTTGATTTTGGAGGTAGTTGGGATTCTCAGTTGTACTTGGTAGAGTTTGCTTATAATAATGACCTATCAGGCTACTATTGAGATGGCACCATTTGAGGCACTTTATGGTAGAAAGTGTCGATCTCACTCCTGGGATGAGGTTGGGGAGAGAAGGCTTTTGGGGCCTGAGTTGTTACTGATTGACTAGTCGGTCGATTGACTTGATTAGGGAGAGGATGAGGATTGCCCCAGTCCCGGAAGAGTTATGCGAGATAGACGACGTAGTCCACTTGAGTTTTCAGTGGGGGATCACGTATTTTTGAAGGTAGCACCTATGAAAGGTGTTATGAGATTCGGGAAGAAGGGTAAGCTGAGTCTTAGGTTCATTGGCCCTTTTGAGGTACTTGAGCGAGTAGGAGCAGTGGCTTACAGATTGGCTTTACCACCTTCTTTATCGGCAGTTCATAATTTATTCCATGTATCGATGCTTCGGAAGTACATGGCAGATCCTTCTCATGTGATTGATCACGAGCCGATAGTTTTGGATGCTAGTATGTCTTATGAGGAGACACCAGTTGAGATTTTAGCACTCGAGCAAAAGGTGTTGAGAAACAAAACGATTCACTTGGTGAAGGTCCTTTGGAAGAACCAAGTGTCTGAAGAAGCTACGTGGGAGCGTGAGGATGATATGCGAGCAAAGTATCCTCAGCTTTTCACTTAGTAAGTTTACCTTTCGGGGACGAAAAGCCTTTTTAGGAGGGTTGACTGTAACGTCCCGTTATTTTGTGATAAAAAAAAACTTTTATTTATTTTATTTTTATTTGAGTAATTAAAATTCATTTATTTATTATTAAATTAGAATTTAGTAATTTATTTCATTTTAATTCCTTTTAATGGCTTTATTTATTTAAATACGTTTTAATGGTATTAATAATTATTAATGGGTAAATTAATAATTATTAATCACCATTGGGATAGTTTGAGATGTTCGGGAATCGTTTTAAGCCAAAAGTCATAAAAGGGCAAAATCGTAATTACCCAATTTGCAAAATATCTAAAATCACTATTGCTTCATCTTCTTTTTATCATCTTTGACTTCACAAATTGACCAAAAGTTCTCCAAATTTCCCTCCCCACCCGTGAGCATCAAAGAGGAAGAAAGAAAAATTGGTTTTTGTTCGTTCTTCAGGGATCGACTCGAGCTTGGATATTTCGGAAAGCCCTCGGGTCAAGGATCATTTCCCACCTAGCCATCGTCCGTTTCTCTCGAGATCCTAGGAGTTCTCGGTAAGTGAAGTTTCAAACCCTAACTCCAAATAGTGTTTTAATGGAGTTTTACTTGTTTTCTTTCGATTTCTTGCCGTGGAACTCGGTGTTTGTCAATTCGGGAGTAGTTTTAAGTGTTTTTGGAAACTATTCCATAACCCTAAAACCGAAGTTTCAGCCAAAACCCTTTCCGTTTGAAATTTACCCTTTTGGGATTGAAAATGGGTTAGAAATTAATGAATGAATGTTTATTTAAACTCAATTCGGGAAAGGGATTAATGTTCGAAAACCCTATTTATCGATACCCATTGAAATCGGGATTATCGAATTTGCTTAAAACCAACTCAAAATGTATTTAAATTGCCAAAAAGCCGGAAAACCAAACCCGAGACCCAATTCTGATGATAGGGCCGTGGGCCTCTTTGTGGGTTTAGTTGGGTTTTCGTTGCTTTATATGTTTAGTAGTTGTTTGATCTATAGTTGGTAAAGTTATTGATTGGATGATATAATTCGTTTGTAGGTGTTTTCGAACCGCGTGGTTGATTGCTCTTTCGGTGTTTAGGAGCAAAGTCTTCACTTTTATTAAGGTGAGAATGATTAGTATGTAAAGTAACTATAGAAAGCAAATGAGTGTTTTGGTTTGAAGGGTTTGAAACTAAGATTAGAATCCGAATCTAAGATTAGAGGGTTGTGAGTTAGTGCCCTTAGGATTAAGAGTTAATCCTTTAAGTGAGAACTTAAGAGTTCTCGGGAAAGACTTGAATCTTAGAAGATTCTAAGTTAGATTCGATTCGAAGCTTAGATTGGATCATTGGAAGTTTAGAATCCTTGAAGGTTTAGGTTAATCGTTTATTTTATAATTCTACTCTTATTGATACCGGAGTTCGATCGATATATCGTTCATCCGAGATGCTTATCTACTTTTATCTTATGTCATTTACTTTGTCTTTTACTTTACACCTTTACTTTATGCTTGTATTCGATTACTTTAATTCCGCATTCTATTTATTTACTTTTACAAGATATGCAGGCATACGCATATCATTTGCACCATACCATTATCGCATCATTCTTGAAAAAGAAACGAAAAAGAGAAAAGAAAGTGAAAGAGAAAAGAAAGAGAAAAAGAAAAGAAAGTGAAAAAGAAAGAGAAAAAGAAAAGAATATGAAAAGAGACGGATGGGACCCTAAGGGATCTGCTCATCACTCTATATGAAAAGAGACGGAAGGGACCCTACGGGATCTGCTCATCACTCTATATGAAAAGAGACGGATGGGACCCTAAGGGATCTGCTCATCACTCTATATGAAAAGAGACGGATGGGACCCTACGGGATCTGCTCATCACTCTTGATGAAAAGGATGTGAATGGTATCCTATGGGATTGACACATTACTTCATTCATGCATAAGGGTATATGCGAGCCTTACATTGCATATGATTGATGATATAAAGATTTGAGATGTTATATTTTATGCAAAGTCTTTACTTTTATTACTTTATGTCATATCCAGTTAATGTATGAGATTTGACTACAAGTGTAGTAATGGCATATTTTGGAGAAAATGGAATAGAATTACCTAGAGTTTGGATAACTTTAGGAGTGTATTGTGTCAGTTAATTGGACACAAATCGAAATGCGAGTTTGAGGTCTATCTTTACTTTTTATGCTTATTATTCTCACGGGGCTTAGTTTGTTAGCTCATGATATTACAACCAATTTCAGGTAATGCCTTGTCTAGAGGTCGAGGAAGAGGAGGTGGTGCTACTTGATCGAGGGATGCTGACCTCGAGATGGACTAATGGATTGTAAAGTTTATGTCTTATTTTGATGAATTTTAAGGAATTGTATTTTGTATTTGGCTCCTAAGAGCCTAATGTTGATGTTTTATGATATTATATATTTGAACTCCTGATTTGGACTTAAAGTCCATGAGATTTTGTTAGATTTGAAAATTAGGATGTAAACAGGTTTTCGGCATGCCAATTTTCAAACAAAACCACGCCAATTTTTCGTAAATTAAAAGACTTCCGCTGTTTTCTCTGAATTTAAATTATTTAAAAGTGACGGGTCGTCACAAGAAACCTCCAACCGATTCTCCATTTATTACTCAATGTAAGTTTTGATTTTAATTTTCGAAATTTAAAGCATGAATCTACATGTTTTTTCATAAATTGCATGATATTAATAGATCCATAATTAAATGTTAATTAGTTTACTAAATCAAATTCCGCTAGTTTAGTAAATCATCCCTTCAACGTCATCAATCGCAAATTGTGATTGTTTGAATATGTTAAGACCGAGTGAGCTTAACATTAATTATTGAAAATAAAGGAAGGTAAACCTTATTCTATAGCCTGAGTTTCTATAGAGAAAAAGAAATGAAACATTATGTATGACATACGTTTCTATAGAGAAAAGAAATGAATTATGATGAATAGCCGAGTGCAATAGGAAAAGGAATGGGATTGAATTGTATAATTAGATAATTCAGGGGTGTATTGAACCTTGTATAATAATTATGATATATATATATATATATATATATATATATATATATATATATATATATATATATATATATATATATATATATATATATATATATATATATATATATATATGAGAGAACTAGATTCTCAATTAATTGGAAGATCTTGAAATTGGAGATTAATACTTGAATGTAAACCTTATGTATAGTATAAGGTATTAAAGAGAATGAAATACAAATGTTATGTGTGTTATGAAACACATCCTCCTAAATGCTTGGAAGCTAGATCCTCGATTATTTGGGAGATTTGGTAAGTAAAAGTGGAATACTTGATGAAATCTCCTTAAATGGATGGATGGCAAAGAGTAAGTAAGTTCTTGGACACAAATCCAGATGCAAGTTTGGAGTCTAATGTTATTTTATTTTCTGTTTATTTTCACTGGGCTCGCTTTTAGCTCTTGATATTACAAATATTTTCAGGTAATGCTCATGCTCGGGGTCGTGGGAGAGGAGCTAGTGCAGTCTGATCAAGTTGATGATGATGCCGAGATGGACTAGAGATACTTTTAAAGTCCATGGACTCATATTATTTATGTTTCGTATTTTGGGTTGTATATTTGCATATAAGTTCATAAGAGCTTTTTGTTTCAACTGTTATAACCTTGAACTCCTTTAAACTTTACAACAGGAATTGCAATTCCTTGTCTTTTAAATTCTCTGATTGTGAAAAGTGTAAACAGGTTTTGGATAGTCCAAATTTTAAATATATCCATGCCAAAATTTTATTAAATATAAAGTCTTCTGCTGAAATCTGATTTAAATGATTTAAAAAGAGTCGGGTCATCACAGTTGGTATCAGAGCCTAAGGGTTCTATAGACTACATGCGATGTATGTTTTTTTTTCATGTTTTATTTTAAGTTCACTCTCTAGTCATCGTCTGAGATCAGTGGCACCAGGTATGCGTAGAACTTTTATTCTCAAGCTTTATTTCTTTAATAGTGGTAAGTTTATGATAAGGTTGTTAAATGTAATTTGTATTTGTGATATTTCACCTCCTTGTAAAACCACTATGTGGTGACGTTTATTTGACCCAAGGCTGAGACCTTGGTAAGGGTGCTGAGAATGTGAATGACCCTGTGAAGTATTGGAGGTTGTGAACCTCATTTAATGTATTGACATAATGTCAGCGTAAAGGTGACAAGATACTTCGAGAGATCAATCGTTTGATCCTTAATGTTAGATTAAAGTTTGATTGTCACACAATTGCTAAGTAGTGGTGTTAGTGAATGTGTGTTGACGTTTATGCGTAAAAGGGGACATGATTGTCTGGAGCCCAATATTAAGAAATGAAACACCTGGTTGAGGTGAGTGATTGTTGATAAGTAGTCGGTCTGGCTCGGGTCCAGTAACCTAGATTCAACTCAATGGACAAGTTGCTGGTTTGAGTTGAGAAAGTTGAATTATGGTAAGTGGTAAATCATTGCGATAGTATTGTGTTAAAACAGAAGTGTGTTACCACTCAAAAGAGAAGGTTAGAACATTTCGTGATAAGTCTCAATGAGGACCATTAACGACTGTGTTAGTTGGTTAATGGCCTTGTCTGGTCGCTATTACACTATGATGTATCAATCTGAATTTGAATATACTCGAGGTCGAGTTATCGAGATCCATATTTGGTAAATTGTCAAGGTTAACTAACACTAAGGTTGAGTGTTGGTATTTGATTGAGATCTAGAAGGAATGTTGTTGGACCGTGATATCGGTGACTTTTATAAGGCAATGTGATGGTTTAGTGAACTTCAAATCACATTATTGTTGACCATCTAATTGGACGGAGAATTTGGGAAACTTATAGGTCGTAGTTTGGACCTAATGAGTCTTTTCAAGATAGACACTAAAGTGAATCCTATGTTAGAAGGTTAGAACATTATTGGACTAAGGTGCTTGAGAGACACCAGTTTTGCATTGCAAGAAAAGAAACGATCTATGAAGTCAATTCCATTTAAGATTTGAGTAAAGAGGCTATATAGTTTGTCCTTTCTTTTGATTTGGCATCTTATCAAAAGAAGGATAACTAACTGCTATAGGACAGATCTCATTAAGAAGAGGAAGGCGGAGAACAACCATGCTAGTTGAGGGATACCGCCACATTGAGGCAGCAGGTTCGAGGTGGATCTCAACATGGATAGCCGAGAGCACGGGGCAGGTTCATCCTTAATGCAATAGTTGTACCAGTTTCTGTTTTGGGAGATGCACATTTTCACCAAGATGGTATGGTTGCGATCAAACTTGGAATCACGCCACTTTTGTAGGGCGTATAAGACATAGCCATCATAACATAGTAACAAGGGTCAGGATTATCAGAAAAAGCTGTAGCAAGCACTGCCAGCTCAGTATGCTCCCTAGGGTAAAGGCAGAGGTCAAGACAGAGGTAGAGATCAGGGTAGACAGGCTCAATAGTATAGATTTACGCTTGTTACCTCCTCATACTTAGCATCAAGCTTGTGTATTTGACACTAGAAAGGATGCTGAGGTTGCAGGTATAGTACTGATTGGTACTTTGTCAGTTTTGGGCCATTTGGCTTTTGTTCTGTTTAATTTTGGGAGCTAACCACTCTTTTATTTTATCTCGCTATAATGAGTTGGCAACTCTTGAGTCTGGACCGTTGGGTTATGAGATGTGTGTTTCTACCCCAGTGGGGAAGTTTATTATTGTTGGTAGTGTGATTAGTACTGATGACATGTGTATTATGAGTAGTTGTTCACATTCTACTCTGACTTTTATGCATATGACTGTTTTGATGTGATATTGGTTATAGATTGGCTATCATCCAATCATACCATTATCGATTGTACTGAGAAAATTATTGATTTTATGAGTCCTTGTGGGACCAGTTTACATTTTCGTGCATCTTTTGGTCGAGTAGCACCTGCTTTGATATCTATGTTAGAAGCTAAGCTAGAGCACTTCTAAGAGATGGAGCTTTGGGTTAAATAGCTAGTGTTGTCGATACTTTTGTACCGGAGACTAGCTTGAGTTCTGTGCCAGTGATGAGGGATTTCGTTGATGTTTTCCCTGTTTAGTTACCTGGTTTGCCACCGGTGAGGGAGTTAGATTTTCAGATTGAGGTTGCTTCAGGGACAGCTCTACTGTCCAAAACACCTTATCGTATGGCAATAGCTGAGTTGAAAGAACTCCAGAGCCAGTTACAAGACCTCTTAGACTTGATATGCCCAAGTGTTTCGCCTTGGGGAACTCCGGTGTTGTTTGTAAATAAAAAAAGGAAAGATGGCTCTATTAGATCATGCATCGACTATAGACAGTTGAACCGTGTTACGGTGAAAAAAAACCAAATATGCTTTGCCCAGGATAGTGGATCTATTCGAGCAGTTTAAGGGAGCCATTATCTTTTCGAAGATATATTTGAGATCCAGTTATATCAGTTGAGGATTCGGGATGAGGATATTCCCAAGACTTTGTTCAGGAGGTTCATCAATTCTGATGTGGTTGTATTTATTGATGACATTCTGATATATTCTGAGACTAAGGAGATGCATGATATGCATTTGACGAAGGTCTTCACGATGTTTTGAAATCATAATTGTATGCCAAGTTCTCAAAGTGCGAGTTTTGACTAAAAGAAGTGGCATTTTTAGGCCAAATAGTATCGAGTAAAAGAGTATTTTTTGATTCCTCTAAGATTGAGGCAGTTAGTAGTTGGCTTAGACCGACTAGTGTGCCTAGGATTCGCAGTTTTCTAAGGCATACAAGCTCGTTTTGAGAGGAAGAATAAGACATGCCTAGTCAATCTATCTTTTCTACAGATATTGCGTGATAAATCGTAAGAGGCTTTGTGTGCCTTCAAGATCGAGTTATGAAAAGAACTGTTGGAGGAGGCTCATAGTTCTATCTTTTCTGTTCATCCAGGTAGTATAAGATGTACGAGAACCCGAGACAGTAGGTGGACTGAGATGAAACATAATATTGCAAAGTATGTGAGTAGATGCTTGATTTATAAGCAAGTGAAGGCCTTAAGGACAAGTCCACCGGGTTATCTTAACCTTTGAGAGTGCTTGAATGGAAATGGGAGGAGATTTACATAGATTTTATTAGGGTTTGCCGAAGATGGCAAAGAGTTATAATACCATTTGGGTAATAGTAGACTGTTTGATGAAAACTGCACACTTTATTCATGGAAGGATCACCTATCCAGTTAAGACTAGGGTACAGTGGTACCTAAGAAAGATTGTTAGATTGCATGGTATGCCAGTGAAGATTGTATCAAATCGGGACACACGCTTTGTCTCGAAGGTTTGGCACAGTTTATATACCGCCATGGGTACTGGTTTTGCATTTAACACAACTATCATCCTTAAACAGATGGTCAAATAAAGAGGTTTAACCAGATTTTGGAGGATATGTTGAGAGCTGATGTTCTTGACTTTGTGGTAGTCGGACTCTCAGTTGTATTTGGAAGAGTTTATTTATATTAACAGGTACCAGGCTACTATCGAGATGGCACTGTTTAGGTACTTTATGGTAGAAACTGTCGTTCTCCCGCTCAATGGGATGAGGTTGGAGAGAGGAGACTTTTGAGACCCAAGTTGTTGCAATGACTAGCTAGTCTATCGCTTTGATTAGAAAGAGGTTAAAGATTTCCCAAAGTCGACAGTAGAGTTCGGCGTAGTTCATTCGAGTTGTAGTGGTGGATCTCGTATTCTTCAAAGTGGCACCTATGAAGGGTGTTATGAGATTTGGGAAGAAAAGTTTGAGGTTTATTGGCCTGTCGAGATACTCGATCAAGTAGGAGTGGTAGCTTACCGTTTGGCTTTACCACCTTTGTTATCGGCCGTTTATAATATTTTCCATGTAATGATGCTTCAGAAATACATGGTGGATCCGTCCCATGTGATTGATTATGAGATGGTAGTTTTGGATGCTAATATGTCTAATGGGGAGACATCGATTGAAATCCTAGCATTCGAACAAAAGATGTTGAGAAATAAAAAATTCGCTTGTTTAAGGTTCTTTGGAGGAACCAAGTGTCAGAGAAAGCAACGTGAGGAGGAAATACAGTCTAAGCACCCTCGCTTTTCCACCTAGTGAGCGCACTTTTCGGGGACGAAAAGTCTTTTAAGGAGGGTAGACTGTAACGCCCCGTTACTTTTGAAGTGAAAATTTTTTTTATTTAAATTTTATTTATTTATTTATTTCAATTAAAGTATTTAGTTCAATTTTTAGTTTTAGTAATTTAGAATTTAGTAGTTAATTTCGTTCGAAAACCTTTTAATCGTTTTATTAGCTTAAATTAGTTTTGGTCATATTAATAATTATTAACGAACTAATTAATAATTATTAATCACCATTTGGCTAGTTTAAGAGTTTCGAGTTTCGTTTTATAAGTTAGAAGCATTGAAGGGACGAGATCGTAATTTCCGATTTCTTAAAAATATCAAAACATTATTTATCTTCTTTAAAAACCCCAAAGTTGACTATTTGACCAAGAATTTCATTCTTCCTTTCTCTTATTCTTCTCCTTGTCGTGGAGATCATCTTCCATAATTACTATGATACATATACGAGGATACAGGGGTGCATTGAACCTTGTATTGGGTGGGTGAGTTAATGAGGTAATGTTGAGACTGCGGGAGCTTCATTACCTGACATTATTCACTTGAGGTGGGAAGATATTATTGGTGTAAAGGTTGAGTGCCCTTTACACTTGTTGAGTGAGATAATGAAGTATTGTTAGCCTGTGAGAGCTTCATTACTGTCATTATAAGCATTTGATGGTTATTATTGATGTAGAGGTTGTGTGCCCTTTACATTTGTTCAGCGAGATAATGAAGTATTAATGGGACTGCGGGAACTTCATTACTATCATTATAAGCATTTGATGGATATATTGATTTAAAGGTTGTGTGCCCTTTACACTTGTTAAGCGAGTTAATGAATAATGATTAGACTGCGTGTGCTAATGTTATCGTCATTAATCGCAAATTGTGATTGTTTAAGTATGTTAAGACTGAGTGAGCTTAACATTAATTATTAAAAATAAAGGAAGGTAAATCTTATTTTATAGCCTGAGTTGCTATAGAGAAAAAGAAATGAAACATTAGGTATGACATACATTTCTATTGAGAAAAGAAATGAAATATAATGTATAGTCGAGTGCTATAGGAAAAGGAATGAGATTGAATTGTATAATGAGAGAGTACAAGGGTGTATTGAACCTTGTATAGTTATTATGATATATATATGAGAGAACTAGATTCTTAATTAATTGGAAGATCTTGAAATTGGAGATTAATACTTGAATGTAAACCTTATGTATAGTATAAGGTATTAAAGAGAATGAAATTCAAATGTTATATGTGTTATGAAACACATCCTCCTAAATGTTTGGAATCTAGATCCTCGATTATTTGGGAGATTTGGTAAGTAAAAGTGGAATACTTGATGAAATCTCTTTGAATGGATGGATGGCAAAGAGTAAGTAAGTTCTTGGACACAAATCCGTATGCGGGTTTGGAGTCTAATGTTACTTTATTTTCTGTTTATTTTCACTGGGCTCGCTTTTAGCTCACGATATTACTAACATTTTCAAGTAATGCTCATGCTCGGGGTCGTGGGAGAGGAGATGGTGCAATCTAATCAAGTTAATGATGATGCCGAGATGGACTAGAGATACTTTTAAAGTCCATGGACTCATATTATTTATGTTTCGTATTTTGGGTTGTATATTTGCATATAAGCTCATAAGAGCTTTTTGTTTTAACTTTTATAACCTTGAACTCTTTTAAACTTTACAACAGAAATTGCAATTCCTTGTCTTTTAAATTCTCTGATTGAGAAAAGTGTAAACAGGTTATGGATAGTCCAAGTTTTAAACATATCCATTGGAAAATTTTATTAAATATAAAGTCTTCCACTGAAATATAATTTAAATTATTTAAAAGGAGTCGGGTCGTCATAACAAGTGACGTCAAGACTTCTATTGATCACAAAAGTACACTATCTCTAGTTTGACTAAAGATAAAGTTCATTGGAGAATCAGTGGGAACACAAGGATAAAGCGGTAATTACATGGGAAAAATGGTAAATTTAATCCGCCTTTAATTATGAGGGTTTAACGTGAAGGATATATCACAGATATAAATAAAGATAAACTAAATGGATATAACTCATCTGTAGTGTGGGGAGTTCAGCTATGAACTAATAATGAGTTAATCACTTAATTGACTAATTATTAAGCCCATGATCTTCTATGCTAGCCCAAATATCGTAGTCGCGAAATCAAGTAGAAGAAATGGAAATTTTAAGTAAAGTGAATTACTTAAATAGGCAGTATTAATTGTTTAAATATTGAATATATTTAAACGGTAATTAATATAAATATTATTCATTGTTTAAGTAATGAGTTTATTTAAACAGGAAATTAATAATGAAATATAATTAATTAGACATTATTAATTATTTAAATATTAAGTATATTTAAATGGTAATTAATAATTTGAAATTAATTGGTAATTATTAATTGTTTAAATAATTAATTTTATTTAAATGGAAATTAATAATTAAATTAATATTATTAATTAATAATAAAGTATTATCAATTAAAATATTATTAATTGTTTAAATAATGAAAATTATTTTAATGGAAATTAAAAATTAAATATTATTTGACAATATTTAGCCGGAAGAAAATATTAATGTTATTAATAAACAACATTATATTGTGGATTTCGGTATTAATAAAGTTGATATTTTTAAAGATGGAAACTTTATTTGTTTAGGAATAGAAGATATCAATTTATATATACTAACACCGTTAGTATGTGCAACACTTTATAATACTGAGTTGTTCCAGACTGCAGAGTCTAGAACTAATAAAGGTAGAATTTCTAAAGATGAGACCCTTCTATGGCATCTAAGGCTTGGCCATATTAACCTCGATAGAATTAAAAGACTGGTTAAAAGTGGACCTCTAAGTAACATAGAGCTTGGTACACTCCCAGTATGTGAATCCTGTATAGAGGGTAAAATGACCAAGCGTCCTTTTTCAGCTAAAGGAAATACAGCCACAAAACCACTAGAGCTAATCCATTCAGACCTTTGTGGTCCGATGAATGTAAAAGCTAGAGGTGGATATGAGTACTATGTCTCTTTTATAAACGACTACTTAAGGTATGTGTACATTTACCTGCTGCGATTCAAGTCTGAAACTCTTGAGAAATTCAAGGAGTTTAAAGCTAAAGTTGAAAAGCAACTTGGTAAATCTATCAAGAAACTTCGATCAGATCGTGGTGGGGAGTATATGAACTATGAGTTCAAAGACTACTTGATAGAAAATGGGATTACATCCCAACTTTCAGCACCTGGTACACCTCAGCAGAATGGTGTAGCTGAAAGAAGAAATAAAACCTTACTCGAAATGACGAGATCAATGATGAGCTATTCATCATTACCAGAATCTTTCTGGGGTTACGCATTGGAGACCGTGTTATACATCCTAAATAAGGTACCTTCTAAAAGTGTTTTAGAAACACCTATTGAGTTATGGTCGGGACATAAAGTAAGCTTTCATCACTTCCGAGTAAGGGGATATCTAGCACATGTGTTGAAAACGAACCCTAAGAAATTAGAATCACGGTCTAAGGTATGCTTCTTCGTAGGCTACCCTAATGAGACGCGTGGTGGATTGTTTTATAGTACTGAAGAGAATAAAGTATTTGTGTCAACAAATGCTACATTCTTGGAAGAGGACTATATAGGCAACCACAAATCTCCTAGTAAATTTGTAACATCCCGTTATTTTACACGGAATTTTTTTATTGAATTTAATTATTATTATTTGATGTAGAGCCCTTAATTTAATTTTAGAATTTATTAATTTAAATTTTAGATTTAATTTAGAATTTATAACTTAGAATTTACGAGTTTATTTCGTTCGTAAATTCTTTTAATCGCTTTATTAGCTTAAATTAGTTTTGGTCGTATTAATAATTATTAACGGGCCAATTAATAATTATTAATCACCATTTGGCTAGTTTAAGAACTTCGGGTTTCGTTTTATGAGTTAAAGTTATTAAAAGGACGTATCCATAATTTCTAAATTTTTAAAAATATCCAAAATCACTATTCATCTCTTTAAAATCTCAAATTGACTCAAAGTTGACCAAGAGAATCATTTTTCCTTTCTCTTCTTCTTCTCCAACGTGATCAACAATGGTGGGGAGAGAAATTCTCTTAGGCTTTCGTCAATTCTCGACCATTTTCGATGAGGTCCATTGCGTTGGATTGCTCGAGATGAGGGCTATCTATCCCACCTAAGCTTGTGGCGTTTCTTGTTCCCTAAGGGAAGCCCTAAAAAGTAAGTTTTCAAAACTTTTGACATGGTTTTGTTCGTTTTTTATTATAAATGAGGTTTGAAGTTGAAATCATGAATTTTCATCAAGGAATTTGACAATTTTGACCCTGGATTTTCGAAAAACACTATTCACCCTAAAACACTATTCACCCAAAAATCATATTTTTTCTCTTATTAGATTTGAATTGTAATTCGTTGATCGATTGATGAATTGTAGGTGTTGGGTGTACGTTGAAGTCTTGTTGGACCGTTGGATTACACTTTTCCTTGCTAAGGTGAGAATAAATAGAATTTAAAGTAGCCTTAGAAACCGAATAAGTTGAACGATTTGTAGGATCGCACTACAAAAAAAAAGTTAAAATGCGACCAACCATTTGCGACCAATAAAAAGTGGTAGTTTTTTGGTGACCATTTGGTCATTTTTTTTAAGATTGACTCAAAGGGACCATCTGGTCACTTTTTTTGCGACCAGATTGCGACCAAAATCAGAAGCAGTCATAAAAAATGGCTCGAAATTATGGCTCGAAAGAAGCGACCATTTGGTCACTTGAAAAAACGACCAAGTGGTCGCATTTTTGTGACTTAAAAAATGACTTGGTAGCAAAAAATGGCGCGAAATAAGCGACCATTTGGTCACCTGAAAAAACAACCATCTGGTCGTATTTTTGTGACTTAAAATATAGTTTGGTAGCAAAAAAAGGAGCTTAATTTTGGTGGGAAGAAAGCTACCAGTTAGTCGCCTTTGGAAGTGACCATCTGGTCGCATTTTTGTGACATGAAATATAGTTTGGTAACAAAAAAAGGTGCGTAATTTTGGTTGGAAGAAAGCTACCAGTTGGTCGCCTTTGGAACTGA
The DNA here is from genome assembly GCA_028015215.1 of Gynostemma pentaphyllum. NCBI lineage: Eukaryota > Viridiplantae > Streptophyta > Magnoliopsida > Cucurbitales > Cucurbitaceae > Gynostemma > Gynostemma pentaphyllum. Next base: position 26,016,349 of record CM051345.1, on the reverse strand, counting down.
CCATCTGGTCGTATTTTGGAGACTAAAAATATACGTTGGTAGCAAAAAAAAGGCGCGTAAATTTGGCGGGAAGAAAGCTACCAAGTAGTCGCCCTTGGAAGTGACCATCTGGTCGCTTTTTGAAGTGACCACTTGGTAGTAAAAAAAGGCGGGAAATTTTTGCAGGAGAAATACGACCAGATGGTAGGAATTTTGCGACCATAGGGTCGCAATTAAGCAGAGGAATCCATTATAAAATCTCCTCCTCCCATTGTGGAGAAGATAGGAAAAAAGAAAAATGAGAGAGTGGATGTATATTCATTTGATAGACAGGTATTTGAACGATGAGTTCGTGGCCGGGGTTGAACAGTTTGTTGAGTTTTGCAAGACAACTGTCTATTACGTGAATTATGGTGAAAAGCAGCTACGATGTCCGTGCAGAAAATGCGACAATAGAAGAATCATACCTTGTGGAGAATTGTTATCACTGGGTGTATCATGGGGAGACGAGGGAAATGTTCGACGCTGCAGTACAGGAAGCGAGACAGTACGAGGGTAGCAGCTGTATAGTTAGATGCAACAAATGATACTTGATTGTGTGGGATATGGGGGCGAAAATGAAAGTTATCGCGAAAGTTTGAACGTAGACGACGTAAGAGAAGGGGTTGTTGAAGAAGAAATGAATCCGGAAGCACGTAAGATGCACGATCTGCTGAAGACAGCGAGCCGACCGTTGTTCAAAGGTTGTCAGGTTAGTCAACTTGCTGCTCCTACAGAACTTTTAAATATAAAAGCGCAATATAACTTACCTGCTAGAGGATTTGATTCGGTTGCATCGTGGTTTCGTCAATGCGCTCCACAAGAAAACCTGATGCCGCAAAGTTTGTACGACACGAAAAAGCTAGTGGAGGGACTCGGGTTACCCGTAGAGAAGATAGATTCGTGTCAAAACGGGTGCATGATCTACTGGGATGTGGATGCGGATCTGCATCACTGCAAGCTCTGTTTTCTTCCAAGATATAAACAGGGGAAATACGGGATGATTCCATACACCCACATGTTCTATTTACCGCTGACCCCACGTTTGCAACGGTTGTATGCATCGGATGTCACAGCTTCACACATGAGATGGCATCACGAGCATGCATAGGATGAAGGTGTTATGCGACATCCCTCAGATGCTGCGGCTTGGAAGCATTTAAATAATTGTCATCCTGATTTTGTACAAGATCCGAGAAACGTGAGATTGGGCTTATGCACAGATAGCTTTAACCCGTTCGGGGAATCCGGGGAGCAATATTCAGTTTGGCCAGTGATGGTAACCCCGTATAACATGCCACCCTCGATGTGTATGAGAGACCCAGTGATTTTTCTCACAGTGATCGTACCTGGCCCGAAAAGTCCAAAACAGAAACTGGATGTGTATTTGCAACCACTTATCGTAGAGTTGAAGAGGTTGTGGACAGATGGTGTCATGACGTACGACATCTCGAAGAAACAAAATTTCTTGTTGCGCGCGGTGTTAATTTGGACGATCAGTGACTTCCCTGCGTATTCAATGTTGTCAGGTATGTTGCGTTCACGTTCATTATTTCTTGAGTATGAGTTTTGTTATTATTTTTCTTAGCATTCATTCGTTAATAATTGTAAACATCGATCCCCATCCTCTATTAAAGGAAGGAGTACGGCCGGTAAATACGCACGTCCACATTGCATGCTAGACACAGATGCGTTTTACCTCAGAAACGGTCGAAAAACCTGTTGGTTTGATTGCCACCGTCGATTTCTACCGTTGAATCACGCGTTCCCTTCAAACGGTACCGACTGGAAGAAGGGTCGGTGAGTAAGAAAGGAAACCCCCCCGATAATGTACAGTGGAAGGCAGATTCTGCACGGTATATATGCTATAGGGATGCGGAAGATTACAGTGGAAGGTGTAGAGCTTGCAAACAATGCACTGGAAAAAACACGGGTTGGAAGAAACGGAGTATTTTTTGGGATCTACCGTATTGGGAAGATCTACTTGTCAGACACAACTTGGATGTAATGCATATCGAGAAGAACTTCTTCGACAACATTTTCAATACGGTTTTGAACGTTCCTGGCAAAACAAAGAACAATCTGAAGGCACGTTACGATGTACGGGAGATATGTAACCGTCCTGAGTTAGAGCCTGACGATAATGATAATTACGCAAAACCAAAGTACATGTTGATGACGGATGAAAAGAAAACACTATTTGAGGGGATCAAATCCATCAAATTCCCTGACGGATACGTTTTGAATCTGAGTCGGTGTATAGATAGTCAAAAACATGTCATCTTCGGGATGAAAAGCCACGACTGTCATGTATTCATGCAACGATTGATGCCCGTCGCGTTCACAACGTTCCTAGAGAACAGACATTGAGAGCCACTTGCCCAGTTGAGTGTATTTTTCAGGGACTTGACGTGTGCAGAGCTGACTGAAGCTATTGTCGCTTCAATGAGTTCGGAGATCGCTATTATTATCTTTAAGTTGGTGCGAATGTTCCCACCTGGCTTTTTTGACTCAATGGAGCATCTTCCAGTGCATCTTCCATACGAGGCATTCTTAGGGGGTCCGGTCCATTATCGCTGGATGTACCCATTTGAAAGGTTAGAAAACTTACTTTGTATGTAATTCAAGTTTTTTAATGTTAAACTTATCAGAGGTTTACTTAATTGTTTGTAACCCATAGGTACTTACGTCGGTTGAAAAAGACGGTCGGAAATAAAGCAAGAGTCGAAGGATCTATCTATAGTGCGTACCTAATGCAAGAGACTACCACGTTTTGTTCATACTACTTTGATCAACACATTACTGAGCAGTTTCGTCCAGCGACACGAAATGTTGTCGAAAATTTACTTGAAGGTGTTGACGTAAACGACCTGCCCATATTTACTGAACCTGGCATGACAGTTGGAAGATCAGTTCGTAGGCCGTTGACCGATTCTGAGTATCACGTAATGCAGAACTACGTGTTATGCAACTGTCCAGAAGTCGAGCCTTACATCGAGTGAGTTCTCGTAACGTTACATTATTCCATTGACTTAACAATCACAACTGTTTCAAATATGTTCTTACTATTTTCGTAACATACAGACTATTTCTTAACGTATACGTTTGAATGACTCGAGTCGGTCTTACAGCCGCTAAGGAGGGGTCAATAATCGAGAAGGAGTTTCGTTTCTGGTTCAGTGCATACGTGAGTTATTTGAAATTGTCAAAAATATCATGTCAAGTCATTTGTTGAAAAATACTATATCCTTCTAATTATACTCTATGTGTGCTGAATGACAGGTGGACTCCCCTACGTTATCGATAGATGATCCTCGCATGATTTCTTTGGCAAAGGGACCTGCACGGATTGTAAGGTCGTATAATGGATACGTCGATAACGGATTCAGATTTCAAACGAAGACGCATTCTGTTAACAGGGCAACAAAAACAGTGGTGTTTGCATAAAAGGTCAAGTGTTCGGCACGGAAGACGATTACTTTGGAGTAATTGATGAGATTCTTGTGATTCAATACGCAAGTCCGACGCTAAAACGCACTGTTCTGTTTAACTGCACTTGGTTCGAGACAACCAGACGAGGCGGAGTCCGTAAGATTGATCATTTACAAATCGTTGAGGTAAACAAGTACAAGCATATGCGCACCGCTGATAGATTTGTCCTCGCTTCACAGGCGATTCAAGTTTATTACCTTAACTATCCGAGTAATAGATAAGATCTTACAGATTGGTTAGTTGTTTGTAAAGTTAAACCACGACAGGTAGAAGAAAACCTGTCCGAGAAAGACGACCATGCAGACGAAGCCGGTGCTTTTCAAGAAGATCAGATAATATGTCGTGCAATAGACGATGGCCAGAATGCAGGTACCGCATGATCTTTGAATTACGAAACGATAACATTGCATGATGACCATACAAATGCTTCCACTTCTCGCGATCGTGACATTGATCCTGAATTTATTCAAGATGATGAAGAAGAAGAAGAAGAAAAAGAAGAAGAAGAAGAAGAAGAAGCAATGACTGAAGAAACCGAGGATGAAGACTAATACACTTTGTAAATTTATATGATTCACTGTATGTTTTATAATATCGTCATTGTTGTGTTTCATTAAACAATATATATAAATATGTTTTAATCTCCATTAATTTATATATATATAAAAAAATATAGAGGTAAAATTACGACCAGATGGTCGTAAATTTCAAGTATAATGCGACCATATGGTCGTATCTTTGAAAATGTAGACTTAAGTTTTGTTAAAATATGTAATAATTTACGACCATTTGGTCGTAATTTTGTGAATATATGGTCGCTTTATTCAGCAGTAAATTTAAATTCTCGTGAAATTTTTGGCGGTGAATTTGACAATTACGACCATTTGGTCGCAATTGTTGATGTGAAGTGTGATGTGACAGCTGGTTGTCATAATGACACGATTACGACCAGTTGGTCGCATTTGTTATTGAAATACGACCATCTGGTCGTATTTTTGAACCGAAATGCGACCATCTGGTCGTAATCGAGCGACTTTTCGTTTCTCGTCATAATTACGAAATTGCGACCATCTGGTGGCAATTTTTAATTTAAACTCCCACCCGATTCTTTCCCTCCCCCACCCGATTCTCTTTTCCTTTCTTTTCTTTTCTTTTCTTTTCTTTCCTTTTCTCTCTTTCCCCCGTTCCCGTTCCCGTTCCCCCGTTGCTTTTTACCCGTTCCCCTAAACCCCGTTCTTTCTTACCTTTCCCGTTCCCTTTTTTTCACCCATTCCCGTTTCAAAAACCTCCAAAACCCGGTAGCGTATTCGAGGTTAGTTTTCGATTTCGTTTTAATTAAGTTATTATAAATTGTTTTAGTTTCGTTAAATTTAGTTACATTTAATTGAATAGTTTAGTTTAACTTTAAATTAGTGTAATTAATTATGTTTAGTTAGTTACTTTAATTTTTTTAGTTAAACTTAGTTAATTAATTTAATTTAGTAAAATTACTTTTAGTTTATTACTTAATTAAATTTAGTTACATTTAATTGAATAGTTTAGTTTAACTTTAAATTAGTGTAATTAATTACTTAATTAATTATGTTTAGTTAGTTACTTTAATTTGTTTAGTTAAACTTAGTTAAGTAATTAGTTAATTAATTTTATTTAGTTAAATTACTTTTAGTTTAATTACTTAATTAAATTTAGTTTAATAAATTATTAATTTAATTTAGTCACATTATGAGTTTAGATTACTTTTTTTAAATTAATTTAATTTAATTAGGTTGATTAATTAGTGTAGTTTACTTACTTTAATTAATTTAATTTACTTTAGTTTCATTAATTAATTAATTAATTTAATTTAGTAAATTAAATATATTAGATTACTTTAATTACTTACTTAACTATTTTTCTTTAATTTAATTAATTAATTTAGTTAATTTAGTTAAATAATTAGGGTAGTTTACTTACTTTAATTTAATTAATTAATTAATTTAATTTAATTTACTTTACTTTGCTTTAGTTTATTTAATTAATTATTTTAATTTAATTTAGTTTAATATACTTAATTAATAAATTTACATAATTCTATAAATTTAATTAGGAAAATGGCATGCCAACATCGTCCTCCGATGTCCGGCGATGATGCGCAGGACCACACTGATCCGCCGCCAGAGGATGACGCACCGGAGTTAGACAGTTCTCCAGAGGCGGGGGACTGGACGCATGCTGACCTAGACGAGATATTACGGTTGGACGACAATCCCGACCCGACATATCCCTCCGTAGTACCCGAGTCACAGATTGCGACACTGCATTTGGGGAGGACTCACCGGCTCCAGCCACTACTGTCGCGGGACCCTCCACTTCTGGCACCGTGCCCGATCCTTCAGATAGAAGGGGATACGTAAGTAGACAAGTAATATGTTATTTATAACCTAAAAAATATTTTTTAATTTTTTTTTTTGGCAGAATATAGCCGCATCAAACCGCTTCAAAGCGATTTCGACAGGTCCTCCAGAGCATGCCTCTACCCAGCGAGCTTCGCTGGACGAAGATTTCGACGACGGAGAAGCGTCGGATGTACGACAACTGGAAGGTAAATAACTTCACTTATTTTTATAATTAATTAATTTATAAATTTGTAAAAATCAATTTATTACTTTAACGTTTTCTTATTTCAAATTTTTTCAGGGCAAGTTTCCTATGATCGATCCCGATGTCATGGACGATCGGATGTTCCCCCTATGGGACAGGCACGTGCAGGATCAATTCAAGGACCTCATGTACCGGGCGCGGCAGAAGCAAGCTGAACACCGGCCTGTGTGGATGAGCGAGGAGGAGCATGCTCGACTCCTCGCAAGCTTGCAGTCTCAAGAGGGTAAAAAAGTGTCGACAAAGAATAAGGCCAACCATGCCAAGAACCCGAGGAAGCACACCGGTGGCGCGAAGCCTCACGAAGAGAACCATCGTATATTGGTAAGTAATTGTCATTTTTCTTTCACGTTATTTTTTTGTTTTTTGTTTCAATTATTTATTAATTTAATTTCTGTCTCTTTTTATAATATGTTTAGGAAGAAAAGTACGATTGACCTGTTCCGCCTGATGAGCTGCACCTGGTCCTTCACACGAAGAAGGACGGGACGATCGTCGACGACAATGCGCAACAAACTCAGGTATTTAATATGTTTTTTCAATTATTACTTAGAATTTGTTCATCATTTTCTAACTTTTACATACTTTCTGAATTTTAAATATTTAGGACCGTTTTAAGGAGTCTTTTAGTCAGAGGTTGCCCACACCCGACGCACAACTGACTCAGGAAGACCGTCGACAGGCGTTCTTGGAGGCTGCTGGAGGCATTCATCCAGATGGATCCGTTGCTGGTCTCAACTTGTACGGGAGACGCCTCTACGCGGATGTGCCTTGGCCCCAGCAGAGCGGAGCAAGCACTAGCTCAGGCCCTTCTCCGGTTGAGCAGCAACTGCGCAAGGAGGTTCAGAAGCTTCACACTGACATGAACGCTATGTGCGACGACTTCATTTCTCGAATAGCTGCGATTGAGGTGGCTATGCAGGCACGGGTCGAGGCCCAGGTCGCAACATCTTTGGTCGCATACTTCAAATCCCGAGACGGCGAGCCTTCATCATCAACGCCGCCTCCGCCCCCCCACCCCTCCGCAGTAGATCTAGGATGATTTCTTTTGTATAGAACATTTTTTGAATATTTGATTTATATATTTTTTATTTTAATTCCAATTTTTTATTATTAAATTTTAATATTAATTAATTAATATTAATTAAATAAATGAATGCTAATTTTAATATTAATTAAATAAATAAACAATAATTAAATAAAATAAATAAATTTAATAAATATGACCAGATGGTCATATTTACCCTAGAAACTAAACGACCAGATGGTCGTATTTTATCCCTAAAAACACGACCATCTGGTCGTATTTTGCCTGAGTCCAATAGTGACCATTTGGTCGCATATAAAAACGACCACGTGGTCACTGTTGCATGTGACCAACTGGTCACTTGTCTTCAACTTAAATTACGACCAGATGGTCACTTTTTTAAGCGACCATCTGGTCGTTTTTTCAAAATGTTGACTTTTTTGCGACCAAACAATCTTGGTCGTATTTTTGTGACTATCCAGTCGCACAAAATTCCAGAACGACCAGCTTTTTTGCTACCACCATCTTTGTCGCTTTTTTGGTCGCATTCTACAATAAAAACGACATTTTGGTCGCAAATGTCTGGTCGCAAATTGACGTTTTTTTTTTTTTGCAGTGTTGGAAGTTGAGATTAAGGCTTAAATCGAAAGGATAAAAGAAAGTGAGATAACATGCTTAGGCTTGGAGTTAGTTCTAATTTGAGTTGAGAGAACTCATAGGTGTTTCGAAGGAAACGAATAACTCTTGGAAGTTCTAAGTTTAGATTCGCTTCGGTGTTTACTAATATTTATCGGAAGTTGAAAGTTTTAAGTATAATAGGGTGAATAAGGAATTTGGATAAGGAACTTTGGATATTTATTGAAAAAAATAGAATAATTTGAATTGGAGACTTTATGATAAAGTTAGTCATTCAAGTAACTGAAGGCCGTTTGTCTTGTTTTATTTATTGTTTTCTCATCAGAAGTTCCTAATTTCTTATTTTATGTATAAAAGCTTATTCGCGATCTCTTTATCTTTATGCCTTTCGATCACTTTGAATATTTATATTTATTTTACTTGCACATTCTGAATGTTTATATATATTATTACTGCACTTGAAAGCATATTCATATCATATCATATCATATTGCATTATCGATTGTTGGGAGGAATAATGAGACAATGCATAGACTGAGTGTGCTTCCATTGTCTGGTATTATTCGTTTTATGTTTTCGTATATGTACATGAGGAATGCTAAAGGACTGCGGGACTTTGCATGATCGGAGGGGATGGATAATGAGATAATGATGGAACTATGCGAGTTCACATTATCTTGTATTATCCATAATTACTATGATACATATACGAAGATACAGGGTATGACTTAGTCTACGGGAGCTCATTACCTGTATTCGGTGGGTGAGATAATGAGGTGAATGAATATAGCCTATGGGAGCTTCATTACCTGTCATTATTCACTAGAGGTGGGAAGATATTATTGAAAAGACTTTGTATATTTTATTTTGGAAAGTGAGTTTAATGAGGTGAATGAACTTAGCCTACGGGAGCTTCATTACCTGTCATTATTCAGTAGAGATGGAAAGATATTCTTGAAAGGAATTTGTATAATTTATTTTGGAAAGCGAGATAATGAGGTGATGAACTTAGCCTACGGGAGCTTCATTACCTGACATTATTCGTATGTGATAGTTATATTAATGTAAAGGTTGTGTGCCCTTTACACTTGTTTAGTGAGTTAATAAACGTTTAAATATTTTAGGACCGAGTGAGCTTAGCATTATTTATTAAAGAAAGAAATGAAATATTATGTATATTATACATTTCCATAGAGAAAAAGAATGAATTATGATGATAGCTGAGTGCTATAAGGAAGAGGGATGAGATTGAATTTTATAATGAGAGAATACAAAGGTGTATTGATGTGAAGACCCAACATAATTAAAAAATCTAGGACGCGAGCACACAATCGGAAGCTAAGATATTAGACTTTAAACCGTATGATTTAACAAAACATTCAAAATTTCGGCATGATGTATACGTAAACTCAATAACCCAAATACATACATCAACCTGTTTAATAAACCAACTCGGCGCATCGACCGTTTCAGAATATCACATAAGTTCAAAATTCCAAAATAAGCAAAGTATGGTGCACCAGTTTAAAACGATATACAAAACACGATATGTACATAAAAGTTTAAAGTTTTAACACTAAACATAAGTACAACTTTTCAAAACAACACTCCCAGAAACATATGGCTCGCGTATCTATAGGCCAATCCAAAAGACTTCATCCCGTGAATCAACGAGCACCATCTGCCGCTCCTCGACCACAACCTCTCTGAGTATGACACTTAGTGAAAACAAAAGGAATGAAAACGATGATATGCAAAGAACGAAATATTATGCACAATGTAATTGGATGTCAAAGTATACGTTAAACATATGGAAAGAGTAGCATATAAGGTATGCATAACCATTCTTATTCCAAGTTCGAGGCAAAAACTGGGTCATCAATCACTCAGCTATTACCACCTCCTCAATCACGTTCCTTCCACACATAAATTCCACAAACTTTCCCGTGTCCTACCACAGGCATCCCACACTTTATCACAAAACACACTTGAGCCGTAGCTCATATATTCTTCCAGGTTATTATTATAACCACTCTAGCATCCGGGCCATCCTCCACACAGCGCCTCAAAGCTACACTATCTCCGCCACTGTAATCACGTGTAACGTCCAACATCCACACACCATTACACGGGTTACGACCCCATGGCCAATCATCAAACATTTATAATGCATGAATGAAATGAGATGATATCAAATACATTAATCATGCTTTCTCTACCATTGCTATTGGAAATAACATTTAAGCACAACAAGTATATTAAACTTCAAGCATGATGCCATGGCAAATTGCTATACTTTTACTCATCAAACAATAATCTAAAACATAATTCATTGGTGTGTAGTTGTTTTTGGCCAAATGGAGAATTAACACTAATTCATTGGTTTGTCTTTCCAAAATGTTTTTCATGTGTAAAATATATATATACACACCCAAACTTCCCAGTTTTGACAGCCCCTTTAGAATAATTAAGAAAAACCCATATTCAAGCAAGCTAGAAGCTTCAAAAACCTCCATTAATGGAGTCTTTTAAAAACTTATCATCATCCATAGTCTCCTCCCTTTTTCGTTCCATATATATTAACCTTAAACTCTCCAAATCAGAAAGGATATTCCAGAATTGATATACTATAAGATTAAACAAGAAACCCAATTTTAAGAAAACTAGTAGCTTAAAAAATCCTCCATTAATGGAGTTTTCTTTAAGCTTCAAAAACATTCATGGCTTCTAACTACCAATGAACACTTAAACAATACTTCCTAAGGTTGGTAAACATGTCTTGATTATCAATTTCCAAATTTAAAGTGAAGGAAAAAAAACAACATCCCATGCCAAAATTAAAACATTCAAGAACAACCCATCCTTTTATGACCAAAACCTAGAAATTCCTTTTTAGAAAACTTACTTGAAACTTGTTGGAACTTAAGATTGCTTGCTTAATCCTTCCTAGGATGATGAATCTACCATGAATCAACAAAACCCCTTTGAAACAACACTCAAACTCACCAAAATTGGTTGGAGGAAATTAAGCAAAATGAAAGGGAGAGGGAGAGAGGGGCTACGGGTTTGGAAGGAGAAAAAAAATGAGGGATTGTGTTTTTTTTTCCTTTTCTTTTCTTTTCTTTCCTTTTTCCTTTTTAATTTCTAAGATAAAAATAAAAAAAAATCAAATTGCAAGAAAAATCCCTCCACCCCTTCATGTTAATTCCAAACCCTTTCACCTCCTAACATTAACTTCAAACCCCTCCTTTTATTTCCTTTGCTAACTAACCCCCAATCCTGAATTAACTATAGTAAATTATTTCCTTTTCTTAAAACCCCACCCATAGTTAAACTAACTATGGTTAAAATAAATTTTTTTTAAAAGAAACTATTTATGGTTAATTACTCGTTAACCAAAATACACTTAGCAAATAATTAGCAAATAATTTTCCTTAGTTAAAAATACTAAATAAACAAATCAATATAGGGACAATTCTAATTACCCGACATCAAACCTCGGGTCCTTAGAGTCTCCCCACCTTATAATTTTTCGTCCACGCAAAATCAAGCTTCGGAGAAAAGGTACGGGTATCGTTCCCTCATCTTGTCTTCAAGTTCCTATATAGCCTCCTCTGTTAATTGATTCCGCCACAAAACTTTGACAAGTTTGATCATCTTATTTCTTAGCACCTTATGTTCACTTGCCAAGATCTCCACAGGGGTTTCCTCGTACGTTAAGTTCTCATCGAACACTATAGGCTGGAAATCAATAACATGAGACGGGTCGGCTACGTACTTCCGAAGCATGGATACGTGGAATACGTTATGAACTGCAGAAAGAGCTGGTGGTAGAGCCAATCGATAAGCAAGCGTCCCAACTCGATCTAAGATCTCAAAAGGTCCGATGAACCGCAGACTAAGTTTCCCTCTTTTCCCGAATCTCATTACACCCTTCATAGGTGCAACTTTGAGGAATACAGGATCCCCCAACGTGAACTCTAGTGCATTGCGCCGGACATCGGCATAACTCTTTTGCCGGCTCTAAGCGACTCGCATTCGTTCACGAATCAGGCTAATCTTTTCGCAGGTAGTTTGCACGAACTCGGGCCCCAACAACTTCCGTTCTCCCACTTCATCCCAATGCACTGGTGAACGACACTTCCTACCATATAAAGCTTCGAAAGGAGCCATCTCAATCGAAGATTGGTAGCTGTTGTTATATACGAATTCCACAAGCTACAAATGAGTATCCCAGCTACCCCCGAAATCCATAATACATGCTCTCAACATGTCTTCCAAGATTTGGTTAACCCGCTCAGTTTGGCCATCTGTCTGAGGATGGAAAGCCGTATTAAACTCTAGTCGGGTCCCCATCGCCTCATGTAATGTCTGCCAAAATTTTGAGACAAATCGTGTATCCCGATCTGAAACAATTCTAACAGGTACCCCATGAAGTCGTACAATCTCCCTCAAATGAAGTTGAGCCCAGGCCTCCACTGAGTATGTGATCTTTCCTGGAATAAAGTGAGCGGTCTTAGTCAAACGATCTACTATTACCCAGACCGTATCGAAACCTTTGAGTGTCCTCGGTAATCCAGAAATGAAATCCATCGATATTTCCTCCCACTTCCACTCAGGAACACTCAAAGGTTGAAGTAACCCTAGCGAACATCGCTTAAGTGTCTTGACTTGCTGACAAACAAGACACTTACTAACATACTCCGCTACCTCTCGCTTCATTCCCTGCCACCAATAGTGTTGCCGCAAATCCTGATACATCTTGTTTCCACCGGGATGTACAGAGAAAACAGAGTTATGAGCTTCATCCAGTAATTCCTGTCGAAAAGTGGAACTCAGGGGCACACATAATCGTCTGCTATACAATAGGGCGTTATCTGAGGAGAATGTAAAGTATCCGGGTAAACTGGACTCCTCCTTCGCAAAACCCGAAGTTAAATGAGGTTCACCATGTTGAGCCTCAATCATACGGTGTCTAATGATAGGGCCCACCGTGAGACTAGCTAAGCTCGCCGCGACTTCATTAGTGATATAAGCAATCTCTGCCCTATCCATCTCCCACCGAAGGTGTACCTGATGAGACAAAAGTGCTGCGGTATGAGACGTCTTTCTACTAAGAGCGTCAGCAACCACATTAGCCTTGCCCGGGTGGTACTGGATGTCACAATCATAGTCTTTCACTAGTTCCAGCCACTGTCGTTGTCTAATGTTTAACTCCATCTGAGTGAAGAAGTATTTCAAACTTTTATGATCACTATAGATCGTTACTTTCTCCCCATACAGGTAGTGGTGCCAAATTTTCAAAGCATGAACCACCGCTGCTAATTCAAGATCGTGGACTAGATATCTCTTCTCATGCTCCTTTAGTTGTCGGGATGCGTATGCAATCACCTTACCATGCTGCATGAGCACGCACCTGATACCTCGTAACGATGCATCACTGTACACTGTGAGACCACCCGAATGGTCAGGCAAAGTCAAAACAAGAGCTGTAATGAGCCTATGCTTCAACTCCTCAAAACTGTTCTCACACTCCTCTGACCACACAAACTTCACACCCTTCCTGGTCAACTGAGTTAACGGGGCTGCTATCTTAGAGAATTCTTGCACGAATCTCCGATAATACCCTGCTAAACCCAGAAAACTCCGAATCTCGGGTACATTGGTTGGACGAGACCAACTACTAACTGCCTCCACTTTTGAGGGATCCACCGAAATACCTTCACTTGATACTACATGCCCCAAAAAGGCAATCCGCTTCACCCAAAATTCGCATTTTGAAAATTTAGCGTAAAGTTTTTCGGCCCTCAATGTCGATAACACCTTCTGAAGATGAATCGCGTGTATCTCCTCATCCTTAGAATAAACCAGGATGTCATCTATAAAGACAATGAAAAAAAGGTCTAAGAATTCCCAGAACACCGTATGCATCAGATCCATGAACGCAGCAGGTGCATTCGTCAAACCAAAAGACATGACCACGAACACATAGTGGCCATATCGGGTACGGAAAGCCGTCTTCAAAATATCCCCTTCGGCAATCCTCAACTGATGGTACCCCGATCGAAGATCAATCATAGAAAATACCATAGCCCCTCTCAACTGGTCAAATAAGTCTTCTATGCGAGGTAAAGGGTATTTATTTTTCTCTGTTACCCGATTCAACTCGCGATAGTCTATACATAACCGCAATGTCCCATCTTTCTTTTTGACGAATAACACCGGTGCACCCCAGGGAGATACACTAGGTCGAATAAATCCGAAGTCAAGTAATCCCTGAAGTTTGCACCTTGAGTTCTTTCAATTCTGCCGGTGCCATTCGGTAAGGTGCCTTAGATAACATCGCTATTCCCGGAAGCAATTCAATTCGAAAATCCATCTCCCGTACCGGAGGAAGACCAGGTAATTCATCAGGAAATACATCCGGAAATTTTCGCACAATGGGCACCGTGTTCACTCTTAACTCCTCTACCGAGTTATCCACCATGCTTGCCAGATAGCCCCAAGCGCCTTCTTGCATTAAGGCATTCGCTTGCAAGGCCGATATCACCACTGGTGTCAACTTACCCTTGGAGCCCCGAAAATGAGCTCGGTCTCCACTTGGGCCTACAAATTCCACTTTCTTCTTTTCACATTCAATCATAGCACGATGGACCGACAACCAATCCATTCCCAGGATCACATCATAATCTGATAAGGGCATCACGATCAACATATCCCCGAGTATCAAAACCTGATATACTAAGCTCCACGGTAAACACCACTCTATTAACAATTAGAGATTCACCAATTGGAGTTGACACGTTTAGGTCATATCCCAGTGGTTCTGTTTCTAAGGTAGCTTGCTTAACAAAATTCTCAGAAACGAAAGAGTGACTGGCCCCCGAGTCAAATAATACATAAATAGAATGCCCAAATACAAATAAAGTACCTGTAACCATAGTACCTGCATTCTCGGCATCCTCACGAGTCGTAGCATAGACCCGTCCCTGCTGCTGCCGAACATGCTGGGGCTGAGGAACGGGTGGAGGTCTCTACTGTTGCTACTGGACAAGCCTGTTCTGACCTCGACCCCGATCTTGCCCCCGACCCTGAGCCTGCCTCCCCTGCGGTGGTGGTACTTGCGTAGCCTGACACTGATTTACAATGTGTCCAAGCTGGCCACACTTATAATATTTCATTAGCTTAAAACACTCTCCCTAATGATGTCCAGCACAGAGCTGACAGAAGCGTAAAGTGTTCATCGGATTCCTCTGTTGGAAAGTTTGATCCCCACCTCAGTTAGGAGCGGTACAGGCATGCTATGGGTAATCACGTCCCTGAGCAAACTCGTCCACTTTCCTCTTCCCTGAAGAAGACTGCCCCACTGATACTTGTTTCGCCTTTTTGTCAGCCGAGGCGATATCCAGGGTCAAGGCAAAATCTAAGGCATTTGCATACGTAGCTGGGCGCAAAGTTCGAACTTGCCCCCATATCTCTGCTCTCAAACCCACTATGAAACGTTTTTTCTTGCTTTCGAGGGTGGCTATATGTCCAGTGGCAAATCGGGACAACCTATCAAATTCCCGCTCGTAGTCCACCACGGATCGATCTCCCTGTTTAAGCGAGAAAAACTCCACCTCCAGCTGGTCTTGGGTATCCTCAGGATAGTATTTTTCGAAGAACTTTTCTCGAAATTTCTCCCACGGCACTTGCCCGGTCGGGCCAAGGACTGTGAAGTGGAGTCCCACCAATTAATAGCGTCATCTGCCAACAAATAGGTCCCACAGTGGACCTTCAGCTCTTCCGGACAAGCAATGTAACCAAACGCCTTCTCTACTTTTCCTATCCATCTCTTTGCCACTCCCGGGTCAGTCAATGTGCCATCAAATTCTTTCGGTGCATGTTTCCTAAATTCTTTCAACATCTTGGCGGCACTAGTGATACCACCTCTAGATCCCTTTGAGTGTAACCCAAGTTTTAGATCGCTTAAAATTATCTTGATGAGTGTCACCGAAGGGAGAGTCAAACATCAAGAGCTCTAAAAAATCCTATCCCAAAGAGAATCACCCGGGTATTGATTCATACGGTTACTTTCCGGAGGGAAATATGTTGATATTATGAGAAACAAATGAAATGATCAGCAATTTCAATTTGTAAACGAGTTCTACAATGAATTATCATTTGAATAATTAAAAAAAATAGAAGCACGATAAATTTAGAGAAAATTTAATTTAATAGGATAGTATTTCAAAATAAATATGTAAAATAATAATCATTTTTCCTAAAGCATTTAAAAATATGTTTCAATCTAAGATATTGAAGAAGTTGGAAAATATTAGTAAAACAAATATTATAAATAAAAAACAAAAAAAATATAGTAAATATAAAATAAAATAAAATACGTGCAACGCACGTGGTAAAAATGTTCTAGTTACATAAGTATCAATAAATATTAGTCTCAAAAATCTACCTACAACAAATAGTATATTCAATAATTAATTTAAGAATTATTTGATTAAACCTTCCATATATATTTCACACCAAACCTAAATGAATCTACAACCCAAGCCATATGCATTGAGTTGGGCGAATAGGTTTATCGATTTATATATATTTCACACCTATTGTTGTCAATTACATGCTGGGTAAATATATCTTTGCTGATTCATTTGAAACAACTGCAGAGTACATTAATTTACAACGCATTTGATAGTTTTTATGAAGCACGGATACTTCAACTTAGATGAGGTATCCAATACGTATCAGATACTTATATATCTTATTTATTTTGATAATTTCTTTCTTATTGTCTTTCTAAATAAATATCATAAACTAAAACAAACAAATTTAATGTGAAAATCATTGTAATGTATAAAAATAATTGTAATCAATGTTTCCTTACCGTATCCGTATCCTAGTTTTTTTTAAAATGACGTATCGCCATATCGTGTCATATCAGTATCCTATATCGATGCTTCTTAGGGTAGTTTGATAAAAACAAAAATTGGAAAGCATGGATCTGGTTTATAATATGAATGATGTTTTCCAAATATTCAACTATTACAATCCACGTTTAAACAATAACGGATTAAATGAACATTTGAAGACTTCACTATTTCTGTAAGTGTAAAATACAAAGAGTCTTTTTACAAAACAAGCAAAAATAAAAATGATCATAAAAAAACTAGGATCTAAACCTCATAAGGGTTCCATAGTTTATTGACATTTTACCAGTCACCCGACACTATCGCGACCTGCCTGGACTGGCATTGTTTTCCTATATCTTATCTTATTTCCTGTTCTCTAACAGTAACAACTGTAAAAAGTGTTTGTTTCTTTATCTTACAATCACCACAAAGAAATCATAAATACAAAAACCATTACTTTGAAGAAACTTCAGAAGTGCAAGTCTTAAGAGGCACATCAGTTGGTGTAGTACATACCAGAGCCCTTCTTTGTAAATGCCTCAAACTCTGTTCCATACTAACTTGCACCATCTCAGCTAACATCTTCTTAGCCTTACCACATTGATCAACGTCTCCATCAATTTGCGATATAATGTTACAAACTATGTTCTCAATTGTGTCAGGTTCGAGCTCGGATCTTGGATATGGAGAGTCCCTTAATAACCTTAAGAGTGTTTTAGCTTTTGACTGTGACTTGGGTGTTCCATGGACAGTTAGTTCAAGAAGTCCAGGAATTACCCCTTCTCTTAAGATGGGTTCCCGATATTTACATCGGTCGCTCTCACACATAACCAATAGTGCCCCAACCGCATGATCACGGCTTTGAAGAGAGCCACTCTCGAGCACTTCAACAACTGCAAGAACTCCACCTTCTTCGGATGTCAATGCGATTCTGCCTTCGTCAAAACCAACTAAAGATTCTATCAGTGAGCAGCATTTTTCAGCAGTTTTTGAAGATTTTTTACAAGTCTTCAGCAGATTAACTATTGAAGGGATAGGTTTTGAATCTAGAATGATGCTAAGGTTATGCGGGTGCGTTGAAAGATTGGAAAGGGCCATCAGAGCATCTGCCTTTGCTTGTGGGCTTCCACATCTAAGAATTTCAACTAGAAGGGGAATGGCACCGGCTGCACTGATTAACGGCTTATTGACAGTAGAAGCAGACAGAGTGAGCAAAGATGCAGTTGCATTCTCTTGCAGACTTAAACTCTCTGATTGAAGAAAACTAACTATTGGTCTTAAGGCACCAGCTTCTACTATCTTGATCTTATTCCTGCAGCATGAAACAATAAATTAGTATATTAAGGCTGCAACCTTAAGAGTTGGTACAACGACTAATCAATGTAACAAACAAAATCGATTACAATAAACCAGTAATGAGCTAAATGAAGTTAGCTGAAGTAAAACAAGGAAAAATTATCACATTAAAGCTTTTAAATTCAGAGAACAAACTATGAATCTCTCTTTGCAACATGTAAGAATAACAAAATTCAACTTCCTTAACACCTTACTCTACATTTCAACATTCTGGTTCCTTGTCCATGTAATTTCTTATCTATTCACCACCAAAACAACAAAGACAAACTTATCGTGTTATTAACTCCCCTAAATTCACATGATTGCACAAAATACTCCGAACAAACACATTCTGCAATCTTGTTTTTCATTTCAGTTCAGGTCATGTCAATTTTTTTAAACAAAAATAAACAACATTGCAATTCCATTGATCTTATTTTATTTTAGCTACCGAATTGAATTCTGATCCCTACAGAAGTTTTACAAAATTGAACGAACTGAAATGTTTTTTTAGGCAATGCTAAATCGACCAATCTTTTAGTCTCTTGTACCTAGTGTATCTTTATGTAACCAACTGCTAGGAAAAGAGCTACACTAGGTTAGTACAAGAGACTAAAAGATTTCATTTAAAAAGTAAGAGAGCATTAGGATCTGTCTATCCCTTTAACTATATAAAAGTAACTAAATTTCAGTTATGTTAAAAGTGATGAATTTCCAACACAAACTCCTGAAAGTCTAATAGCATCAAGAATTATTGTGTCTACAATAAGTGATAAACACCTAAATCAAATGGTCCAAATTTAGAAAGTGATCAACATCTTCGATTCGATGAAATTGTGAGCTACAATCCTTAAATAACACAGCAAATGCAAAGCAGAGTTATCAGCAAGGTTAACAGCAAGACATGTCCTTGTATCACAACAATCTCCTATACAAGTACAGGAGATCATGCTAATAATGACAGCAATCTCATCAACTTCCAAATAAAAGAAGTAAAAAAATAAAATAAAATAATAGACAAAGTTGGCTAAATCCAGTTCTCATATAACATTTAGATCTCAATCTTCATAACCTCACAATAAGTGTAATCAAGGTCCATGTTTGACGACTCTTGAGACGAAGACAAACAAAAACAGTGTATACGAACCCCACAGTGGTGCTTGTGCCTATGTGTTTTTTCAATTTTAAATATGAAGGAAGAAAAAAATGTCCTCATTTCAGCCTTATTTTAAATATGGATGGAATGGAATATAATAAAATAAATCCACTTTGAAATTCTCTATGAAATAAGGTTTGGAAAGGTGCCACTACGAAGAAGTTACAAGAGTTACAAAGGAAACCTCGAGCTCATATTGGTGATGGGTTGAGAACGGAAATTGAATTCTACGAGACAACGTCCGCAATTATTTTTTACACCTCACACACAATGGGATTTAGTCTTGAAAGGTCAATGGTGTAAACTGGCAGAGCAAACTTAAAATATGTATTTTAAACATTCTTTTTTTGCTTTTTATAGTTTTTTATTCAGAAAAGGCAAAGTTTTCGACCGCTATTCTTTAAACCACTGAGAAACAGAGCATTAGCATGATCCGACATAAGAAAGTTTATATTTTTATCAAGAAACAAACAAACAGTATATTGTTCAAAGATCTTAAATCATCAACAACCATATTTTGAAACCAAATATTAAAGAAACCATTTATCTCAACAAAAAAAAATAGAAACTAAAAGAATTGGAACTCAATTTTATCCATATTCTAACTACCCCGTATCCAATAAGGAAAAAACAACAAAAGCCAAAGAAGAAACAATAATTTAATCAGCAATAGAATAACGAATATCATAAAGACAAACACAAACGTTGCAAAATTAAATAAATTGTTCCGTTTTAAAGGAAAAGAAACTGAATTCAACAAAAGATATCGCCGTCTCATTAACCAACAAATACCAAAATAAATAAATATATTTATTTATTTTCGGGAACGAGTAAAGGTGTCTAACCAGTAAAGCTATGTTTTGACCGGCGAATTAACGAACTTGACGAACCCGAGGAAAAATATAAATAAATAAATAAAAAAGGGAAAGAAAAAGATCTATGGAATTAAACATACTTTTCATCTTTAACGGCGAGGTTGAGAAGGGCAAGAAGAGCAGCCTCGTGAAGGGAGACGGGTGAGTCAATTCGGAGAAGCATGGAAACTAGAGGAGGGATTGATTCAGATAATTGTCGGCGGCATCTTTGAGAAGTTTTTGTGAGTCGGCGAATTTCAGAAGCTCCTTCAAACTTCAAATCAAGACTGTCGGATTGAACGAGAAGGAGAGCCCGTTGAACGGTAGGCTCCGGTGAAGCAGCGGCCTTACGGTGGTGGCTTCCACAGGGAGAGCTGCCATAATAATCCATGGAAGGGAAAGAAGAAAATTCAAGGGGCAGTTGAAAGAGAAAGAAAGAGAGAGAGAAAGAGAAAGAGAATCTGAGGGAGATTTAAGAGGAAGGGAGAGGGAGAGCGTGGCTTAAAGCAACAGTTACAAACAAAAAAGACGTTTAAAATCTTTTTTTTTTTTTAATTAAAAATGGCTTTTTTTTTTTTTTTTTCCTTTTGCTTTTGGCAGTTGTATTTCTTTGAGAAGACGTTTGGTGAAATTGGGAAGTATAGAATATGAAAATCTAAAACTATACTATTTGAAAAGTGGCTTGGATGAAAAAATTTTGATTTCTATTGTTATCCCCTATTAATTCACTTTAATATCTATATATTTATTATCTCATAATAAATTATCACTTTAATTCTATATTTTTTTACCGCAAATTTAATTTAATTTAAAAACTTTAATATTTCTATAGTCATTCTCCCATTATAAATTACCACTTTTAATTTTTTTTCCCACAAATTTAATTTATTTAAAATTAAAAAATTCTCTGTGCACATGATATGTTTTCGTAGTATCTTATTTTACATTAAAATGATATTTTGTAAAGTATTTAAATATATTTGTGAAATATTTTACTTGTGAAAAGTTATAAATGTTATATGAAATATTTATTCACGTTTATTCTATAAATTAAAAAAATATTTTAATTATTTTTTAAAAATATAAACCTTTTATAAAGTAAAAGTTAGTATGGACTCAAATAAAAAATTTACCTTTTATTCTAAGAAGTAAATATTGATGTTGGCATTATAATGGATTTTTGTAATTAAAAAGAACAATGCTTATACATAAAATTCTAACTACAACAAACATCATGAATTCTTATCTTTTAACTTTTCAACTATTTTTCAATTCCTATATAAGAAGCAGTTTCAAAATATGATCTGAAAAAACATCTATTGTCAAATCTCATGTTTTCGATACATTTGGACAAAGGAGTTTCAATTTAAAATTTAGTTAAATTTAGTTTTTATTGATTCGGATTTTAAATTAAGCAGCACTATATATTAAAATAAAAATGATCATTTTAAGAAATACAAATAATAGTTGTAAATTATTTGAGATGTCACTTGAATAAAAGTCTAGATTTTTTAGGATAGAAATATGGAAATGATCACTTTTGGTATTTTTTTCTAAATTTTATTTATATTTATATTTTTCTAACTTTTATTTAATATATTTTTTCTAAATTTTATCGACTCATCATCTTACTTTCAACTTTAAAAAAATAATCATCAAACTTTTAATGTAGGTGTGTTAGGAATGGTGTCCTAGAACTTGTAATTATTTAATAAATATAATTTATTTCGAATAAATTAAATAAATAAGCATAACTTCTTTATCTTATCTAGATTGATTCAATTGACGATATTAGGAATATATGGAAATATATAAATATCAAACATTCAAATAGTAAAACCCTAAGTCACTCTTATGAAATCACGACTTAGTATGTGAGTCATACAAGAGGATTAAAGTCGAGATGAGTAACTTAAAAGTGTCTAAAGTAAATGGATAACGTTTGGGAACCTTATCCTGGTAACACTGTTGATAGCTTCGCATTTTGTTTATAGACAAATGATCTAATCCTGATCATTCATGTGGGAGACATGAAATGGAAGTATCATATGTGTCGCTACGTAAATGCGACGCGGAAAAATAAAAGGGAGTGGCCACTAATCATTGGTTTTAAAGATGGGTGTGATTAGTCATCTAGTCATTAATTAAGGATGGTCTACTAACTATTGAAAATGGGTTCGAGAGTTTATTCACACATATGAAAGGTATTAGCACCCTATTATGTTCGTTTTAAAACGATTGTTGTTTTTTATTTTATTTGGTGTATTATTGAAGAAAGCTTTTATCTATAAAAAAAAATTATTTTTTTTTGTTATTTTTAAATGTCTCATGTTTTATTAATCAATACTTTAGTAATAAAGCATGATTAAATAAGTATGAGTGGCGTAAAGCCATTAGAAAAAAATATTGTTGGGAATTTCAACTCAGTATTCCAAGAAAAAAATTCTTTACCTCAAGAATGTTTAGGAGCATGGTATTCCAACGCCCCATATTCCATCGTCAGAGTTTTCGAAAACGATTTGTTGGTTTGTTTTTTATGTTTAAGTTTTAAAAATGAATATTTTAATTAATTATAAATTTTTTATCTTTATTATTATTTAACTCAATATTAGGTTTAAGGTAAGTTTCACTTTTGGCCCCTAGGTTTTATTTTGACAAATTTTTTATTTATGGTATAAATGAACGATTATTATCCGAATAATTTTAATTTTAATTTAAGGCTTATATTATTAATCTTTGTATTTTTAGAAAGTTGGTAGGTTTATACCTAGTAAATTTTAATTAATATTTACAATTTCAATTTTTAATATTTATGATTTGGAAAATTAGTATCCTAATTAATTCCAATTTCTATATTTAAATTGTTAATTTTTATATTTTGGAAAATTAGTATCCTAATTAATTCCAATTTCTATATTTAAATTGTTAATTTTTATATTTTGGAAAATTAGTATCCTAATTAATTCCAATTACTATATTTAAATTGTTAAGTTTTATGCTTTGGAAAATTAGTATCCTAATTAATTCCAATATATTTAAATTGTTAATTTTTATGTTTTGGAAAATTAGTATCCTAATTAATTCCATTTTTATATTAAAAAATTTGGTAATTTAATCAAATTATGTTTTTTTTTAGGAAGTTGGAAAATTAGTATCCTAATAAATTCAAACTTCTTTCTTTTTTTGAAAATCTAATATACATCAATATAATATTAATAAATCAACTCAAGATTTACCTTAATTTGGGGACAATAAATAGAAAACATAAAATATGGCAATCAAATTCACAAATATAGCAAACAAATAAATTCAGCACAATCATCCCAAATATAACACGTTAACTTTAGAAATTCATAAATTTATAAAAAAAAAATATTTTTACTTGATTATTTCTTCTAAATATTCTAGGTTCATCCAAGATTGATTTCTAATATCGAAAAGTACACACACTTTGTAAGAAAAAATCAGATTTTCATGTCAAAAGTTTTCAGCCACGGTTTTGTATATAAATTTCGGCAGAATTTACACAAATTTTAAAAAATCATATCTTTTTTAATACTTATTGAAATGGGGTGATTCTTGTTTCTAAATCTTTATTTACGAGTCTAGTTTCATATAAAAATAACCATAAATATTTACTTTTAAAGAATCAGTGTCGAAAAATCAAGAAATAGTTAGTGCTCAGAAATTTTCGTAACAGTGAATTTATATGAACATCAAACTTCAAAAAATCATAACTTTTAAACTACAAATCCAAATCGATTGATTCTTTTTCCTATGGGTTCATATTTAAGTATATTTTTGAATAAAAATTTCAAAAAAATATAAATCAGTCTATAAAAATCACGAAATTAAATAAAACAAAACTGCAACATATGAATGACTACATTTTTAATTGAAAAAGATTTTACCTTGGTTCGATAGAACCTTACAAAAGTGTAGCCCCGAGTTCCAACGAGTGAATCAAGAAGATGATGAGGAAAGCAAAAATGATGAAGGGAGGGAGGCTCTTGTGAATTATTTAAGGTTTATAGAAAGCAAGAGGAGAAAGGTTATGGCCGTGAAAGGAGAGATGTAGAGAAAACTTCAAGGTTTTTGCTCTTATTAATATTGTGTCTTTTAGGGTTGTAGGAGGGTCCTTTTTATAGCCAAGAGGAAAAAACAAACAAGGAAAATTTAATTAATGAAAATCAAAGTAAAATAAAATCTTTTATTCTTTCCCATAATTATAAAAAAATATCTAATAATTTTCCTACTCATCTTTTCCATGTTTAAATTGATTCTCATTTAAAAATTATTTTCCAAATCTTTTAAAATTAAATTTCAATTCAAATCAATTTTAAAAATGCTAATTTAAATTTAAATTTTTATTTTCAAATCCAAATTAAACAAATCATGTCAAAGAAAATACCACATTTCAAACCAAAATCAATTTTTTTATATTTTTTCGAAATATGTAAATTTTGTTAATTTTAAATATTACCGGATGAAAATGGGTGTCTACAATATGCAATGTTGATTGTATAAGACAGGACCATGATGTTCGATCAAATTTCTCATTAGTACCGTTTACGAGAAATGATCGAATATCAAACTAAGTTTATCAACCGTGATAGATCTCAATCTTGAGTGAAATGCGGACTCCTATTTGTGGAGTTATGTTCTTTGCTTCACATGGTTGAGAGCGATCTGTAAGAACGCTCAATACACTCCTGTTTTGGGAACATAGCTAGTAAATAGTTAGGAACACATCTTCACGAGATGGAATTCATAACTTTCCTATAAATTAACGGTATCAGTGCGATACCTAAACATTTTAGGAATTTTAGGAAACTCCGTTGATGTACTGATTCAAGACATGAACAAGTGGCGCCACTACTTATATTGATCATGGAAGTATATTATCTCTAGTTCGACTAAAGATAAAGTTTATTGGAGAAGCAGCGGGAACACAAGGATAAAACAGTAATTACAGGGGCAAAACGATAAATTTATTCGCCTGTAATGATGAGGATTCCTGTAACGTCCCGTTATTTTGAAGTGAATTTTTTTTATTTAATATTGTTTATTTATTTATTTATTTATTTCAATTTAAGTATTTAGATTAATTATTATTTTTGTAATTTCGATTTTAGTAGTTAATTTCGCACGAAATCCTTTTTAATCGTTTTAATATTTTAAATTCGCTTCGGTGACATTAATAATTATTAATAGGCCAATTAATAATTATTAATCACCTTTAGATTTATTTAAGAGCATCGAGTTTCGTTTTATAAGTCAAAAGTCATAAAAGGACGCAACCGTCATTTCCAATTTCTTAAAATATCTAAAATCACTATTCACCCGAAAATGTACACTTGTTCTCATCTTAGTTATGAGTTGTAATATGTTGTGAAATTGGTGAATTGTAGGTGCGTTTGCTCGGTTGTTGATTCGTGGGAAATTGGAGATTTGGAGGAAATCTTATTTGGCTAAGGTGAGAATAGTTAGGATTTAAAGTAACTATAGAAAGCAAATAAGTATATGGTGTGTAGAATTGAAACTAAGACTAGAATCCGAATATAAGATTAGAGGGATGTGAGTTAGTGCCCTTAGGATTAAGAGTTAATCCTTTAAGTGAGAACTTAGGAGTTCTCGAGGAAACTATTGAATCTTAGAAGATTCTATGTTAGATTCGTTTCGGAGTTTAGGATGGATCATTGGAAGTTAAAGGATCCAAAACTTGTATTTAGAACGGTTAATAGAACCTCGGATTATATTGGAATTTTAAAATCCTGGAAGGTTTAGATTAATCGTTTAAGTTATGATTTTACTTTTATTATTATTAGCGGAGTTCGACTTACGTATCGTTCGTCCGAGATGCTTATCTATTTTACTTTATGTCTTTTACTTTATACCCCTTTACCTTATGCTTGCATCAACTACTTTAATTCCACACTTTATTTATTTACTTTTACAAGGATATGCAAGCATATGCATATCATATTGCATCATACCATTCTCGCACCTTTAGTGAAAAAGAAACGAAAGTGAAAAAGAAATGAAAGAGAAAAAGAAAAGAAAGTGAAAGAGAAAAGAAGGAAGAATGATGAACCCTACGTGGAGTTCACATCACCTTCAGAGAAAAGAAAGAATGTGAAAGAAAAGAAGTTGAATGAGTATCCTACGGGATGTTCTCATTACTTCTAGATTCAAAAGGAGTGAATGGTATCATACACGCATTACTTCTTCATACATAGGGAGTTGAATGGTATCCTGCAGGATGTACGCATTACTTCCTCATGCATAAGGCTGAATGGGATCCTACAGGATGTTCTCATTACCCTTCATTAACGCACAAATAGGGCAAATGCGAAGTCCTACAGGATGTTCTCATGCATTCATGTTTATGATAGATGAAAAAGAGAATCGAGAAGTTGTATGATGTGCAAAGTATATTTACTTTTCTTACTTATGTCATAACAATGTTGATGGATGAGTATTGACTATGATTATTAGTAATATCATCCTTAGAAAGTATAAAACGAAATTACCTAGAGTTTAGAGAACTTTAGGAGTGAATTGTGTCAGATTAATCGGACACAAATCGGAATACGAGTTTGAGGTCTATCTTTACTTTTTATGCTTATTATTCTCACTGGGCTTAAGTTATTAGCTCATGATATTACAACATTTCAGGTGTTCGGGTCATGAGAGAGGAGCTGGTGTGGCTTGATCGAGATGATGATGATGCTGAGATGGATTAGTTGTCATTTAAAAGTTCCAGAACTTGCCTTATTTTATTTTGTTTTATTTTCGGTCTTTGAGATGTAAATTTGTTATAAGCTCTTAAGAGCTTTTCATTTCACTTTTATTATTATAAATCTCTTTGAACTCCTAATAGGGACTTGAGTTCCTTGTGTTTTAGATTTTGGAATTTAAAATTGTAAATAGGTTATGGATAGTCTAAGTTTTAAACATATCCATGCCAAATTTTTTATTAAATTTAAAGACTTCCGCTGTCAATCTGATTTTAAATTATTTAAAAGTGTCGGGTCTTCACAATTCCACATGAAGGATATATCATAGATATAAATAAAGATAAACTAAATAGACATAACTCATCTATAGTGAGGGGAGTTCAACTATGAATCTATAGTGGAATTATTCATAGTTAGATAATAAGTAATTTATTGATTATGAGTTAATCACTTAATTGACTAATTATTAAGCCCATGATCTATAGGTTCATCGGGTCCCTATGCTAGCCCAAATATCGTTATAGCAAAACTAAGTTATTAATTAACTTAGGAAGAACAAATTATTTAAGTAATTGAATTTACTTAAAATTAGGCAATATTAATTATTTAAATCATGATATTATTTAAATGAAAATTAATATTAATATTATTAATATGGATACAATATTAATTATTAAAATAAAGAGTTTATTTAAAAGGAAATTAATATTACATAATCAATTATAATATTATAAGGCAAAATTAATTGTTTAAATAAATAAATTATTTAAACGGGAATTAATGTTAATATTATTAATTATTTAAATAATGAGTTTATTTAAATAGAAATTAATAATTAATATTATTAATTAAATAATGAGTTTATTTAATTTAATAATGAATATTAGAGAGAATTAAATAAAATTGGTTTAAGAAACAAATTGGTTTTGGCCCAAAATAATTAATTAATTGAATAAGATTTAATGGTAATTAATATATTAGTTTTTGGCTAAATGTATTGAATTAAAAATTATTATTTGAATTTTTCTAATATTAAATACATTAGAAAGAAAAGTAATTAAAGGAAATATATATAATTATATATATCTTTGCGCCAGCGTGATAATTAGATTACAAACTTTATATTATAAAGTTTTATTTTCACAAAACTTGTTGGCCACGCTGAAGCAAAATGAGTTATATATATATATATATATTATTTATCTTTTCTATTATTTTTATAATTAGGAGATAAGCATATCTATATAGATTAGATATCATATTTTCTTATAAATATGACCATTGGGATTCATATTTTGTACACTTCTCACTTTAATTAGAAAAGTGAAAATTCTCTCTCAAGTTTTTGCCCCATTTCCGATTTTCCTTAGGGAAAAAGTTTAGAAGAAATTTCTTCTTCTTTTGTTCTTCCGGTTCGATTCCCACAAGTCAATTTTGCTTTCGATCGGAATATAGCATAGAAGATCCGGTGCTGCTGAGGATTTGATGCTGAAAAGAAACCTCCAATCAATTCTCTATAAATTACTCAATGTAAGTTTTAGAGTTTTAATTTTCGAAATTAAGCATGAATCTACATGTTTTTATCACAAATTGCATGATGTTAATAGATCCGTTATTAAATGTTAATAAGTTTACTAAATAAATTTCCGCTAATTTAGTAAATCATCCCTTCACAAGTGACGTCACGACTTCTATTGATCACAGAAGTACCTTATCTCTAGTTCGTCTAAAGATAAAGTTCATTGGAGAATCAGCGGGAACACAAAGATAAAACGGTAATTACAGGAGAAAAGAAGTAAATTTAATCCGCCTGTAATTATAAGGGTTCCACGTGAAGGATATGTTATAGATAGAAATAAAGATAAACTAAATGGACAATAACTCATCTATAGTGAGGGGAGTTCAGCTATGAATCTATAGTGGAATTATTCATAGTTAGATAATAAGTAATTAACTGATTATGTGTTAATCACTTAATTGACTAATTATTAAGCCCATGATCTATAGGTCTATCGAGTCCCTATGCTAGGCCAAATATCATAGTCGTGAAATCAAGTAGAAGAAATGGAAATTTTAAGTAAAGTGAATTACTTAAAATAGGCAATATTAATTGTTTAAATATTGAGTATATTTAAATGGTAATTAATATAAACATTATTAATTGTTTAAATAATGAGTTTATTTAAACAGAAGATTAATAATGAAATATTATTAATTAGACATTATTAATTATTTAAATATTGAGTATATTTAAATGGTAATTAATAATTTGAAATCAATTAACAATTATTAATTGTTCAAATAATTAATTTGAACGGAAATTGATAATTAAAATTAATTCATTAATAATAAAATATTATGAATAAAGTTATTAATTAAATAATGAGTTTATTTAATGGTAATTAATAATTAAAATATTTATTATTAATTATTTAAATAATGAAAATTATTTAAATGGAAATTAATAATTAAATATAATTTGATAATATTTAGTCGGGAGAAAATATTAATATTATTAATTTTTTAAATAAAATATTTTATTTAAGTGGTAATTAATAAATAAATTAATTAAGTTGGACTTATTAATTTAAGAGAGAGTTTCAAGCCCAATTGGATTAATGAACCCAATTGGAATTGGCTCAAAATAATTAATTAAATAAATTGTATTTATTATTTATTTTACTATCATAATTTCAGCCATATGAGATAATTTGTAGGAGATAATTGTTTGAATTATATCCTATAATAATTATATAGATTTATTTACTCAAGATAAAAAAAATAAAGAAAAGAAAATATTCTATTACTTATCTATGCATTTTACAAATACCAAGATAAAGGAAAGAGGTAATTCTTTTTTCTTTTTGTATTTATCTCCATTGATTAATTCTAATGTGATTAGGATTCCTATTTTCCTATAAATAGAAGACTTGGGTCATTCATAAATCACACAATTCAATTCCATAGAAAATTGGAACTTTCTCTTCCTCCTTCTCCCCCCCTTGGCCGATTCCCCTATAGTTCATTGGGAAGAAAATATTTTTTCTTCTTCCCAAATTCTTCTTAAGTTCGATCCCACAATCGGGTTTCGTTTGATAGATCGGGATATAGCGTAGAAGATCCGGTGTTGCTGAGGATTTGATGCTGTAAAGAAACCTCCAACAAATTCTCCATATTTTACTCAATATAAGTTCCGGTTTTAATTTTCAAAATTAAGCATGAATCTACATGTTTTTATCACATATTGCATGATGTTAATAGATCCGTTATTAAATGTTAATAAGTTTACTAAATAAAATTCCGCTAGTTT
Source organism: Gynostemma pentaphyllum (assembly GCA_028015215.1). Lineage (NCBI taxonomy): Eukaryota > Viridiplantae > Streptophyta > Magnoliopsida > Cucurbitales > Cucurbitaceae > Gynostemma > Gynostemma pentaphyllum. The sequence continues at coordinate 25,986,235 of CM051345.1, read as the reverse complement.
AGTAAATCATCCCTTCAAGGTGAGCAATATATTTTTAAGCAGAAGGAAGAGGAAAATAGACGTAAAGAGGACCAAAAGAAGAACACCAAAACAAGTTTAGTTTTCATGAATGGAATTACAAACTTTTTCAAGCCGTTTGTAGAATATTTTTTATATAAATGTTCATGGAAATTAAATTTTGTGTAAACTTGTATTGATACTTGAATGGATAATATATGAGACAAAAAATTGAGAGTTGAATTGATAATTTAATAATAATGTGAAATAAATACAACAATACATGTGCATCGCACGTGTCAAAAACCTAGTATGTATTAAATGTATGGGTTAATTAATATATGTATAGGTTATATTAATATGTTTTGTTTAATAAAAATATGATACCTATGTCGGTGAATATGTGCTCGTATTTACTAGTGAGTATGAAGTATCCTACTTTTTTTAATTATAAAGAAAAGAAATTGGGTTTGGTTTGGTAGTTGTATTTCTTTGCTTTTTGATGAGAAGACGTTTGGTGAAATTGGGAACTATAGAATACGAAAATATGTAATAAATGTATAGGTTATATTAATATATTTTGTTTAATAAAAATATGATACCTATGTCGGTGAATATTTGCTCGTATATATTAGTGAGTATAAAAAAATCCTATTGTTTTAATTAAAAAGAAAAGAAATTGGATTTGGCTTTTGGCAGTTGTATTTCTTTGCCTTTTTATGGGATCAAGTTTGGTGAAATTGAGATGAATAGTATAGGATAGGAGGGTAGGATAGGAGTACTTTTAGAGTTGGAATTTGATTGGTTTAAATAAAAATGAAAAGGAAAGAAATGGTAGTCTTTATCGGATTGGAAGTTGAAATGAAACGGGTAGTTTTGGGATTTTAATTCTCTTTTTCAATTTCAATTATTTTTGCTATAGCACTCAATTCCTCTCCTTAAAGTCACTTCCATTTGCCAACCCCACATTCCTAGACCGGACTCCTTTAGTCTATTTTATTGAACTAATTTCATCACGCAACTTCCACGTCAAATAAAGATTTTCTTGTGACACTATTTTTTTTCTTCTTAAAAAGGAAATTGAGTTTTTATATTTGAAGCTTAATTTGTATTCTTGTCTCTGTAATTTGGGTTAATTTACTCTAATTTAATAATTTCATTTCAATGGTAGTTGTTGGAATTTACGATCGAGATTGATCACGTCTGACTAGGGGTGGATTCACGAAGGGAAGGGGGACACGTGCCCCCTTCAAACTACAAATATCCTTATCCTTATCCTTAATATATAAAAGTGGTGATGTTTAAGAAACTTTTTTGGACTATTATACCTCTTTTAAAATCTTAAAATTACTAACATGTCATTATATATACCCTTTTAAAACATTCAAATTACTAAAAATGTCATTATTATTTATACTTCAATATCTATTAAATGACGATTTATATTTTTAATAAAATATTTCTCTTTTTTTATAAATAAAATATATCTCTTCATTGAATAAGAAATTGTCAATTTTATTAAATAAATTCCTTGGTTTTTTTTATTGTTTTCACATCAAATTATAAAATAATTGAAAAAATAAGTACAACATATGAAAATGAATGTGATATTAAAATGAATTTATTGTTTAGATTTATCACCAATTTATGAAAATATTCAAATATTAAATGATTTAAGAAAGGTGACAGTGCTTTAATTTTAAAAATATTAAAAAAAACTTAAATTGTTTAAAAAAAACAGTTAAAATTAAAAAAAAAAAAAACAACTACAACGAAATATAATTTATTGAATTAGCAATGATATAATATTTAAATAAATTTAAATTTTTTTAATTAAAAATATTTAAAAGTTTAAAAATCAAAGAGAAAAAATATATAATTTCTTAAATTTTAATTAAAATTAGAAATAAATAATCTATAAATGCAAAAATTAACTAATAACATATGTATATAGAACAAACAATTTAATTTTTATTTGGTAGTATAAATTTTAAAAATAAAAATGTTAAAAAAATCGTCTTATATAAAAAGACATATAATTATGTAAATTAGTAAACTATACGATAATTTAAATATGAAATAGAACATAATAATATGTTAATAAAATCATTTTGAAAAAGATTTATAAACCATTGAAAAATCAAATAAAAAATATTTCAATCTTTTAAATATTTCTATGTTAGAAAAAATATCAAAGACTAGTTTAAAAAAATAGCTTAAATGAGTCATTGAAAATACTACGTCGTGCCCCTCCTCACTGATTTTCGAATTCCTTTGTTCGATCCTTCGCAAGCACATTTATTTGTTTTCTAATTAATGAATTATTAGCGCATTTTTAAGTTTCCAAATTTTTTAATTTAAAATTCTTTTAATAAAATAAATTAAGTGATTAAATTATCCAAACATAAATGGAGCTTTGAAAAATTATTGGTTATTAACTTCTAATTTAAAATACTTCATTAACTAGAAATATTAATGAAAAATATTAAAAAATTATTAATTTATAAAGAAAAATAATATGCTGTCAAAATAATAATAATAATAATAATGATATTGTTTTTTAAGAAATCAAATTTTTAGTATACTCAAAATTATTAATACATGTATATAAATGTAATCTTTATTTTATAAATTTTATTTAAAATTCACATTTTTTAACTCTTGAATACCTTAATTTCATATAAATAGTCTATGTTAATATATTTATAATATGTAATTTCTTGAATTTGATATAATAATATAATCAAAATATATATTTAATATTTTTAATATCATTTTTAATAATTGTTTTTGGCAATTTATTATCTTGGTATATATAGTTATTAATATAAAATATGAAACAAATAGCTTTTTCAACGTCAAATATTAAATAGATTAAAGTTTATTAGCATTTATTTGATTTTAGTTTCAATAACATAAATACATAGATCAACATATAAATTTCTTCTATGAACTTAAATCCTGGATCCGCCACTGCATGTCACTCTCTGGCAAAAGGGAGCAGATCGAGTAAGCATCAATATGGTGACGGCAAAGGGAGCTCCAGTGGTAAACTTAGAGATAGAATTTGAACGAGAGTTTGGTGGAATAACGATTAGGTTTATGATGTTGTTCCAAATGGGCAAGGTTAGGCCCACGATCATGGGCTAATTCGAGGACTAACATGTAAAATTATGGGTGATGATCTCAAACTGATTAGGGGGCCTCTTATATATATATATATATATATAAACGTCATATTGGTCGGATTAGGCCCACATGCCTAAGCTACTCGAGGGACAAGTATGGATATATAGTTCAGGCTCCTTGGTCATTATTTCTATTAGGATCATTGTCCTAGAACTTGTAATTATTCAATAAATATAATTTATTTTGAATAAACTATATAAATAAACGTAATTTCTTTTTAGTATATTAATCATTAACTATATTAGATATAATACTTATTCAAATTTTAAAGCCCCAAAGTTACTTTCATGACATCACGACTGAGCATGTGAAACATACATGAGTTCAAGTTGAGATAAGTAACTAAAAGAGTCTATTGTATATGGATAACGTTTGGGATACTTATCTAGTTAACATTGTTGATAACTGTCCATTTTGTATAGATCACAGATGATCTTATCCGGATTATTCAAGTGCGTGACATTAAAGTGGAAGTATGATATATAATACTGATTGTATAAGACACACCAGGATATTTCAATTAATATCTCATTTAGACCGTTTACAAGAAATGATCAAAAATTAAACTAAGTTAATCAAACTGTGATGAATCTTAATCCCGAGTGTAATGTGAAATTCTATTCATGGAGTTATATTCTTTGATTCATATAGTTGAGAGAGATCTGACTAAACGTGCAATATACTCCCGTTCTGGAAACATTACAAGACAATAGCTGGGAACACATTTACACAAGATGAAATTCTTAACTTTCCTAAAAATAACGATATTAGTAGGATACCTATTCATTTTAGGGATTTTAATAAACTCTCTTGATGTACTGATTCAAGACATGAACTAGGGGCGCCACGACTTTTGTTGATCATGAAAGTATCAATGGGAACAATTCTAACACATTTGTAATTATGAGTTTTTCTACATGAAGAATATATTGCAAACTCATTTTGGTACGTAAATGGACATAACTTATCTTATCTATAGTGAGGGGAGTTCATGTTAGAAATTGTGTCTTAGAACTTGTAATAATTTAATAAATATAATTTATTTTAAATAAATTAAAATAAATAAACTAAAGTTCTTTTTAGAATGTTGATTCATTATCGATATTAAACATATTACACATTCAAATAGTAAAGTTCCAAAGTTACTGTGATGAAATCTCGATTGAGTATGTAAAATATATGTGAATCTTCAAGTTAAGATAAGTAACTTAAATAGTCTATATTATATGGATAATGTTAGGGGAACCTTATCTTGTTAACACTCTTGATAACTATCCATTTTGTCTCGATTACAATTGGGTAAAATGCAAATAAGCCCCCTGTGATTTTTGTCAAATGCATGAACACCCTCTGTGGTTTGAAAATGGCAAATCAGGTTCCAAATTATTCCAATGAGCCCCCTCCCCTTTAACACCATTAATTTTCTTTTAGTAAAAAATTTCTTCGTTTGAACTTTGATTTGGATTATTTAAGATATTTTAGAATCCTCATTTAATGCTCTAAGTTATGGTTGGTTCAAACCTTCAAAATTGTTAATAAATAATAGAGTTTATTATCGTCAAAATACTAGGTATGACTTACACAATTAACGCTTTTGGTTACTGATGGTTTAGAAATTTTGAATTGACCATAACGTAGAGCGGAAATACGGATTCCAAAACATCTTGAATAATCAAAATCAGAGTTGAAGGGGAGGGGTCACATTGAGATAATTTGGAACCACATGGGTATAATTTGCCATTTTCAAACTACAAGGGGTGTTCATGCATTTGACAAAAACTACAATGGGCTTATTTGCATTTTACCCTTGATCTTATCTGCCCATTCATGTGTATGACATGGAAATACGAGTATCATATACAATACTAATCGTATAAGACTAATCAATATCTCACTGATACCGTTGTCGAGAAATGATTAAATATCCAACTAGCTTTATCAAACTATGATGAATATTAATCATGAGTGTAATGTGTGAAGGATATTATAAATTAACACAGTAGAAATATTTATAATTAATGTGACGACCCGATACTTTTAAATAATTTAAATATAAAACACAGCGGAAGTCTTTATATTTTAAGAAAAATGGCATGGTTATGTTTAAAAGTTGGCTAGCCAAAACCTGTTTACATCTTAAATTCTAAAATATAAAAACACAAGGAACATTAAGTTTCTATCAGGAGTTCAAAGAGGTTTATAATAATAAAAGTGAAATGAAAAGCTCTTAAGAGCTTATAACCAATTTACATCTCAAAGACCGAAAATAAAACAAAATAAGATAAGCTTAGTCCCGGGACTTTTACATGACATCTAGTCCATCTCCACATCATCATCCTCTCGATCAAGCCGCACCAGCTCCTCTCTCATGACCCGAACACCTGAAATGTTTGTAATATCATGAGCTAACAACTTAAGCCCAGTGAGAATAAACAAAATAAAAAGTAAAGTTAGACCCCAAATCCGTATCCGAATTCTTGTCCAAGAACATACTTACTCTTTGCTATCAATCCATTCAAAGAGTTTTATATCAAGAGTTCCACTTTTTCTTACCAATTTTCCAATAATCATGAAACTACATTCCAAGCATTTCTGGGTATGGTTTCATAAATGGATATAGCATTTATATCTCATTTTCTTTATATACCTTATACTATATACAAGGTTTACATCAAATCTTATTCTCCCAAATATGAGATCTTCCAATTTAGTGGGAAACTAGTTCTCTTACATATGTAATTTATTGAGAAACTAATTCTCTTACATATGTATCACATAATAATTATACAAGGTTCAATACGCCCTTGTATTCTCTCATTATTCAATTCAATCTCATTCCTTTTTCCTATAGCACTCGGCTATACATCAATTTCATTGCATTTCTCTCTACAAATGTACGTCTTACATAATCTTTTCTATAGTTCTCTAAACTCTAGAAAACTAACTTTCATAAGCATAATCTCTTTAGGATGATAATACTAGCACACGTAGTCTAAATCTCATCCATTAACTAGTTTAAACACATATAAGAAAAAGTAAATAAACTTTGCATAAACATAACATCTCGATTCTTTATCCATGATATATGTTTCCATCGATAATATGCATGAAGGTAATGAGGACATCCCATAGGATTCGCATTCGCCCTTTATGCATGAATGAAGGCAATGAGGACATTCCCCGTAGGGTCCACCATTCGACCTTATGAATGAAGAAGATAATGAGGACATTCTCCGTAGGGTCCACCATTCGACCTTATGAATGAAGAAGGTAATGAGGACATTCCCCGTAGGGTCCACCATTCTCCTTTCTCACTTTCTTTTCTTTTTCTCTGAAGGTGATGCGGACATTCCCCGTAGGGTCCAACATTCTCCCTTCTTTTCTTTCTCTTTTTCTTTTCTTTTTCTCTGAAGGTGATGCCGACATTCCCCGTAGGGTCCAACATTCTCCCTTCTTTTCTTTTTCAATGATGCGAGATGTTATGGTGTAATATGTTATGATGCGAGATGTTATGGTATGCTCGCAAAAGTAAATAAACGTAAAATATGAATGGAGCATAAAGTAAAGGGTATAAAGTAAAGGACAAAAAGTAAAAGGATCATAGATGTCCTTATGCATAAAGTAAATAGATAGGAATTCCGGAAGATCATTAAGTAGTTCAAACTTCCGATATTTTAATAAAAGTAGATCCTATCTTAAACACATAATCTATTCTTTCAAGGATCCTAAACGTCCAAATAAAATCCAAGGTTATATTAACCATTCTATCTAAAAGTTTGGATCCTTTAACTTCCAATGATCCATTTTTAATCTCCGAAACGATTCTAACTTAGAATTTCCTAAAGTTCAATGTTTCCCTCGAGAAACTCCAAAGTTTTCACTCAAAGAACTAGTTCCTAATCCTAAGGGCACTAGCTCACTTTCTTTTACTCTTAGATTCGAATCCTATTCTTAACCTCCGATTTTATAAACCGTTCTACTTATTCGGTTTCTAAAGTTACTTTAAATCCTATTTATTCTCACCTTAGCCAATTTAGTTTCGCTCCAAGTCTCCGAAAGCACGATCAATCAATGATCCAAAACACCTACAATTAAAAGTATAACTAACAACATTAATAAACCAAACATCGGTCAATTAACATCTAAAAGCTCAAAACGACGAACAACCCCGGAAAAACCCCAAGGGTGCTCTCGGCCCCTCTATGGAAAATGGGTTTCAGGTTCGGTTTTCCGGCTTTTAGGTACTTTAGAGGTGTTTCGAGTTGGTTTTAAGTAGTTTTGAAGTTCCCAATTTCAATAGGTATCAATGATTCGGGTTTTTGAACAATAAACGATTTCCCGAATTTAATTACAATAAACATTATATCAATAAAAGTAAACCCCAAAACAACCCCCACGATGTAAAATACAAACGGGAAGGGCTTCAATTGAAACTCGATTTTAGGGTTTAGAGAATGTTGTCAAAATCACTAAAAACAACTACCGTACTTAAAATCATCGAGTTCCTCGGCAAGAAATCAAAGAATCAAAGAGAAAACTCCATTAAAACACTATTTGGAGCTTTAGGGTTTGAAGTTTAACTTACCGAGAAGTCCGTAGAACACGGATGGAAAGCACGATAGCTAGGTGGAGAAAAATCCTAGGACCAAGGCCTTTCTGATGCAACTGAAATCGAGTCGATCCGTCGAGAAACGAACGAAACCCGAAGAATCCCCTTCCCCCTATGATGCCCACAGTTTTGAGAGGAAGAAATGAGAAGAATGGTCAATCTTTTTGGTCAAAGGCAATTTAAAGAAGAATATGAATAGTGAATTGATATATTAAGAATTTTGGAAATGACGGTTGCATCCTTTAATGAATTTTAACTTATAAATCGAAACCCGAAGCTCTTAAATTAATCTATAGGTGATTAATAATTATTAATTGGCCTATTAATAATTATTAATGTAACGTCCCATTACTTTTGGAGGTAATTTTTTATTTTATTTTAAATAAAGTATTTAAGTTTAGTTTAAACTTAGTAATTTCGATTTTAGAAGTTATTTTCGTTCGAAAACCTTTTTAAACCTTTTACTACTTTAATTAGTTTTGGTGACATTAATAATTATTAACGGGCCAATTAATAATTATTAATCACCTTTAGATTATTTTAAGATCATCGGGTTTCGTATTTTAATCGAATCTTTTAAAAAGGGACGTAGATGTCATTTTCCAATTTCTTAAAGAAAAAATCACTATTCATCTTCCTCATCTTTAAAAGTCAATTTGGTCAAAAGAAATTTACTCATCTTTTCTCTTCTTCTCTCATAGGGCCGAAACCCCTCTCTCTCTCCCTATCTCTCTTGGCTTTTATTATTTACTCGGTGGATCGACGTAATTTCAGTTGCGTTGAAAAGCTCTCATCCCGAGGATCGATTCTAACCTAACAATCGAGGTTTTCATCAATTTTCTACAAGCCTCAAGGTATGGCAAAGTTTTCAAATTCAAGCTTTGAATAGTGTTTTAATGAAGGTTGAGATTGAAATCTTCAAATTCATACACCGAAGCTTGAAGATTTCAATCGAGGAAGTCGTTTTACGCAATTTTAGAAACTTCTCTAAACCCTAAAATCAAATTTGAGTTGAAAACCCGTCCCGTGTTAATTTCTCTCACTTGACTAAGATTAGGGTGTTTAGTTTACTATGATTTTACGTTTTACTTAATTTATCGGAAATCGATTATTATGTAAAACCCTAAAATATCGTGACCCATTGATATCTCGAATTTCAAAGTGTCTTAAATCAACCCAAATCATCTCAAAAGTGCATAAAAGATGGAAAACCGAACCCGAACCCTCCCTTCCTTGATGGGCCGTGGGTCCCTTGGGGGTTAAATTCGGAGTTTTCGTCGTTTTATGTGTTTAGATGTTGTTTGATTGACTTTCAGATAATTAATGGTTGTTAGGTGTATTTGACATGTAGGTTTGTGATCGATTGCGTGACTTTGACTCCGGCACCTTGGAAGCTTGGATTTCACATCTAAGGTGAGTTTAAAATGGAAGTTAGTAATTTTATGAATTATGTTTCATTACGTTATTGTTTATCGAGGTTAAGAGGGGAACTAACTTCCGGAAGTTATACTTGGTTGGAGACTTTAACTCGGATGTGAGTGGAGTGATTTTGATGTACTTATGGTTTTGGAAGTAAAAGAGTAAGTATGAGTGGTTTGGAAGTCATATAAGATGAATTGGAGATTTTAGATGAAAGTGGTTGAATAAGGATTTTAAGTGATTTGGGAGTCAAAGTGGCTTAGGAATTACACTTGAGTCTTGACTCGTGTAATTCGAGCGGTTTATGTTCTTTAGTAGTTTAGTGGAACTTTATCTAACTTACTAGGGAGCTTGACGGATTTTATATGGTACTATGTGATATGGCACATGATAGTATGTGATACGCTCCATACGGTATCATGGTGTGAGGTTATGTGATATGGCACATGATAGCATGTGATACGCTCCATACGGTATCATGGTGCGTGGTTATGTGATATGGCACATGATAGCATGTGATACGCTCCATACGGTATCATGGTGCGAGGTTATGTGATATGGCACATGATAGCATGTGATACGCTCCATACGGTATCATGGTGCCAGGTTATGTGGTATGGCACATGATAGTATGTTGATACACTCCATACGGTATCATGGTGCGATGATTTGTGGTATGGCACGTGGTATGTCGACTTCGGTCCATACGTTATTATGATACGCTGTGGTAAGGTGGGCACTCTACGAAATGAGCGTATAAATACATTATACTTTATAGCACTAGACACGCTGTGGTGAGGGTGGCATTCAAAGATTTGAGCGTGTATAGATGGGTTATTATTGTTATCATTATTATAGTACTACACATGCGGTGATACGGGTGGCACTCGAAGATTTGAGCGTGTGTGGTTGCGACGTTTTTCTTTAGCACTTAGTATATCACATTCTTTTACTTGTATCTTGGTATGAGTTTTTTTTTATGATGATAGAATGTTTTTGAGGGAATCCATGACTCATAATTTCATTGAGCCACGAAGATAGAAAGTTTATTTTGTATGTTGATTATATGTGGACTTTGGAATGTGGAATGGGTAGTAAAAGTGAAATCTAGGCCTTTGGACACGATTTCTGACATGGAATGTTGTTCATAGGATTACTTGCTTTCATTTTACTCTCACTAGCATTTTTATGCTAATGTTGCTACAATTATATTTTTTTTTCAGGTAAGACTCGTGCTAGAGGACGAGGTAGAGGAGGTGGCGCCGCGTGACCTATCAGGACGATGAATGGACAAGAATGTTTGTGGTTTTGGGTGAAGCATTTTGGATGCTCTTGAACTTTTCATTATTTTATTATGTTCATTTTGAGCTCGATGAAGCATTTGTATAATTTGTATCTGTTTTTCGAACTTTAAGCTTCCTTTAGCATTTTCATCACATTATGGAATATGAAATTCCGGTTTACTGTTTTTTCTGGAAAATTGGGTTGTAAACAGGTTTTGGTTTATCCGAATTTTAAATGGACCCATGTATTTTTTCTGTAAAATCTAGTTTTTCCGCTGCGCATTTGTTTTAATGGATTTTACGAAAAATCAGGTCGTTACAATTAATGTCACTGAAACGAAATTAGGCTATTTAAATAATTAAAAGGGGTTTCGAGCGAAATTAACTTCTAAATTCTAGATTATTGAATTTAGAATAATCTTTAAATACTTTAATTAAAATAAATAAATAAAAATAAAATTTCACCTCCAAAATAACGGGACGTTACAATTAATCTAAATTAATTAATCGTGGAAGAGTCAGATCTTGTGACGACCCGTCACTTTTAAATAAATTAAATCAGAGAAAAATAGCGGAAGTCTTTTATTTTAAGAAAATTTAGCGTGGTTATGTTTAAAAATTTGCTGGCCAAAACCTGTTTACATCTTAATTTCAAAATCTGAAATACACAAGGAACATTAAGTTCCTATTCAGGAGTTCAAAATGATTATAATCATAAACATAAAGACAAAAGCTTTTAAGAGCTATATACAATTGTACAAATCTCAAATTTATATAAAATTCACAAAACCATGTACATGGATTTTTACAACTACTTAGTCAATCTCGAAATCATCATCCTCTCGATCAAGCGCGCACCAGCTCCTCTTCCACGATCCCAAACATTACCTGAAATGTTTGTAATATCATGAGCTAACAACTTAAGCCCAGTGAGAATAATAAGAATAAAAAGTAAAAATAGACCTCAAACTTGCATTCCGATTTGTGTCCAATTAATCTGACACAATTCATTCCTAAAATCCTCCAACTCTGGTAATTTCATTCTAAACTTTCCAAAGGATGATATTACTACACTCTTGGTCAACCCTCATCCATTAAACTTGTTATGACATAGAATAAGTAAAGTAAATAAACTTTGTATAAAATATAACATCTCAATTCTCTATATCACCAATCATATGCAATGTAGGGTTCACATATACCCTTATGCATGAATGAAGTAATGCGTCAATCCCGTAGGATACCATTCACTCCTTTTTCATCTAGAGTAATGAGCAAATCCCGTAGGATCCCATTCGTCTCTTTTTCACTTTCATTTCTTTTTCACTTACTTTCTCTTTTTCATTTCTTTTTCATGAATGATGCGATAATGGTATGGTGTAAATGATAAGCATATGCTTGCATATCTTGTAAAAATAAATATATAAAGTGCGGAATTAAAACAAGTAAAATAAATGAGCATCTCGGACGAACGATATGTAAATCGAACTCCGGTATCAATAATAAAAGTAGAATCATAACGTAAACGATTAACCTAACCTTCAAGGATTCTAAACTTCCAATATAATCCGAGGTTCTTTTAATCATTCTAAATACAAGTTTGGATCTTTTAACCTCCAATGATCCAACCTAAGCTTTGAAACGAATCTAACTTAGAACTTTCTAAGGTTCAATGCTTTCCTCGAGAACTCCTAAGTTCTCACTTAAAGAACTAGCTCCTAATCCTAGGGTACTAGCTCATTCCCTCTATTCTTAGATTCAGTTTCTAGTCTTAGTTTCAAATGCTACAAACCTTCATACTCATTCGCTTTCTATAGTTACTTTAAATCCTAACTATTCTCACCTTAGCCAAATAAGAGTTCGCTCCAAGTTTCCGAAAGCACGATCAAACAATGATCCGAAACACCTACAATTAATTACATCTACAATTAATAAATAAACATACATCGATCAATTAACATCTAAAAGCTCAAAACAACGAACAACCCCATAAACCCCACTATGAGGCTCTCGACCCCCCCATAAAAAGTGGGTCTCGGGTTTGGTTTTCCCGCTTTTAGGTACTTTAGAGGTGTTTCGAGTTGGTTTTAAGCAAATTCAATATTCTCGATTTCAATGGGTATCGATAATTAGGGTTTTTGAACATTAAGCCCTTTCCTGAATTGAATTTAAATAAACATTAATTCACTAATTTATAACTCATATTCAAATCCCAAAAGGTAAATTTCAAACGGGAAGGGTTTCGACTGAAACTCGGTTTTGGGTTATGGGAAAGTTTCCAAAAACTCTTAAAACGACTCCCGTATTTACAAACACCAAGTTTCACGGCAAGAAATCGAAAGGAAACAAAGAAAACTCCATTAAAACACTATTTGGAGCTTAGGGTTTGAAACTTTACTTACCGAGAACTTCGTGGATCTCGAGAGAAACAAACGATGGTTAGGTGGAAATGAATCCTAGACTCGAGGGCTTTTCGATGCAACCAAGATCGAGCCGATCCGTCGAAAAACGAGCAAAAACCCAAAAATCCCTTTTCCCCCTTTGAACCCACGACCTTGGGAGAGAAATATGAAGTTTGGTGGTCAACTTTTGTCAAATGGGCATTTTAAAGATGAAGTGAATAGTGTTTTGGATATTTTTAAGAAATCGAAAATGACGGTTGTGTCCTTTTATGACTTTTGACTTCTAAATCGAAACCCGATGCTCTTAAATTAATCTAAAGGTGATTAATAATTATTAATTGGCCTATTAATAATTATTAATGTCACCGAAGCGAAAAAATAAACAATAAAACGATTAAAAAGAATTTCGGGCAAAATTAACTACTAAAATCGAAATTACAAAAATAATAATTAATCTAAATACTTAAATTGAAATAAATAAATAAATAAATAACATAAAATAAATAATAAAAAAAAAATAATAAAAAAAAAATTCACTTCAAAATAACGGGACGTTATAGATCTACTTTAATATCATGTAAAATTATTCAAGAACAAGTAAATTCATGCTATTTTTGAAATTAAAGGCCTATTACTTACATTGAGTAAAATATAGAGAATTTATTGGAGGGATCCTTTATCACCAAGATCTTCTTGACTATATCCACGAATGTTAACAAAACCCGGTTGTGAGATTGAACTAGAAGAAATTTGGTTTTGGAAGAAAATGAATTCTCTTCCCTATGAATATAGGCAAACTCGGTCAAGAGGGAGAAGAGAGGGGAAGAAAAGTTTTCAATTTCAATAATTAAATTGTTGTGAAAAATGAGGAGCCAAAACTTGTATTTTATAAGCAAAGTCGTCTTCTAATCAAATTAAGAAACTAACAAAATAAATAAAAGAGATAAACTTAAACTTTATTTCTTATTTATCTTATAAAACTAATAAGGAAAACATATTTTCCTTTATTTAAATTGTTTGTTCTTTTATGTAATTATTTTAGACAAAATAAATAAAAAATTATTTCCTAAAAATACTACACATTGTCGATTTTTACGTGTATATTTATTAAATAAATTTTTATTTATTTAATAAATAATTTGAACAAAAAAAATCTATGAATTCATTAAACTCAATTTAAATTCTTCTTAATTAATAAATCTTATTTATTATTATTTAAATACATCAATTATTTAATTTAAATAATAGTACTATTTTTCACTTTTTGTAAATTTATTATTAATAATTATTTATTAATTTTTATTTAAATAATTGATATTATTTAAATTAATAATAAATATGTAATTTAATTTTATCATTTAGATAATTGTTCTTGTTTAAAATTAATAATAAATGTTTAATTATTAATTTTCATTGAAGTAATTGTTAGGAATGGTGTCCTAGAACTTGTAATTATTTAATAATAATAATTTATTTCGAATAAATTAAATAAATAAATAAAAGTTCTTTATATTATCTAGATTGATTCAATTGACGATATTAGGAATATATGAAAATATATTAATATTAAACATTCAAATAGTACAACCCTAAGTTACTCTTATGAAATCACGACTTAGTATGTGAGTCATATGAGAGGATTAAAGTCGAGATGAGTAACTTAAAAGTGTCTACAGTAAACGGATAACGTTTGGGAACCTTATCCAGGTAACACTGTTGATAGCTTCGCATTTTGTTTATAGACAAATGATCTAATCTTGATTATTCATGTGGGAGACATGAAATGGAAGTATCATATGCAATGTTGATTGTATAAGAAAGGACCACGATGTTCGATCAAATTTCTCATTAGTACCGTTTACGAGAAATGATCGAATATCAAACTAAGTTTATCAACTGTGATAGATCTCAATCCTAAGTGAAATGTGGACTTCTATTTATGAAGTTATGTTCTTTGATTCACATGGTTGAGAGCGATATCTGTAAGAATGCTCAATACACTCCTATTTTGGGAACATAGCTAGATAAGTAGCTGGGAACGCATATTCACGAGATGGAATTCATAACTTTCCTATAAATTAACGGTATCAGTGCGATACCTAAACATTTTAGGAAC
This sequence comes from Gynostemma pentaphyllum, assembly GCA_028015215.1. Lineage (NCBI taxonomy): Eukaryota > Viridiplantae > Streptophyta > Magnoliopsida > Cucurbitales > Cucurbitaceae > Gynostemma > Gynostemma pentaphyllum. Next base: position 25,971,220 of record CM051345.1, on the reverse strand, counting down.
TTTAGGAACCTCCCTTGATGTACTGATTTGAGACATGAACAATTGGCGCCACGACTTCTATTGATCATAGGAGTATATTATCTCTAGTTCGACTAAAGATAAAGTTCATTAGAGAATCAGCGGGAACACAGGGATAAAGCGGTAATTATAGGGGTAAAATGGTAAATTTTATCTGCCTGTAATTATGAGGGTTCCACGTGAAGGATTATATTACAAATATAAATAATGATAAACTAAATGGACATAACTCATCTATAGTGAGGGGAGTTTAGCTATGAATCTATAGTGGAATTATTCATAGTTAGATAATAAGTAATTAACTGATTATGAGTTAATCACATAATTGACTAATTATTAAGCCTATGATCTATAGTTCCATCGGGTCTCTATGCTAGCCCAAATATCGTTGTATCAAAACTAAGTTATTAATTTATCTTAGGAAGAACAAATAATTTAAGTAATTGTATTTACTTAAAATCAGGCAATATTAATTATTTGAATAATGAGATTATTTCAATGAAAATTAATATTAATATTATTAATATTGATACAATATTAATTGTTTAAATAAAGAGTTTATTTAAATGGAAATTAATATAACATTATCAATTATAATATTTTAAGACAAAATTAATTGTTTAAATAAATAAATTATTTAAACGGGAATTAATGTTAATATTATTAATTATTTAAATAATGAGTTTATTTAAATGGAAATTAATAATTAATATTATTAATTAAATAATAAGTTTATTTAATTTAATAATAAAATATTAGAGAGAATTAAATACAATTGGTTTAAGAAACAAATTGGTTTTGGCCCAAAATAATTAATTAATTGAATAAGATTCAATGGTAATTAATATATTAATTTTTGGCTAATTGTATTTAATTAGAAATTATTATTTGAATTTTTCTAATTTTAAATACACAAAAATAATTATTAATAAAGCAAAGTGAAAAGTAAATATAAATATATAATCTGTTTGCGTCAGCGTGAATTAACAAAGTTTATATATAATGTATATTGAAAAATGGTGGTAGGCGTACACGGTACACGCTGAATGCTAAATGATATTATATTTATATATTAATTTTTATTTTCTATTTTATTTAATAATTAGGAGATAAGCTTATCTAATTAGATTAGATATCATATTTTCCTATAAATATGACCATTGGGATTCATATTTTATATACTTCTCACTTTAATTATAAAAGTGAAAATTCTCTCTCAAGTTTTTGCCCAATTGCCGATTTTCCTTTGGAAAATATTTAGAAGAAATTTCTTCTTCTTTTGTTCTTCCGGTTCGATTCCTACAAGTCGGTTTTGTTGGCTTTTTGGGCCTATTAATCTCACTTAATTATGTTTTGATGATAACAAACACTTAGTACAAATCAATTTTAGTATTTTTAGTGTTGTGTTTTATAGAGTGGAAGATATCGAGCACGGTGCAATTTGAATCGTCCAATTCCGAGTTAAATTTGAGAAGATATGGATTAAAGAAATTGGATTTATTATATATATATATATATAATTTCGTATTTAAAATAAATGGAAAAAGAAAAAGAAAAGTCAGAAATGATTTCCACCGTCCGATCGAAGCTTCAGTGCAATCAAGCGCTCCACGTCCGTCCATTAAAAATATATTATTTATATATTATATATATTTCAAATTAAAAATAATTGAAAAAGAAAAGGAAAAGCTTAAACTTACCGTAGCCGTACGATCGTAGCATTATCGCGATCCAACCATTCAGAAGTCGCCACGTATGCGCGTGAATATCACCGCCTGACACTCCCCTGCGCCTGCTGACGCTCGCGGGTCCCACCATTTCTTCCTCAGCCAGCCACAAAGCAACACGCAGCCTGCTGTTTCCCAATGCCAGCTGATCACTTTTCTTTTGTGTATGAAAAGTCTTCTTTGCCCCTGACTTTTATATTATTACCGCTTGCGTCCTGACCATCATTTTATCAATTTGCTGACCGATTTTTGAAGCCTTTCTCCAACGGTCTGCTGCTCGGTTTGCCCCTGCCCGTGAGTTTTATTATTATTATTATTATTTTAAATTTTCAGAATTCTTCAGCCAATGATAAATTGCCTCGTGGCACAAACGGCTAGTTGCTCTCTTCCTTCTCCTTCAAATGACCGAAAATCAGTGAGGAATTAGAGCAAGAAATTTCATATTTTTGCTCTCCATTGATAAGTGCTTTCAAGCTAATTTTTACATTAATTTTGGGATTTCTTTTGAGTGATTTATTTGGCTATTAAGAGCCTTGTATTATTTGTGAGCTTTGATTTTTACATTTAATCTTTTAAGAGATTTGTAACTGTGTGAAATTTATAATTCACACTTGGGGTTGGTTTCCTAGCCCGTGAAAATACGAACGTGGGTTTGATCTTGCTCCCAGTAAAAGGATCTGATTTGTTCTTGATCCCGAAAAAAGAACGGTTGGGTTTGATCTTGAGCCCGGTAAAAGGATTGCGTTGTACTTCCTCTCGGAAAAGGTATACACTTCCCGAGAGGCGCTCGGGGAGTGGACTAGGCCGGTTTTTGGCCAAACCACTATACATCTTGGTGTCATTCTCTAACCCTATCCTCTTTATTTATTGCACCATATTAAATGCTTAATATTTATTGTGCATATTAATTGGGATAATTAATTATCAATCATTAAGAATTAAATTGATTATTGTTTCACATATTTGTTGCTAGAATTTATGGAAGCATAATTGATTGTTAGAATTTGTCTATGATTAAATATTTCCAAGTATTATTGAAATTTAGTTTACTTTGTTAAAGGAATTTTAGGATAAAATTAATATAAATTGTATGAGCTTAAAAAATTTAATTAACTTGTTAATTAGAAGTCATAATCGAAAAAGTTTTTAAATTAACCTAAAACCATATTCACCCCCCTCTAGGGTTGCCATACCGATCCTACATGTTTTGCTTTCAATCGGGATATAGCATAGAAGATCCGGTGTTGTTGAGGATTGATGCTGTAAAGAAACCTCCAACCAATTCTCCATATTTTACTCAATGTAAGTAAAGGTTTTAATTTTCGAAATTTAAAGCATGAATCTACATGTTTTTATCACAAATTGCATGATATTAATAGATCCATAATTAAATGTTAATTAGTTTACTAAATAAAATTCTGCTAATTTAGTAAATCATCCCTTCAGTAATAACATTACATAATAACTGTAGAGGGTAAAATTGATCCTTGAACTAGGCCTAAGTCAAAAGCCCATATCTTGACAATATGGGCCAAGTTGGATGGATTGATCTGAGGCTCATCACGACAAGCGTTTAGAACTCGAATGAAGATCCATGAAGCGGTTGTCACGGACTGACTTGCACGTCCAAATTGACTCAAGCCCAACTCAGACTTTCTATGGTGGTCGACTTAGCCAAGGTCCACATAAGCAACATTCTATATCAGATAATATGATAATTATCTCCTTCTTTAGATATGATAGAAAATATATTATTTTTGATATATCTTATTCTCCAAATTTCATGGAAACCAATAGGAAATAGCCTATAAGCTTGGCTATTCAACGTACTTTAAACCTAGAAAATTGTTGCATCCAAATTTACTGACTTAATCATTGGAGACGGTTTGGCAGGCACCACATCGGCGTCTTCTCATATGCATTTTGCAGACAATCGAAGAGCGAATGTGGCAATTGCATGTGAAACGTACGTGATTGACAGTAGCGGAATTCATCCACTATAATTTGACGCCCACCATGGGACCTCGTAAAAATCATTCACGCAGGCCTTACCATCATAAACCAAAAATAGAAAATATGAAGAACACAAGGAGTAAAGAACTCCTCGCCAATGAGAATCCCACAGAAGATTAGAATGACAACGTGGTTGACGAAAACACGAGTCGCGGAGAGACCAATCGTGAGAGCGAGCAACTAACCATAGCGACTTAAGACACGCTAATCTGAGATGAAAAAGAAGATGGAAGAAGCCTTTGAAAATGGGTTCTGTGCTGGAGCAAGCAAACCCTAGAACCAGGAGACGTTCTAAAGGTCAGAGGCACCGACAACCACTCATCCCACTAAGGAACTCACGAATAGGCATCGTCTAATGGCGGAGCAAAAACAGAAGTGGCGCATGGTTGAGAACCTAGAACCTCCAAAAGCACAACAGGCTGGAGAGGCAGACCGTGATCAGGTTGTAGCCGACTCTATAGGGTGAATCTCAACCAAAAAGAGATTAGGCCTCCAAGGTGAAAAATACTTGGAAGCAGTTCGAGCCCGAGAAAGAGGCACTAGCTGGGAGAAAACGAAGAGTGAAGGACGAGGTAGAGCTATCCTCAAACAAATACTCCTCAAACTAAGGAAGTTCTAGGAGGAATTGAAAGTTGGACAGAGACAGGTTAGAGCTCGGATCTGAAGTGGTCAGATAGATTGAAGAAAACATCATGGATTTGTATATCTTGGTCGTGGAGCAGCCAGAAAATTTTTACTTTCCTGCTTTTGAATTATACAATGAAACAAGCGACCCCACCGAGCACATTGCTCACTTCATAAACCTTATGGAGTCGACATGTAATCCAACTTGGGACCTAGAGAGACTGTGTAAACTATTTCCTGTAAGCCTTAAAGGTCTGGTATTGAAGTGGTTTAATAGCTTGAGAAAAGGCTTAATTCGTAACTTCTAGGAACTTTCGACAAGGAGAATATAGCGTAAGAAAAAAATATGCGAAGACAAACCAGGACATCTATAATGTTTTGATGAGACAAAAAGAATCTATGAAAGATTTTATCTTCAGGTTATGAAAAGTTAAATTGGAAATCCCCGACTGTAGGGAAGAGGAAGTTGTCTCGGCCTTTGCATAGGCCATCCATCCGAACAATACATTGTCGAGATCGTTCTATAAATTGGCTCCCAAAATAATGACTGAGGCTCTGAACTGAGCTTCTAAACAAATCTCAATAGAATAACTAAAATGAATGGCAAGGGGACTGTGAAGAGGAAGAGAGTAAGAAAAAAGGATAGCAGACTCCGAGAAGGTAATAAGCGAGAGGACCTGTGGAATAATAAAAGGGAGAGGGGAGCGAAAATAAAAGTTGGAGTCAAGATCGTACTAATTTAGCGTTCATTAACATGAATAAAATTGAATTAAATAACCATAGAGGAGGGCCACAGAGCCAAACAAATAAGTGAAGGAATTACTTTACCAATTTAGCGGAATTTATTTAGTAAACAAATTAACATGTAGATTCATGCTATATTTTTTTAATATTACAACCCTTTTACTTACATTGAGTAAATTATGGAGAATTGGTTGGAGGTTTCTTTACCGCATCAAACCTTTACACCTTTACACCAGATCTTCTCTGCTATATCCCGATCAAACAAGAAAAACCCAATTTTTGGATTGAACTTTAGAAGAAATTAGGATGAAGAAAAAGAATTTTTCTCCTAAAATTAATGCCAAAATCGGCAAGGCCTAGGGGAGGAGAGGAAGAGAGAATTTCAATTTCTACGAATTGAGTTGTATGATTTATCAATAATTCAAACCTCCCATTTATAGGCTTATGGAATATCTAATCAAATTAGGAAAATTCCATGGAGATAAATATAAAAGAAAAAAAAATTTCTCTTTCTTTTATCTTGGTATTTTCGAAAATACCTTAGATAAATAAGAAAATATTTTATTTTATTTTATTTTATTTATCTTGAGTAAATAAATATATGTAATTATTTTAGGATATAATTCAAATAATTATTTTCCTAATAATTAATATATATGGCCGATTTTTGGCATAACAATTAATAAATAAATCTAATTTATTTAATTAATTATTTTGGGCCAATTTCAATTGGGTTCATTAATCCAATTGGGCTAGAAACTCTATCTTAAATTAATAAGTTCAACTTCATTAATTCATTCATTAATTACCATTTTTATTTAAAAAATTAATAATATTAATATTTTCTCCCGACTAAATATTATCAAATGATATTTAATTATTAATTTCTATTTAAATAATTTTCATTATTTAAACAATTAAAAATAAATATTTTAATTATTAATTTCCATTAAATAAACTCATTATTTTATAAGTTAATAATTCTAATTGACAATATTTTATTATTAATTAATTAATTTAGTTATTAATTCTTGTTCAAATAAAATTAATTATTTAAACAATTAATAAGTATCTATTAATTTCAAATTATTAATTACCATTTAAATATACTCAATATTTAAACAATTAATAATATTTCATTATTAAATTCGTGTTTAAACAAACTCATTATTTAAACAACTAATAATGTTTATATTAATTACCAATTAAATATACTCAATATCTAAATAATTAATATTGCCTATTTAAGTAACTTATCTTACTTAAATTATATTCATTTCTTCAAGTGATTTCCCAACTACGATATTTGGGCTAGCATAGAGACCCGATGGACCTATAGATCATGGGCTTAATAATTAGTCAATTAAGTGATTAACTCATAATCAGTCAATTACTTATTATCTAACTATGAATAATTCCACTATAGATTCATAGCTGAACTCCCCTCACTATAGATGAGTTATGTCCATTTAGTTTATCTTTTATTATATTTGTGATATATCCTTCACGTGAAACACTCATAATTACAGGCGGATTAAATTTACCGTCTTGCCCCTGTAATTACCCTTTTATCCTTGTGTTCCAGCTGATTCTCCAATGAACGTTATCTGTAGTCGAACTAGAGATAAAGTACTTCTGTGATCAATAGAATTCGTGGTGCCACTTGTTTATGTCTTGAATCAGTACATCAAGAGAGCTTCCTAAAATTCTTAAAATGTTTAGGTATCGCACTGATACAATTAATTTATAGGAAAGCTATGAATTCCATCTCGTGTAAATGTGTTCTCAACTACTATCTCATTATGATCCCAAAACATGAGTGTATTGAGTGTTCATATCAGATCACTCTCAAGCATGTGAATCAAAGAACATAACTACATGATAGAAGTCCAGATTTCACTCAGGATTGAGATTTATCACGGTTGATAAACTTAGTTTGATATTCGATCATTTATCGTAAACGGTACTAATGAGATATTGATCAAATATCATGGTCCCATCTTATACAATCAACATTGTATATGATACTTCCATTTCATGTCACCCACATGAATGATTATGATTAGATCATTTGTCTGCTTATACAAAATGGCAAGCTATCAACATTGTTATTAGGATAAGGTTCCCAAACGTTGTCCATATACTGTAGACACTTTAAGTTACTCATCTCGACTTTAATCCTCCCATACTTAGTTGTGATTTCATAAGAGTAACTTAGGGTTTTACTATTTGAATGTTTGATATTAATATATTTACATATATTCCTAATATCGTCCATTGAAACAATATAAATAATAGAAAGAACTTATGTTAATTTATTTAATTTATTCGAAATAAATTATCTTTATTAAATAATTACAAGTTCCAGGACATCATTCCTAACAATAAGAAGCTCCCCTACTATGATTTCCCGATAACAACAGCCACATCACCTAAGAGTGTTGGATCCTTAACAAGGAAATAAAGCGAACATGTGTAGAATGAGTCTTAGACTGAGAGAGATGGTTGCGATGAAAGTGGGGAACCCTTAAGAAAAAAAACCAACGAAAAAAGCTCTGCCCCCTAAAAAAGAAGTCACCTAAAAAATGACGAAGAAGAAAAGTAGGACGAGAGGATCAACTTGAATATGTTCCCTACCTAGGACTTGAATTTATCGAGGCCATAATCGAGCTCATGATTCGGGACGATGAGCAAGACAAAGGAATCAAAGCCAACTCACTTCATCCCGGGAAAGTCGTCGAATACAGGCTTCTGGAAAAAATAAGATGTAGCCAAACAACCTAAGTTAGCTAAGAATATCTCTACAGACTTAGTGTAAGGGCCCAAGCATTTTGGTAGAATTCTTTATGTTTAGATAAATTAAATTGAATTTTAAATAGGGAAAATTATTTTTTTATGTTGATTTTGGTTAATTTGTGACTAACCATAGTTAATTGAACTTTAGGTGAAGAATTAGATGGAAATGGAATGGTTAACCATGGTTAGATTAGTGGGAAGCGTTGGTTAGTAGCAATTAGAATTTAGTCATTTATTTTAATTATTAGAAATTGGAAGTACAAATAGGAAAGTAAAAAAAAAACCAAAAGTTCTCAACTTTCTCCTCCCTTCCCCTCCAGACCCGTGAATCCCCCCCCCCCCCTTCACTCATCCACCATTTTTGCAACTTGGAGCTTTATTTTAGCTTGGTTAGTGGCTTAATCCAAGTGGGTTCTTAGTGGTTCATGGTATATTCGTCTTGATAGGAAGGTTCAAACAAGATTTGGGTAGAGATTGATCAAGATTCAAGGTAATCTATAACCTAGGGTTGCGTTTTGGCAAGGTTTTTCATGGAGTTGATTGGGGTTTCTTCATAGCTATCTTAATTGTGTTTATAAGGGGGTTATTTCATGTTTATAATTCTGGAAATTTTGGTTATAAAGTGTTGAAAATTATTATAAGCAATTGAAACATGTTTATGTGATATTGGAGAATTTGGTAAAGGAAGTATGTGAAACCTCCATTAATGGAGTGTTTTAGTTTGGGTTTTATGAGTTTTATGGTATCTTGAAAGTGTGGAACTTTAATTTTTGGATTTTGGGGATATTATATGTATATGTTATATAAGGTAAAATCAAGTATTTTTGGGACTTTGTCTTTTAGTTGGTTTGAGTGTTTGGTATAGTTCCACAATCTGATTGTAACAGTGATATTAACCCATATATTTGGGTGAATTAACTTGTTGTAGGACAAGGACGATTGGTGATCCACGTGGCCAATTTCAAACGTGAGAACACAAAGAATCGAAGGGATGAATGGCGTGTATTCACGAGTCTTTCCTAGCTATCTTAAAATGGAGAATTTTGGTTGTAGGTGGTAGTGATTTGTTTTATGGTTGGTAAGGTTAAGGGCATAAGAGAAGTATGAGAATGGATATTGACCCCGACATTGGTTTAAAAGGGGCCGAAATGCTAATTAACTCAATACCAGTTTATGTTTTGACTAGTCATTCATTTAAGCATGCCTACTTGCTTTATAATTGTGTTCATAATCCATGAATGAGTCATATAATGATTTGGGGCTATGATCATGCATATTTGTCATGTTTTTTTATTTATTTATGCTCGATGGGTAGTTATGTATGAGGTAATAGAGAAAAGTGTGAACGTGAACCATGTGATTACGTGAATTTTGAGCATTATGTGAGTAATGATCGAGTCATATACTGATTTTGGGAAATTGATCTATTTATACTCGTTGAATCGATATTCCGTTATATGATGTTGTGAAAAGAAGCATGCTAATTTCATTCCATTTCATAGCATTCCACTCATGCATATCATGTGATCGTTATGTGGCCATGGAGTCGTAACCCGTGTAATGGTGTGTGGGAGTTGGACGTTACATGTGGCTACCGTGGCGGAGTTATGATGAAGCTCCGGAGTGCTATATGATGAATGGCCCGGATGCTAGTAGTAATTGAGATAACTTGAGATTGGATGTTGATTTACCATGTAACTTAGGGCGTAGTGAGATGTCGGGTTTGTGTTGGCATGGCTTGTGAAATTAAAGAGGATGGTAATTGTGAAATGTGAGATATGGTAACGGTTAGACGGAAGTACGTGTTAAAGGATTTGTGGTAGATTGACACCATCTAAACATAATGCATTTGTTCTTTATTTACACTTTAAGCATGTCATTATTTTCTATACTTTCTATCATGACCATTCGGCATCACCTTTCATATTCTTTTGTTTTCATTGAGTGCCATACTCAAAGGTGCTATAAAACACCTTTCAATTATCGGACGAGGTCAGGGACGAGGCACGGCAGGTGGTATTCATTGATGCTTTGAGATGGAGTTTTTGGGATTAGGTCTCTGGTCATGCGAGCTACGGTCCCGGGAGTGATGTTGTCTTCTTTTTGGTTTTGGCGTATTTTATTTTAAACACGAGACTTAAGATTATTGTATATATTATGTTTGTATAATCGTTTTAACTTGGTGCACCATACATATTTTGAGTTTGAACTTATATGATGTTTTGAAATGGCCAACGAGCCTAGTTTGTGAATTAAATAGGTTTTCTTTTGATTCTTGTGTTTATAGAATTTACGAGCACTTCATGTCAAAATTTCAAATAATTTGCTAAATCAATTGTTTTAAGCTTAAAGTTCTTCACTTCCGTTTGCGTACTCGCGTCTTGGGCTTCTATAATAAGCCGGATCGTCACACTTGATTCATTACTTGGGGTCAAGCATAAAAGAAGCCAAACAAAAAAGCAGAGATGCTCATATTTTTTCCCACAGAGTAGGTCTCAGATGAACAAATCAAATCACGTTTTTGGACCTAGATCTAGTAGACATTTACCAACCCCATATTGATGCACTTGTCATAACAGTTGGAGTTGGAAAATACAATGCATACAGAGTCATGGTTGATCAGGAGGTAATAACCAACATTGTATACAGAGTCATGAGGCGAAGATTCGATTGAGCAAACAAGTACTGGCAGGACTTAACCATGCTGCCACACAGTCATCCAGAATGGTTGAAATTCCTATCACTTTGAGTGGCGTGACAAAGATAACACATTTTCATGTGTTAGATACCAAGTCCAGCTACAACATGTTACTTAGCCAACCCTGGCTGCACGAGATGAATGCTTTATCATCTACCAAATACCAGAAATTCAAGTTCCCTCAGAAAAATGAAATGGTGGTGTCTGGTTGACGCCAAAGCACGTCAACGAGCTATATGGTTGACGCCATAAAGCGTAATTCTTAAGAAAAATAGAAATCACAGCAGAAGCCGAGGGTCCTAGAGCCTAAGCACACGTACTTCATACTCAAAGCTTCAGAAGAAGACTCAAAGGCGATAGTCGTTCACTCGAGGATAAATAAAAAACATCTTTGATCGGAATAAAAATGAATTAAACTGTGAAGGATGAAATATCAAGGTTCCTGCACTGCACATGGAAAACGTTTGCATGGGACCATACAGACATGCCTGGGATAAAGAAGAAGGTGATTGTGCATAGACTGAAGGTAGCGTCAATTGGAAGTTCACACCAGAGCGAAATTGGATTGTAGACGACGAGGTGTAGCGTCAATTGGAAATGGAGTTCATTTGAGAAGTAAAATATTTAGATTGGTTGGCAAACGTGGTTGTGGTGAAGAAAAAGAACAGAAAAGTGAGATTCTTCATTAATTTCTTGGACTTAAACAAAGCCTGTACAAAAGATTATTTTCCACTACCAATGATCGATCAGTTGGTAGACGCCATGGGAAGATTTGAATGGTTGAGTTTTATCGATGCCTTTTTAGGATACAACCAAATACACATGAACCTAGCTGATCAAGAGAAAACTTCTTTTGTTACAAATAAAGGCACTTATTTGCTATCAGGTAATATCCTTTGGCCAGGTGAAACATATCAAAGGCTGATCAATAAGACGAGAAGAAACTAGGAAAGAGTATGGATTGGAAGTCTACATTGACGACATGTTGGTCAAATCAGAAAAAGCCGAGGATCATCCATAACATATCAAAGAAGCATTCGACAACCTGGATGAGTACGGAATGAAACTCAATCCCAGTAAATCCATGTTCAGCCTTCCAGCTAGGAAATTTCTAAGTTATCTGGTGACCAATAGATGGATCGACCAGATCAAAGTGATCTTTGAGATGGAAGCTCCAAAAAACATTAACGGAATCCAAAAACTCACAGGATTCCTAGCAGCCCTCAGGAGATTCATTTCACGTTCATCTGACTAATGCCTTCCATTCTTTAAGACCCTCTAAGGTAGTAAAGAATTTAGGTGGGATGGAAATTACCAGAAAGCCTTTGAAGATTTAAAAGTCTACCTATTGAAACCACCCCTATTGTCCAAGTTCAAAGAATATGAAGAACTATTAATCTACCTAGTCGTATTAGGAACAACTGTAAGTGCTGCACTAGTCAAAAAATAAGAGAAAACACAACTCCTAGTATACTACATAAGCAAAACCTTGCTGGATTCAGAGACAAGATACACAATGACTAAAAAACTTGCCTTAGCTTTGATAACCGCCTTAAAAAAATTGAAGTATTATTTAAAAGGGCATTAGATTGGGGTTAAGACAAGTTATCCCTTGAAATCTCTGCTAGACAAGCCAGACGCCTCTGGGCGTATGATGAAGTGGGGAGTTGAACTTGGTGAACACGACATCATCTATGAACCCATGGCGGCAATCAAAGGAAAAATCCTGGCAAACTTCGTGGCAAGATGACAACCTTGAAAGGGAGTCAAGCTAACACACTCGATATGATGGACAAGTGGGAAGAAAAAACACCCAACACTAGGAAAAATTGGATAGTCCATGTCAACAGATCCTCGAATTCCAAAGGAAGCGTGGTAGAGATGTGATCAAAACTTTCGAAGCCTTCATGCTCGAACAGTTAATCAGGTTCGGATTTGATGCTTCTAAAAACGAAGTTGAGTATGAAGTGCTTATAGCCAGGCTAACAAGAACCAAATAGTTAGGAGCAAGAAGAGTCAAGTTCTGATCAAACTCAGTGTTGGTGGTCAACCCGGGAAGCAAAAGATCCAATAATGGCCAGATATTTGAAGAACTCGCGATAAGCATAAATTAGATCCCAAGATCTTAGAATGAGCACACTGATGCATTGGCAAAACTTAGATCCATAGTCGAAGAAAAGATGAAAAGGATGATCGCTATCAAATATCTGAAGTAGCTCAACATTGATCCGCAAGAGCAATGTTTGAATACAATGGAAATAATCAACATGATAACTGAGGAGCCAAAAGACATGCCTTGGTTCCAGGAGATATTTGACTATTTGACTTCATACCAGTTGTCCAACGAAAGAATACTAGCGAGCAAAGTTTGTGCACTGGTGGCACGCTATTCAATAATAAACAGGAGTCTATATCGTAGATTGTTTGGGGGTCCGTATCTAAAATACCTAGACAATAAAAAGGCAAAGTATGTCATGGAAGAGTTGCACATGGGAGAATGTTGGAACCGTTCAAGAAGACGTTCACTCTATCATCGAGCCCGAACTCAGGGTTACTACTGGGACCGAATGTTTGAATAATGCAAAGAATTCATTAAAACTTGCGACAAGTGTCAAAGATGCACGTCCGAACATCATGTTTTCCATGCACCCCTTACCGCTATCTCAACCTCGTGGCCCTTCATGCATTGGGGACTGAACATAGTGGGCAAATTTCCAATGGCAACCAGGCAAAGATGTTACTTGCTAGTCGCAACAGATTATTTAACCAAGTGTAACCGAGCAACAAGTTAAATAGTTCCTATAGAAGAACATCATCACGCTCTTCAGAATACCGAGAACGTTCATCATGGACAATGACATTCAGTTCAAAAGGAATTCAATTCGACAATTTTGCACGAAACAAAATATTAGGCTCTGCTATTCAGACCCTAGGCATCCACATGCTAATGAATAGGTAGAAGCGTCCAACAAAATGTTATTTAAAAATCTAAAGAAAAGGATGAAGAAGTCTAAAGGGAAATGGACAGAAGAGCTCATCGATGTACGAGGGCATACAAATCCACATCACGAATTCCTAGTGAGGAAACCCCATTCACACTCACCATCAGAGTTGAAGCAATAATTCCAAGCGAGATTAAAAATCCAACCATTCGAAACAAAATTGTTGGGTTTCATAAATGCGGGACTAACCTCTTGTAGACACGCAGCAGAAATAACACGAGAAACCTGAGTGTTCAAGTATCGATCGTTGAGAAACCAATCACCGACGGACGGCCTTTTCTATTTCACAGCCTAGATCCTTTCACATATTTAGATAATGTGATGAACAGCAGATTGAGAATGATACTGAGAGTTTTATTTTGAGAGAGAGTATCTTCTCTTCTCTCTTTTTATATCTCTGTCTCTTTTTCTTACGTTACATAGAAAAATGTCCATATCTGTAAAGATATGGAACTTCTCATGGAACTGCTAGGCAGTTCCAAATAACTGCATTAGGCAGTTGTTTTTTTTTAAACAACTGCCTTCATCTCCCACTCGCGCATAATGGGTTACCCATCATGGGCGTACCTTTTATATTGTTCCCATTTGAACGTGAAATTCTCTCACTTCTCAATCAAGAAGAAACACATTTTCTTTCATCAACATCTAATTCATACAAGAAAATAGGCCTTGCGACCATCATACTTTCAATTCGAGAGCTTGTTACTTTACAACGGGTAAGTATGTAAGGTAACTCAATTGTGTATTTAAGTAAAGTGTATGATGTAGTTCCCTAGATCATTTAGTCACATTTGTAATTCCAAATCTCTTTTAAAATATTACCTTTGTATTCACAAATATATTACAAAAATATAATTGGTCGACCGGTGAATCCAATGTGATGTGACACTTAAAATAATCTTCTCTTTTCCTCAAAAATTTCCATCCCAAAACGATTTATTTCTAAATAAGTCCTATTAGTTCGAATCTATCATGACCATTGGTAACTTTCCAAGATAGCAAAATCCTAGTGAAACTTCAAGATTTTAGTCAAAGATCTTAAGGGTACTTGGAGACTTCTTAGTCTCATGGGTGTCACATTATTAAGAAGTAGAGATCTAACTTCTGCTACCCACTTAGGTCGGTTTTAGCACATGTGGTATGAAACACATGATACAATATTATTCTCCATTTTATTTGAGTGTATGTCTCAAATTATACTGTACAGATGATAGTTCAGATATACTCAATATCTAACTTGAGTCCACAACTCTACTTTATCAACTTATGACTGCAGGACTTCCATTTGGCTCATAGACAGTCAAGCAAATTGTGGGATTTATTCACTTTCGATTATAAATATAACCTCATCTTGATTCTTTATCAAGGCGATATTTAGATTAAGCATATGCTCTCTTAGTGTTGTTATCAATTAACAACAATGTTGGGTAAAATATCTCATTTCTATTCGACACTGAGTCATAGAAGTGATTACCTATGTGAGAAGGCCAATCTACTGTCTGACATACTTTTACTTTAATGTACTAAACATTATTGTGTGTATGCAATTTAAAAGTTCAAAACTTTATTTCATAACAAAAATAGAAATACAATTTTTTTTATTTCATGTGAAATTAAAATCTACGACCATATTGCGCGTAGTTTTATTTTGCACATTCACTTCTTTCTGTGCAACCATATCTCTCACAAAATTGTATTTAGTATCAATGTGCTCTGTCTTAGAGTGATATTTGGAATCATTTTATAAATGTAATAGCATCATGACTATCCTAGTTTACTAACACAGAGTTAGACATATTTTCATTGGATCCCAAGTGATTTAAGAACCTCTTAAACCACGCTAATTGAGATAGATTCTCTTTAATCTTTTTCTCTTGGAGGGCACAATGAATGATCCAGGGTTCCCACACAAGGTACCTAGATATTTCTTTTACAACATTCCAATGGGGTTGTTCAGGGTTTGAAGGATTTTTATTTACCATACTCATGATAAAACATATGTCTTGTTTTGTACACATCATGACATACACAAGGCTATCAATAGCACTTGAGTAAGGAACTTTTCTCATTTGATATATTTTCATGGAGTCCT
Source organism: Gynostemma pentaphyllum (assembly GCA_028015215.1). NCBI lineage: Eukaryota > Viridiplantae > Streptophyta > Magnoliopsida > Cucurbitales > Cucurbitaceae > Gynostemma > Gynostemma pentaphyllum. The sequence goes on along the minus strand of CM051345.1, from coordinate 25,955,506 downwards.
TGGACACAATCTTTGACTTAAGCATCGCCTTTTACGATGGGAGTATTAATTGGTTTGCAGTCTTGCATTTTACATCTCTCAAGGTTTTTCTTGATGTAATGTCTTATGACAAGGCTAACATCCTTTTGGAGTGATCTCTTTCAATCTTGACTCCAAGTATATAAGCTGCTTCACCCATATCTTTCATTTGAAAGTTTGATGATAGTCATTCTTTAATGGCTAATACATACTCCTTGTCTTTCCCAGCCAACAGTATGTCATCCACATATAATGAAAGAATCACACACTTATCTTTATGTGTTTTGACATACACACAGTGGTCCTCATCAATCATATGAAAATCGTATGAAGTGATTACTTGATGAAATCTGATGTACCACTGTCTTACCCTTCGATAACAAAACCAATGGGTTGTTGCATGTATATTTCTTCTTCCAATTCACCGTTTAGAAATGCTGTCTTAAAATCCATTTGATGTAATTCCAAATCTAAACTTGCAACTATTGCTAGGATGAGACGAATAGAGGTAAACCTCACAACAGGAGAGAATGTCTCTTCATAATCAATTCCTCCTTGTTGTGTGTAACCTTTGGCTACAAGTCTTGCCTTATATCTTTTGATAGAGCCATGAGCTTTACGTTTGATTTTAAGAATCCACTTGTTACCAATTGCTTTGTGTCCTTTAGGAAGATTAACTAGTTCCCAAACACTATTTGACTTCATTGACTCCATTTCTTCTTCCATTGCATTTATCCATTCTGTTGTGGGGTTCGGGGAATGGTTAGTTGCCTATATATTCTTTTTTCTTCACACACATTTGTTTAAACTCATTAGACAAATATTCACGACCACGGATTGTCCTGAAAGACTTAACCTTTAGATCTAATTGATTTTCCACTAAGGTAACAAATTTTCTAAAACACTCTAATGCTTCAGACTTGTGGGAAATCAAATAGACATGACCAAAACGTGTGAAATCATCTATAAAAGTGATAAAAGATTCACCCCCATGTCGTGCCTTCACATTCATAGGCCCACAAATATCAGAATGAATTAATTGTAATGTAATTTCAGCCCTAGTTCCGTTACCAAATGGTTTTCTTGCCAATTTTTTCCCGCTAGACAACTCTTACATGTTGGTAGTTTGACCCTATCAATTTGGCTTAATAAACCCTTTTTAGTTAATCTAGCTATTCTATGTTGACTTATATGACCTTAATCTAGTACGCCACATAGTAATGTCAACATTTGCATCAACAAATGATGTAATAAGGGAAAAACAAGCTAAATTAATAGATATCAAATCAACGACATCTAACATGATAAAACCATCAATTAAATAACAACAACCATAGTGTACATAGTTCAAACTGAGATAAATACCAAACATAATTAAAATAAGATCAAATCTTAAATGAACAGTTACAGAAACTATATTCTGTCAAATATCAGGTGCATATAACACATCATGCAAAATCAAACTACAGGAACTAATCACTCTTATAGGTACTTTTGCATTGTTTCCATTATATAACCACTTTGCACATTGTAGAATTCGACGAAATTCCACGTAGAGCCCACGCTCTTTGGCTATGTGGTTCGTGGCTCCTGAGTCTACAGTCCACAAAGGATGAGAATAAGTTAATTACAAAAGAGCTGGAAACATATGAATAACTTTCAAGAAAAGAACGAATCTTATGTGCATTGAAAGTTGGTACCTTCTTGGGTTCAGTACACGCACGAGCATAATGACCCTTTTTCTGGCAGTTATAGCACTTGATCTTTGCTTTGTTCTTATTTGAGTGAAATTGAGGACCTTTTCCTTTATCATTTTGACCTTGGTTAAATTTTTTATTCTTATTTCCACCTTTACTTTTACGACCCCCTTGATATTTAAGCTTGTGGCCCTCATTCCCATAGGAGCCAAGACCAGCCATATACACATCACCATTAATATTTTCAGGCCTTATTGCCTCAATGCGATCTTCCTCTAGTTCCAGGTGACGTGCAACATCATTAAAGGTCTTAATACCATAATTATGGGTAAGATGCACCTTCATATGCTCCCAGTTATGGGGAAGGGATCGAATGGCAGCTTGAACTTGTTGTTCAACAGTTAGAACGTGGCCAGCTTCTTTCAGCTCACTAATCATATTAGAAATTTCCTTCATGTGTTGTCTCATATTATGATTAGGACGCTTCTTATAAGTGTCAAACTTAATAGTAAGCTGTCTAAGTTTTGTGACAGAAGTTCCACCAAACTTTGACTTCAAAGCTGCCTACATTTCCATAGCAAGGTCATAGTCTTTGAACTCACACATAATATCATTTTCCATACTACTCAACAACGTAATGCGAGTATGTGAGTTCTTTCTTTTCCAGGCCTCATAAGCCTCACGGTCCCTCTTATGTTGAGCAGTGTTGCCTACCTTAGGCTCAGCCAACACGAGATTCAATACTTCTAGAGCCTCTTGCTCTTCCAAGACATATTGAATTTTCATCGCCCAAATTTCATAATTTTCCCCACTAAGCTTTTCACCCTTATTCAAATCAGTTACTATGTTCTTAGAAACAGAAGCCATTTTACTCAAAAAATTCTACAAGACATATATTTGCACATGATCAATTGTTTGCATCACACACTATTTTGTTGCAATTTAAAATAAATAAATTATTAATAATCATCCATATAGCATAGAATCGAAATATCACTAAATTTCAAAAATCATCATCTATGTATATATGAATTATTTATTATAATTTATCACATTGCACACAAAATAAATAATATGAACACAATCATTATTAAAACACAAATATAATGAAACACATTCATTAATATTAATAAGAATTAATGAAACATATTCATTAATTAAATTCCCAATAATAAAGAAATACAATTCTATTAACATATATAATAGAAAAATACAATTAATCTTAATTGTCTTTATTGAGTCTTCCAACCTAATTCTTATCCTTCTCAACATATTTCTGTAACAAATACAGAAAAAATAACAAATGATTATGACATTATGTAACATATATGATTAAAACAAATATAATCATATTTATGTCTATGTCGAGAAGTAATTAGGTATTTAAGAAAATGAATTTATGAAATTCAATATTTTAGTTGATTCAAAGTTTTGTTAATTTTAAAAATATAAACCATATTAAAATCCAATTAATTGTAAAATATATATATATATACAAAACTGTTTCTTAACCAATGTTAGGCTCATGGCGTGCTTACTTAATATAATTGATTTGGTCTAAGGAAGAAACAGCCCATTTTTTTTTTTTTAGTTTTTAAACAAAACTTCGAATCAACATAACTTTCTCATTTTTAAACCAAATTGATCATATAATATATCGATAGAAAGCGCTTCAAATGTACTTTCTATATATACAATAATCATAATCAATGAACAATTATACCGGAAGTTATCAAGGGTTAAAGTTACTATTTTAAACTATGAAAAACAGTGACTTTAAAAATTTGTATCTCATAATTCACTCATCCAAAAGTTATGAAAAATTGAAGATCATTTCGAAATTATATACATAATAAATATGCAAAATTTCATAAAAGATAATCAACAATTCACAAACTTGCCATTAAAGGATCAAAGCTTTTTAAACATTCTTTAACATTTTAAAGAAACAACTTTTGATACTTTTTAAACCTAAAGCTCTGATACCAATGTTGGGTTTCTTAAATGCGGGACTAACCTGTTGTAGACAGGCAGTGGAAATAACACGAGAAACCTGAGTGTTCAAGTATCGATCGTCGAAAAACCAATCACCGACGGACTGGATTTTCTATTTCATAGCCTAGATCCTTTCACATATTTAGATAATGTGATGAACAACAGATTGAGAATGATACTGAGAAATTTCTATTGAGAGAGACTATCTTCTCTTCTCTTTTTTTTTATCCTTGTCTCTTTTTCTTACGCTACATAGAAAAATGTCCATATCTGTAAAGATATGAAACTTCTCATGGAACTGCCATAGGCAGTTCCAAATAACTGCATTAGGCAGTTGTTTTTTTTAACAACTTCCTTTAGAAATAAACAAAGAGAATGGGAAAACAACATGCTGCTAGTGGAAGCTCTAGACAACCTTGACACCAAAAGAGATGCAGCTTTAGCTAGATTGGCCAACTATCAACAAATGATAGATTGACACTACAACAAAAGAGTAAAGTGTAGACTGATGAGCATAGGTGATTTCGTGCTAAAACAAGTCTTCCAGAATACCAAAGAGCACGTAGATGGCCAAACTGGAAAGGGCCATATTTGATTAAAGAAGAGGTAAAGCCTAGGACTTTCCAACTAAAAGATCAATACCAGAAACAAGATCTAAGATCTTCGAATGCCCACCAGCTCCGGTGCTATTATTAATTACGGATTGCCATAAAAGATCGTGGCACAATTAAAGTGTTCACCCATGATATCCGCACTATTTTAGAAGAAACTCCCATGCAAAATGTTCATTAGAAAAATGGAGTTTTCTTCTTCCTCAGCATTTCCCACACCAAAATGAACATTGGAGCAAAAAATCATAGTCCTACGCCTAAGCTTGGAAGTTGTCTAAAAAAAAAAAGAATAGTTGACAAAAGAGAACGAACACTACAACAAATTTGCCTTTTAATGACAGACAAAAACTGTCATCGTAATAATACGATGACACTTTTGTAAGTGTCATTACTGTGAGTGCCCTTGTATCTTACGATGACGCATTTACAATGTCATTTTTAAAACGTCATCTTATATGTGTCATTATATAACGAATGGTAAAAAAATATTCATATTTTTTACCATTAGTCATCATAAGTTACAATGACACTGAGCAATAATGTCAGTTTTAGACCGTCATCTTAAGAGTGTCATTGAACATATTGTGTCATTGTTAGTATTTTAAGACACACAAAGAATGTCATTATATATTATAGATGACAGTCATTGAATGACATTATTTAGCATATAAATATCCCCAACCATTTATTTTTATAATTCCCCATTATTTTAGTCATAACTTGTAATAATTGAATATCAACAATCTATTTATCACATCCATCACATTCCAGAGAAATTAAACAATAAAACACATTTAAACCTTCAACAATTCCAAGCTCCATTTCTATTTCAACAAAAAAATGTTTGGTGTTTCTTTATAAAAGAACACAAACTACAATTCACATCTTAAAAGTTATACGAAACACCATCCTTACAAAAATAAAATAGCTATGCATAGACAAAAAGTACGAATAAAATCTAATCATAAATGTTTGTTGCCATTTTGAGCTAGGGAATGTTCACACAAAATAAAGCTTATCAAAATAAAATCAATGATGTTTGTTGCTCGTGTCTTAAATGAAATTGCTAACAAACTCAGCCCATTATACTCGAAGCTCGTCAAGTTGTGCTTGGGTATATGGATTCTTCGAATTAAACTGCATAAAAATATTAGCACATTCAAAGTTAGTACAAAATAATCATATACATTAAAAATGAAAGGTAAATAAACTGTAAAGTCATACATACAAGGTTAGTAATGGGAACATCATGGTTGTGCATAATTTCTCTAAAAAATTTAAGCACATAATAGCCACACTCCACGTTTCCTGGTTGGCATGGACACTATACATATAAAAAAAAAGAAAAAAAAAGTACAACTTAGAAAAGTTTAGTAAAAAAAGAACAAAGAGTTATAACTTTAAAAAATGTAGTAAAAAAGGTTGATATAATTTACCTTCACAACTCTCCAAATAGTATTTTTTCGACTTTGATCTCCACTTTCGATTGATATAGTTTGATTGCCCTATATAAAACAATAACATATTGAAATAGATTGAAATTACGTACAATTAAAATAAATATTAGCTCAACAATAACTTATTAACAATGATACTTTAGCTGTTAAAATTGACTTCATTTCGTCCCAAATACTATTGTGTTTAGAATCAAATCCAAACACGACATTCTCATGCAAATCCACCACATATAATATCCAATGACACCTATCAAAGATTAAATATTTCAATATTAAAATTTACACACTAAACATATTATAATCAAGAAACAAACATTTTAATCATTTAAACTTACCCAGGGTTGAAAGGAATGAGTAACAATTGATTTTTTTGAACATTTTGTAGCACGCTAGCAACTTTCTTTGCACGCTCATTTGAAATACGACACGGGGCAATGTCGCTTGGGTCCATAACCTTAAATTTTCTAATAATTCCCATAGGCTTAAATTTTTCCCAAAGATACCTACACAATGTATAATTATGAATAAAAAGAAATCAAACACATAAAGACACATTTGATTACTTCTAATTACTTACCCGATATAGGTCAATATACATGAGTTTGATATTTCCAACATTGCACAGAACTCCATAATGTCATAAAGCATAAGAAAAATTTCTTTCTCTTTGCCAAACATATCTTCATCCAAACGCACACGTACAGACCTATTCACATCCAATGACTTTTCCACATACTTATAAAGAAGTTTGATAGAGGGATGCACATTGATTTTTGAAGGAGAATGAGGTACTTTCTTTTGTTTTTTCTTGGAAGCCTATCATAATAAACACAAATTAAATAGATAACTACATTACATTAGAATAAAAATAGACTTCATTTAATGGAAAAAGATGGCATACCTTCTTTTCCTTCATAAGTATCACCAAATCACGAGGCCAACTAACAAAACTATTTTTCACATAAAAAAGCATCTCTATTTCTCCAATCACCGGGATAGGAAGAGGATGATCAACACCTATGATTATATCAACAGTCACTCTAACATTGTCATCTCCAATTGGCACTCCGTGAATCATTGGGCATTTAGAACGATCCTCAAACATTCTACCCTCCGCAACAATATTTTCTCGTGAACCTATGGCTAGCTTACAGTATTTTCCCTTCATAAATTAAATAAATGCAAACTCAAAATCAACAATATAAAATTAAAATTAAATAATTAATTATTTGAACTAGAGCTTACCATCGAAGATATTTCAGAAGGAAAGTTGACATCATCCTTAATTTTCCTTCTACCTTTTTTGAACAACTCCCCCGCTCAGACTCTACATGTGGTAGTGTTGTGGTGACTCTTATACTATCATTTCTTACATCCGTCTGAGTAGTTTGTTTCGCCGTATGGAAATATATAGTGGGTGTGACAAAATCACCCACCCCTCTTACGCGTCCCCTTTTTTCTTTATGCGCTTTCTGAAGTTCCTCCTATATTTTACATCAAATGTGAGTTATTGATATAAAACATGAACAAAAAAGTTAGGTAATTACCTGTTCACGTAACCAAATAATAAATGTACGATTGTGCTCATCTTGAAGCCACTTTTGATTATTTGATTTATTTGGATTGATATTTCTCAAATGCTCCATGTGTTTCCTATTACAACATTCTTTGTTTAAAAGACATAATTACTTAATTGAAATACACTAAATTGAATGAATAGAATTATACATACTCTATATATGGAAGAACATCATCTGTGTTTTCAAGCACATAAAGGTGGGCTTGTTCTAACTCCTTTTTATCTGGTCTGATATTACATGCAACTGACAACCGTCTATCTTCATTATCCTTCGTACATGCTGGTATCCCAATAGGATTTACTCCAGATAAAAATTCGAACAAAATTCCTGACCTCTTCAACAATGTAGCATTCCCCCCATACCTTCTGGGCGATTTTTATTCCTTACATAACCCTTTAAGACTTTCATGTATCGCTCAAAAGGATACATCCATCTCAAATAAACAGGCCCGCAAAGTTCTACCTCTTTTACAAGATGTACGGTCAGGTGTATCATAATTGTGAAAAATGACGGTGGAAAATACTTCTCCAATAAACACAAAGTGAGGACTATTTCTTCTTGCAAAACTTTTAACTTTGATGATTCAATAACTTTACTACATATTGAATTGAAGAAAAAACACAATCGAATAATTGCATATCTCACATGTTTTGGTAATATTCCACGAAGTGCAACAGGTAATAATTGTTGCATAAGAACATGATTATCGTGAGATTTGAGACCATACAGTTTTAAGTCTGAAAGTGACACGAGATTTTGAATATTGGATGAGTATCCATCGGGAACCTTTAGATTTGCAAGTGTCGTACACAAACTCAATTTCTCTGAACATGACAACGTATAACAAGCTGGAGGTATGAAAGATCTTCTCCCTCGTTCTTGAGGAGCCAATTCTAATCTAATTTTCATATCCACCAAATCTTGACGTGTAGTCAATCCGTCCTTTGTTTTACCAGGAATGTCTAACAATGTGCCGATAATATTGGAACACACATTCTTTTCAATGTGCATCACATCAAGGCAATGTCTTACTGGTAGACTTTTCCAATACTCCAGTTCAAAGAAAATGGATTGTTTCTTCCAATAATCATTTGGATTATTTTCAACATTCTTATCTTTTTTATTCTTCTTTCCAAATGAATGTCTAAGATTACTTGTTCTTTCAAGAATTTCAGCCCCGCATAATGGTTTAGATGCTAGTTCTAATTCAGGTTTACCATTAAAAGCCTTTTGTTGCTTTCTATATGGATGATGACGAGGTAAAAACTTTCGATGCCCAAGATACGCCATTTTTTTACCTTTCTTCAACCAAATGGAGGATGTATTTCCTTCACCACAAATCGGGCATGCATGATAACCCTTCACACTACAACCACATAGGTTACCATATGCTGGAAAATCATTAATAGTCCATAACAAACAAGCTCTGAGGGTAAATGTTTTTTGTTGATATGCATCAAAGCATGAAACACCATCATTCCAAAGTTTTTTCAAATCATCAACTAAGGGAGCCAAATACACATCTATATCATTTCCGGTTGTTTAGGGCCAGGATATTAAAGCGATCAACAACATAAACTTGCGTTTCATACACAACCAAGGCGGGAGGTTATAAGTCACTAGTAATCTGGCCAACAACTATACCTACTACTAAGATCACCATGAGGATTCACACCATCGGTTGAAATAGCTAAACGAAGGTTTCTTGGCTCAGAACCAAATGAAGGCCACATGTTATCAACTAGTTTCCAAGTTGGTGAATCTGCTGGATGTCGTAAATATTCATCATTTTCTCTTCCATTAGAATGCCAAGTCAACATATGTGATATTTCTGTAGATCGAAACATCCGTTGGAATCGTGGAATTGGAGGAAAGTACCACATAACTTTTGCTGGAATTCCTATTCTCTCTTCATTTGAATTTTTACGAATTTTCCATCTCGACGTTCCACAAATTGGACATTTATTTTCCTTCGAGAGCTCTTTTCGAAACAAGCAACAATCGGTAACACAAGCATGTATTTTCTTATAATCCATTCCAAGGGTACGCAAAGTCTTTTTTGCCTCGTACGTGGATATTGGAATTTCATTAGGCTTTGGTAGCATGTCACTTAATAAGTTTAGCAACTCTGAGAAACTAGCATCACTCCAACCAAATTTAGCCTTTAAGTTATATAATTTTAGCAATGCGGATATTTTGGAAAAATTTGTACACTGGGAGTATAATGGTTTCCTAGCGTCACTCAATAATTCATCAAACTTTTCTGACTCTTCAGCTAAATGATCATTTGCGGCTTCAAACATCTCATCGATATTGTCTATATCATTACCATCAAAACCATATGTATTTTCACTTGTTTCCCTATTAGATGGTAGTGATTCACCATGGTAGATCCATGTTTTATAACTTTGATTAATACCATGGACAAATAAGTGTTCTCTAACAATATTCACTTGATGAAAAATAACATTTCCACATTTTACACATGGACACCATAATGAATTTTTCACATTTGAATGTTGTAATCCACTTTTAATGAAGTTCTCAACACCTAAGTCATATTCCAATGACATCCTATCTTTCATCATCCACGACTTATCCATAATGATGTACAAAGTAACCTAAGTCGATAAAAATGATAATACAAGGTATTAGTTTCATTATCCAATTAAATGTCTTAAATGGTTAACCTAAGTCATACAAAACAATATATAGTTCACTATAGCTACCATAACTGCAGGATAGCCAGTCTCAAATAAAAAATTATAATAGTAACAATTATTTTCATATAATATCGAACAAAATATATAAACTAAGTTCCATAAAACTTCAGTTAATATTTCACTATGGCTATCGTAACTGTAGGATAGCCAGCCAATCTATTAAAAAACTAATCAAATTGCAATAAATACATACATGATAATATCGAATAAAATCAAAAAAATAAATAAATTGAAAACCTGGAACTTGAATTTTTTTTTTTGCTTAAGTTGCGAATAGCGAAGTGAAGAACGAACTCCTTTAACCAATTTCTTATATGGAACCTGTGAATAAGTGGTAGAAACAAAAATCAATGAAATTGCATTGTGAAACTAAAAATCAAAATTCTTATGCATATTGATCAATATACTTTGCATGGAAATAGATGGATAGACATATAAATTTCAAAAACTGTTTTACTATTACAATCTTTCAATGATTAATGAACAACGTAAGACGGTTAAATAACGAATAGAGGATGTATGTTAAACGAACAGCGATGAACGAACGGCGAATAGACTGCGTTTTGAAGGGCGACGAACAACATTATGTTTAAACTTAACCCTATTTTTGTGAGTGATTGAATTCAGCGATAAATACCTGGTTTTTTGAGCAAACGATGCAGCGTTTCACGGTGAGGGCAAGAGGTTATTAATGGCGTTTATGGCAGCAGCGAAAACGGCGAGAATAAGGGTTGTTTAGAAGATGAGAGGGTGATTTAGCAGCGATTAAAAGGTCTCTTTAAATATATTTCAGGTCGACGGAGAATTAGTAGTGTTTAGGACGACGGTCAGGGCGAATTATCAGCGTTCAGGTCGACGGTGATGGTGAAGGCGAATTCGCAGCGTTCAGGTCACGGTGACAGTGACGGTGAGGGCGAATTAGCTTCGTTCAGGTCGATGGTGAAGGTGACGGCGAATTAGCAGCGTTCAGGTCACGTTGACGGTGAGGGCGAATTCGCGTTCATGGCGAGGGCAAGTTCAGCGTTCACGGAGAGGGCGAGTTCAACGTTCACGGCGAGGGAAATTTAGCTACGACGGTGAGGGTGAGTTCATCTTCCCGACGAGGGTAAGGGAAACGAGAAGGTTGGTGAGGGAGGCGGTGATCACGCTAGGGCAAGGGAAAGCGAAGTGCAGCCTTTTTTTTTTTTTTTTTAAATGCTAAGTTCAGCGTTTGCAAGCGAGGAGAAGACGAAGTTTACCCTAACTTCTCTTTTTACGTGATTAAGAAAATATTACTTAATTAAAAATTAGGAAACAATGACATACATGAACCGACATTTATTATTTAATGACACACATAAATAATGACAGATATAAACTGATATTAAAAATAACGTATTATTCCGAAAATTTGCGCGCTAAAACTTGAAATTTTAATTAACAAAAGATGACATTCCATATGTGTCATCGTTTAATAAAAAAAACTGAAATCCTAAAATGTGTCATCTTTTACCATATGTGTCATCTTTTAAAAAAACTCAGTGTCATCTTTTGTGGAATTTGTTGTAGTGGAAGCCCTAAAAAGAAGGGTGGAGATAGCTGAATTCCTCATGAATAAAAAATCAACAAAGAATAAAAGGCTGAAGCGAAAGCTGATAGCCCGAGGAAGAGCATACGATGACTTCCAACAAGAAGACTTGAAAGAAAAGAACGCTCAACTCAAAGAAGCGAGAAATTTACAGGAGCAAAACTCCATCTTGCCCTCCTAGAAATCCGTGAACTTACAGATGAAATCAAGGAGCTGAAGAATAGGCTAAATGAAGTTTAAATCTGGAAAGTCTCCACATTTTTGAATTTTTGCATATCTTTTTTTCATCTTTTAAATTTCAATTATTAATTGTAACAAGCACTTAGTGACCAATTTTTTCTAATTAAAGTACTTTCCTTTTCCTTTCAGTTTGTCCCAAGGGAACAAAGACCTTCCCCCTCTTTCTTTTTTAGAAAATATGTCGTAGCTCGGACCAATGTTTCAAAAAAGAAAGAGAGATAATGAGAAAGAACTCCACATCAAATTATTTATATGACCATTCAAATCTGAGCGCTTATATAGATAAGGAAAAACATAGGGATAACCTCAAAAGTTAGAAAAATAAAACAATACGGTGCAATAATGAAGCCTCTGAGGCCATTTAATGATGCACTGCAACAACCTCAGAAAGCGAGAATAAAAGCAGAGATGCGATGAGAATAAAACGGGGAATTAATGATAGAATGATGTTACCCTGACAAAATATTCCATGAAAACTGTTAAAAATCTCACTTCACGAATTGAACAGCCTTCATAAATGCAACCTTATCCAAAACCTACAAGCAAAAGAGACGAGACATTGCGTGGAAACTAGGCCAAATCAATGTTGACAAACCTTATAAATAGCCCACCTCAAAACTAAGAAAAAGTACTCACAACATATCTCTCTCCCAAAACACTTATCTAAGCCCAAAATTCCTCTTGTTTTCATCCATGGATTCCTTATCTTCATTAGACGCCAAAAAAAATCAGCGCCAAATAGCATATTTAAGGAAGAAAATCACTGAAGCCTCTAAAACAGAAAGAAGGCTGAGAGAAAAAGAGTGGCAAATTCAAGAGATGGTAAAAACCGAAGACAGAAGTCGAACAACCTACTTCAACAACCATAAACAACTGATCACTTTGAAGGATAAGTTGGTGGAAGCTATCCCTCTTACCTCCTATATTCACTAGAGACTTCGAAGGATGGATTAAATCATCCGCGAGAAAGAGATCACCTCGGCGTTTGCACTGCATGACCAAAGAAGCCTCAAAAGATCTTTAAGAACGCATGGCCGAACTCAGCACATAGGTTTCCTTGATCATCAAAAAATTTTAGACATCTGAAGACAAAGATGATGATGAGGAGGATGAATTACAACCCTCTTAAGTCAAAAGAAAAGTTGAAAACCCACTAGAGTTCTCCAAGTTAGAAGATTTCTTGGCGACTTTGATGAAAAAGATGATGAGGATGGTGACCCACCCTCTCAATTAGAGAGAGAAGATCATGAATCCCTCAAAATTCAGATGGAAAAGATAACGAGGATGAAAACCAATCTCTCTCTTCAAGAAGAGAGAAAAGATCATCTGTCTACTCATTTTCCTGATTTTTCCCTTCACATTTTGTTGAACAATATGAAAAAATCTCATACTTGTGTAAAATTCATTATAATCACGGTTATAAATAATATAAAGAAATACTTTTGTTTTTCGTAATATTGTCTAAGTGAATACTTCGAATGAAAGCCCTAGCACAGACTAAGTACCCTTTCCCTCATAAGAGGAAGAAAGCCCTAGTACAAATTAGGCATCGTTTCCTTCATAAGAAGAAGAAAGCCCTAGCACAGACTAGCCACCCTTTCCCTTATAAGAAAAAGAAAGCCCTAGCATGAACTAGACACCATTTCCTTCATAAGAAGAAGAAATCCTTAGCATGGACTAGGCACCCTTCCTTTCATAAGAAGAAGAAAGCCCTAGCACAGACTCGACACCGTTTTCTTCTAAGAAGAAGAACGTCCTAGCATGGACTAGACACCCTTCCCTTCATAAGGAGAAGAAAGCCCTAGCACGAACTAGCTACCCTTTCCCTCATAAGAAAAAGAAAGCCCTAGCATGAACTAGACACCGTTTTCTTCATAAGAAGAAGAAATCCTTAGCATGGACTAGGCACTCTTCCTTTTATCAGAAGAAGAAAGCCCTAGCACAGACTCAACACCGTTTTCTTCTAAGAAGAATAACGTCCTAGCATGGACTAGACACCATTCCCTTCATAAGAAGAAAAAAGCCCTAGCACAGATTAGGCACCTTTTTCTTCATAAGAGGAGGAAAGCCCTAGCACGGACTAGGCACACTTATCTTCATAAGAAGAAAGCCCTAGCACAGATTAGGCATCGTTTTATAGCCCAAGCATGAACTAGGCATCCTTCACTTCATAAGAAGAAGAAAGACCTAGCACGAGCTAGGCACCATTTTCTTCATAAGAAGAAGAAAACCATAGGATACCCTCTTAAACTAAAATCAGACTCCTATTAACTAAAAAAACATCCTTAGGACATCTCATATTCTACCATTTTACAGTCACCATTTTTCCGTCAAGAAAACACTAGATCACTTAAATATTAATGTTGATGAGTGTCACTGAACAGAGAGTCAAACATTAAAACTCTTATGTATCTTTCTAAACAAATTATTTTTAGTGTAACCACCCAAGTTTTAGATCACTTAAAACAATCTTGATGAGTGCCACCAAAGGGAGAGTCAAACATCAAAATATTTTAAGTAACCCTATCCTAAAGAGAATCACCCGAGTATTGATCATACGGTTGCTTTCCACAGGGGTTGAGTAAAGAGTAACCAGCACCACAAAGCCCTATATGAATCTCACACCTTGATCCCAACTTGGACACCGTAGGACCTATTGTCACTAGTCCTGCTCCCACTCAATATAGCTAGCTAAGGCTTTTACTTAGATATATCCAGACTAAACTCTAATATCTAAGTTCAATCTAACTTATAATATCTCTTATACTTATGTTATTTTGATTTTAATGTGATAGCCAAGTGATTAATCTCTATTCATCCTAACATATTATGCAACATCTCAATGAAGTGAATTATTCACAAAATATCACTCCAAGTTAGAGGGGTCCCGTGTTAATGAAACAATTAAATAATATCATATCTAGGGCAGAGCTTTCTTGCATGAATTGTATTTTAATTAATCAATTCAATTTCATCAATTTTTAATTAACTCTTAATTAAAATTAGTGACACCTCATATTTTAGGTATTTAATTTCAAATCCTATTTAAAACTAAACATTTAATTAAACAATTAGTTACTAAACTCTTTTAGACCATTTTCATTAATTCTTAAAATATGATGCTATTAATTACTTAGTAACAACTAATTATAATTCTATCAAAAATAAATATAACAATTATATTCTTACAAGGCATGAGCATGAAATCACTATTTTCTATTAATGATGTATGATCATGACATTTATGTATTTATGAAGGGATAAATTATTTATGACATACTTTATGCATGAATAATTATTATTTAATTATATCTAATATAATAAATAAATAATAAATTTTAGTTGGGAAAAATATTTGACCAAATCTATGAAATTAAAATCAATATCTAAATATAGAAAAAAAAATTGTCATATCCAGGATCTCCAGAAAAAACGAAAACCAGAAAACTAAAAAAATCGGAGGCACCTAGGGTTGTAACCTTAGGCGTCGCCGTTATTTTAAAAAAAAACTTTTTTTTTTGTCTTCAGTTAACAGCTTTGGCAATAGCCGACAGCAGCCAACGTAGCTGCTACTGCTTGATGCTGACTTCTTAGGATCCGGTCGAGATCCAGTTGACTTTCTTTTCTCTATCATTTTGATCGATATCACCATATGAAAAAAATGATTACAAATTTTTCCTATACCTAACTAGTGGGTTTACAAATTTCTAGGAAAGAGAAGAATAATGTAGACCAATAATTCCAAATTCAACAAAAACGCAAACTATCTATTTCAAACGCTTTTAAAAATAGGATTTTCCCATCATACAAAGTTTTAGAAAGTAATATTATAGTAACAAGATTGCTGTGATACAAGTCGTTGGGATTGAGGCCTTTAAAATTAGAGTTCCAAACAAAATTCCCAAGGATCTTTCCTTGCAGTATAATTTTATTCTAAAACTAAATGCATAAAAGAAATATTAACCCTTGTAGAGAAGTCTCTAAATATTCCTCTTCTTCTTTGGTTACGATCTTGGGACCACAAAAAAATTCTTCCTCACTAAGCACATAAGACAAATGGTGCATGGGCACTTATCCTACTTGGAAAAAGGAAGAGGGAAGAAAAATTTATTCCCTTTGTCCATAGAGGGGCAGTTGCAAGAGGGAGAAAAGGAGAGAAATTTATGAACCTTTTCTCTTCTCTTAGTTGTATGTTTTGGGCTCATCCCAAGCCCCCTATTTATAGGAAATCTAAGGCCTTATAAAATCTTGTAATATCTTTTTTAATTATCAAATAATTAAATAATATCTTATTCAATAATTAGATATGCCCATGTCATATTTAAATTAATCCATATTAATTTAAATTAATTATTCCCATATCTAAATATTTAAATTAATCACATTAATTTAAATTAATGATATCTCAAATATATCTCAAACAAATAAAATACATAATATTGGTGTGAATTATACCAAAGTGGCGTGTGACCCCTACCATGGGTCACAAGCCCACATCATCATCTCATGATGGTATTGGACATTTTATTTTTCCTCCTTTTTACGAGGTGTAGAGTATTTGAGCTCCACCTTCCGATTTGCGCAGTATTTTTGGATGGACCTTCCGTGAACTAGGTCCCATTATTGGTAATGATAACCTTGGCAATTTTGAAGCTTGTACAGATACTTTTCCAGATGAAGCTCTCGATTTTTCGTTCGGTGATGGTGGCGAGAGGTTTGGCCTCGATCCATTTGGAAAAGTAGTCTGCTGTGACGAGGAGATAACATTTGTGTCTCAGGGCGAGCGATAGTTTCCTCACTAAATCCAACCCCCATTGCATGAACAACCAATGGGTTGAGATTGTCGTTAGTTTTGTAGGAGGATTATGATTGACTTTAGAAAATCTTTGGCACTTGTCACACTTGGCAACGAACTCCTTTGCGTCTCTAAGCATAGCGGGCCAGTAACACCCTTACGTTATTGTTCTTTGACTTAGGGATTGCAATCCAACATGATTTCCATACTGTTCGAGATGTAACTCTTTCACGATGTAGGAGCTTTCTTAATCCCCTAGACATTTAAGATAAGGTCCGATAAAAGACCTTCTATATTGTTGCTCTTGAATGATCGAATATCTGGCGGCCCCTATTTGGATTTTTCGGGCTTCTAGCTTCCTCTTGGGTAGTGAGCCCGTTCGTAAATACAAGATGATCTGACTTCACCTATGTAGCCTATTTTCCTAGTTCTGCTCTACCGACATGGCCTCTTCAATCCCATCATTCTCACTCTATTTGTCTGAATCAGGATTTATGCTAGGTTCAGGTAAGTAATTAATCGGGATCATTCTTCTTGTTTCTGAATTAACAGTAGGACCAATGCTGGCCAGTGTGTCAGCATGGTTGTTTTTCGTCTTTGGTACTTGGATGATCTCATACTCGTTAGACAGGGGGAGGATGGATTGGACCTTTTCCAAGTATTTTATCATTCTAAGATCCTTTGTCTCAAAATTCCCTTTGACTTGGTTTACCATAATATGAGAGTCACTTTTGATATTCAGCAATTTCACTTCAAACTCCAAGGCTCTTTGTAGCCCAGCTATTGATAGTATCGGTAGGTTAAGTTTACACTTAAATATATTACTCATGATTGTATGTTATTGATTTGTATGTCATTGGTAATAATGAACCATTCTCCACGTTTTATTTTTCTACATATGAAGACATTGTCAATTCCGCCGATAGTGCCACAAAAGCGTCGCACATTACGCAGCTCAAAAGCTAATCTAATTGATGGAGAAGAAAATGAATTGGGTAATGTTGACATTGAGAATATGGATGAACCATCTTTCCATAAAAATGTAGTTCGAAGAATAATACCAGATGAGATGGATAATGAAGTAATGGAGAGGGGTTTATCTAACAATGAACAAGTGGATGTCATGTATCATGAAACAGTACATATTGAGAGTCTTAACATTACCCCAATGTCAAGATCAATCAATCCACTAGATTCCCCTACTGCACATACTAGACCATCAATCCGTAGGCTGGTTAATCAGGGCACACCCAATGTTATTACACAAGATGAGATAGGAGTAGGAGATAATATAGGTAATACAAATGCACCTATGGATGAACCTACAGATGCACTTACAGAACAACCGAAAAATAGGAAAAAAAGAGGACCCACAAAAATGAGCCCCATGTTAAGATAGAGTTGGTTTTCAATTCATTCGGTCAACTAATTGGGGAGGATTCAGTGAAATTTTCATCATTCATGGGTTCCCTTGTAAGAGAAATTGTGCCTGTGATATTACCTGATTGGAGAAAACTACCTACGAGGTTACATGAAGTGCTATGGAGGTCTATTCAGGTATGTATCGATCCTTCTACTTGTAAAAAGTTTAAGCTTCGTAGTAAATAATGCTTTCATTTAACTTAGAAATGTAATTCACTCATTTTGTAGATGAGGTGCAGTAATGCAAATGATGGGTGGCACAAGGACTATATTTTTAAAAAAATGGGAGATTTGTGGAGAGCCGAAAAATCTCGTCTTGTTGCGAAAGTTAAGTTGACTTCAAATGAAGAAGAGCTTGTAAAACTAAAGCCTGACAATATAGACACTATTGATGATTGGATGGACTTTTTCAAGAAAAAGAAGAGTGCAAGATTCTTGGTATGTGAAAACAAATTATATTTTACACATTCTTTTATTTGTATGTAAAGTTAACGATTATTAAATATATTATTTACTTTTAACCTTGTAATTTTATAATTTTATGTAGGCAAAAACTGAAAAGTTTCGGTCTATGAAGAAAAAGCAGCTTCCACATACATCTAGTCGTAGAGGGTTTGCTCGAATGACTGAGGACATGGTAATTACACATCATATGATTAACTATTTGAAATCTATGTAGGTTTTTAGTTTAATATAATTGACTTGCTACTTGTTTTTTCAAGAAAAAAAAGAGTTCAAAACCTTCATCCATTACATGTGTGATGGTATCGAAAAAGGCCCATATGAAGAAAGATGGAAATCCCATTAACTCAGAAGCTGCTAAAAGTCTGGCATATCCTCCATTCGTTTTTTTTAGTTCTGTTGTGTTTTCTGGAATTTTATTTTCTTGTGTGTCATGGCTATCCTGCAGTTATGGTAGCCATGAATATTTTTTATTGTTTATGTGTGTCATGACTATCCTGCAGTTATGGTAGTCATGAATATTGTTAAAGCTATTAAAATGATCCAAAACCATCCATGCTATCCATTTAGTCCATTATGCTTAAAATGATCCAAAAGCATCCATGCTGTCCATTTATTCCATAATGCTTAAAATGATCCAAAAGTATCCATTCTTAAACTCTTAAACTATTCTTAAACTCTTAAACTTATCCAAAAGCATCCATATTGTCCATTTAGTTTAGAATGCTTAAAATCATCCAAAAGCATCCATTCTTTGAACAACATAACATCCATTCTTAAACTCTTAAACTATTCTTAAACTCTTAAAATAATCCAAAAGCATCCATGTTGTCTATTTAGTTTAGAATGTTTAAAATGATCCAAAAACATCAATTCTTAAACTCTTAAACTCTTAAACTACTCTTAAGCTTTTAAAATGATCCAAAAGCATCCATGCTATCAATTTAGTCCATTATGCTTAAAATGATCTAAAAGCATCCATTCTTAAACACTTAAACTATTCTTAAACTCATAAAATGATCCAAAACCATGCATGTTGTCCATTTAGTCTAGAATGCTTAAAGTCATCCAAAAGCATCCATTCTTTGAACAACATAGCATCCATTCATTGAACAAAATAGCATCCATTTTTAAACTCTTAAACTACTCTTAAGCTTTTAAAATGATCCAAAACCATGCATGCTATCCATTTAGTCCATTATGCTTAAAATGATCTAAAACCATCCATTCTTAAACTCTTAAACTATTCTTAAACTCTTAAAATGATTCAAACCCATCCAAGTTGTCCATTTAATCTAGAATACTTAAAATCATCCAAAAGCATCCATTCTTTGAACAACATAGCATCCATTCTTAAACTCTTAAACTCTTAAACCACTCTTAAGCTTTTAAAATGATCCAAAATCATCCATGCATTCCATTTAGTCCATTATGCTTAAAATGATCTAAAAGCATCCATTCTTAAACTCTTAAACTATTCTTAAACTCTTAAAATGATACAAAACCATCCATGTTGTCCATTTAGTCTAGAATGCTTAAAATCATCCAAAAGCATCCATTCTTTGAACAACATAGCATCCATTCTTTGAAAAGTGAAGCTAAAAACTAAGTTTTTTTTTGAACTAGTGCTAATTTGCTTGTTCTTTTGCATATGTTGCTTGAAAATAGTCTTTTTTTTTTCTAGGAGCTTATTAAGAAAGCTGGTGAGAGTATGGATAACTCACTTACTAATGTGACCGATGACGCTCTAACCAGAGTTCTTGGCCCAGATCGTAGTCATGTTAATGGATTGGGATTTGGGGTGACTCATTCAAAACTTTCCATATTATCACAGAAAGAAAGTTGATACACCGCTATTGAAGATGAATGTCATAAGCTTAGGTCTGATGTGACTGAGATGAAATCAATTATATCATCTTTGTTGAGAAATCAGGTGCATTTAATTCTTTAGCGCACGCTCTCTCTCTCCCTCTATATATATATATATATATATATGTATGTATGTATATTAGTAAAAATCTCTTTCTATCATCTTTAAGTTGATTTATTTTCTTAATTTATAATTATAGGGCCAAACAAGTGATCAAAATTCCAATGCAACCGAAAGTCAACCTACCGTCGCTCATACAAAAAATCCTATCATGCCTTCTTTATTGGTAGTGTTATGTTTTTACTTTATGTTACTTTATATACACATGAGTGTAGAATAAAAATATATATGATCGTTAATACATTTTATATTGTTTTGTTGTAAAGAGTGGTAACAATACTTCAAAGAAATGTAAATTGGTAGATTGGAGTGGTTCAGGAGAAGTAGTTGCTGAAGGACGGTGGTCTTCCAATGATCCAACCATACTTGTACATCATGTTCCCCTGGGTCCTCATGCATAATGAGTTTGGGTTGATGTAGCCAAAAAACATGATGCCTTTTTGTGGAGGCCTTCTTCGGATATATCAACTATGGAAGAAGCTATTAGGACTACAATTGCATGGCCGGCAGATAAAGTCATTATGGGTAAAACACCAAATGTGTGATGGTATGGAAAAAGGCCCATATGAAGAAAGATGGAAATCCCATTAACTCAGAAGCTGCTAAAAGTCTGGCATATCCTCCATTCGTTTTTTTTTAGTTCTGTTGTGTTTTCTGGAATTTTATTTTCTTGTGTGTCATGGCTTACCTGCAGTTATGGTAGCCATGAATATTTTTTATTGTTTATGTGTGTCATGACTATCCTGCAGTTATGGTAGTCATGAATATTGTTAAAGCTATTAAAATGATCCAAAACCATCCATGCTATCCATTTAGTCCATTATGCTTAAAATGATCCAAAAGCATCCATGCTGTCCATTTATTCCATAATGCTTAAAATGATCCAAAAGTATCCATTCTTAAACTCTTAAACTATTCTTAAACTCTTAAACTTATCCAAAAGCATCCATATTGTCCATTTAGTTTAGAATGCTTAAAATCATCCAAAAGCATCCATTCTTTGAACAACATAACATCCATTCTTAAACTCTTAAACTATTCTTAAACTCTTAAAATAATCCAAAAGCATCCATGTTGTCTATTTAGTTTAGAATGTTTAAAATGATCCAAAAACATCAATTCTTAAACTCTTAAACTCTTAAACTACTCTTAAGCTTTTAAAATGATCCAAAAGCATCCATGCTATCAATTTAGTCCATTATGCTTAAAATGATCTAAAAGCATCCATTCTTAAACACTTAAACTATTCTTAAACTCATAAAATGATCCAAAACCATGCATGTTGTCCATTTAGTCTAGAATGCTTAAAGTCATCCAAAAGCATCCATTCTTTGAACAACATAGCATCCATTCATTGAACAAAATAGCATCCATTTTTAAACTCTTAAACTACTCTTAAGCTTTTAAAATGATCCAAAACCATGCATGCTATCCATTTAGTCCATTATGCTTAAAATGATCTAAAACCATCCATTCTTAAACTCTTAAACTATTCTTAAACTCTTAAAATGATTCAAACCCATCCAAGTTGTCCATTTAATCTAGAATACTTAAAATCATCCAAAAGCATCCATTCTTTGAACAACATAGCATCCATTCTTAAACTCTTAAACCACTCTTAAGCTTTTAAAATGATCCAAAATCATCCATGCATTCCATTTAGTCCATTATGCTTAAAATGATCTAAAAGCATCCATTCTTAAACTCTTAAACTATTCTTAAACTCTTAAAATGATACAAAACCATCCATGTTGTCCATTTAGTCTAGAATGCTTAAAATCATCCAAAAGCATCCATTCTTTGAACAACATAGCATCCATTCTTTGAAAAGTGAAGCTAAAAACTAAGTTTTTTTTTTGAACTAGTGCTAATTTGCTTGTTCTTTTGCATATGTTGCTTGAAAATAGTCTTTTTTTTTCTAGGAGCTTATTAAGAAAGCTGGTGAGAGTATGGATAACTCACTTACTAATGTGACCGATGACGCTCTAAGCAGAGTTCTTGGCCCAGATCGTAGTCATGTTAATGGATTGAGATTTGGGGTGACTCATTCAAAACTTTCCATATTATCACAGAAAGAAAGTTGATACACCGCTATTGAAGATGAATGTCATAAGCTTAGGTCTGATGTGACTGAGATGAAATCAATTATATCATCTTTGTTGAGAAATCAGGTGCATTTAATTCTTTAGCGCACGCTCTCTCTCTCTCTCTCTATATATATATATATATATATATATATATATATATATATATATGTATGTATGTATATTAGTAAAAATCTCTTTCTATCATCTTTAAGTTGATTTATTTTCTTAATTTATAATTATAGGGCCAAACAAGTGATCAAAATTCCAATGCAACCGAAAGTCAACCTACCGTCGCTCATACAAAAAATCCTATCATGCCTTCTTTATTGGTAGTGTTATGTTTTTATTTTATGTTACTTTATATACACATGAGTGTAGAATAAAAATATATATGATCGTTAATACATTTTATATTGTTTTGTTGTAAAGAGTGGTAACAATACTTCAAAGAAATGTAAATTGGTAGATTGGAGTGGTTCAGGAGAAGTAGTTGCTGAAGGACGGTGGTCTTCCAATGATCCAACCATACTTGTACATCATGTTCCCCTGGGTCCTCATGCATAATGAGTTTGGGTTGATGTAGCCAAAAAACATGATGCCTTTTTGTGGAGGCCTTCTTCGGATATATCAACTATGGAAGAAGCTATTAGGACTACAATTGCATGGCCGGCAGATAAAGTCATTATGGGTAAAACACCAAATTTTATGACCTTTGTTATGATTTGTATGTAAAATAATATAATAGTTTATTTAACATGACTTGTGGTTGTATTTTTTGTAGGTTGATAGAACGGAGTCTTGATGATCTTGCTTGCTATAGCCTTTTTTATCGAGGTTTTGTTTACCCTATAGACTTATATGTACTGGATGGATGGATATTTTATTATGTACTAGATGGATCTTTTACACTTATGTATTGGATGGATGGATCTTGTATTATGTAATACTTCCTAGAGACATGTACTGGATGGATGGATTTTTATTATGTATGACTTTAACTTATGGAATTTCAATTAAGTTACAAAAGATGGGAATCAATAAGTAATTCTTGTGTGTACTAGTTCAAAAAGCTTAGTTTTATACCTTCTTTTATAAATATTCTTGATTATAGGTTTTTTATAACAAATTAGATAACTTATTGAAAACACTATAAAATATAAATGGTTATCAAATATAAGAAAATATACAATAGCGTTTTAAAATAGCTATCGTAAACGTTATCATAGTGTTAGTAGAGAGCTATGTTATATTGTCATAACAATCAAAGTATGAAATACATATAGATATGTTTATAGCGTATGTGATAGCATTTATCCAACGCTATCAAATGACAAAAACTTTTAATTATGTGGGCAACCATGACGTGTTCAAAAAGCTATGAAATATAACTCATAGCGTGAATTCAATGTTATTGTTATATGTTTTTATAGCGGATTGAAAAATGCTATGGTTTGTTTTCATAACAATTTATACATGCAATCAAATTGATATTATTATATCGTATACAATAGCGTAAGATGAACACTATAAAAAGTCTCATACTATTAATTACGTGGGCAACCACGTCGTTTGGTAAAACGCTATGATATGTAATTCATAGCGTTTTTAGACGCTATAAAAAGCCTTTTTTGTTGTAGTGATCAACGCTTCTTATTCGGCTTTGTTGTTTGAGGCTGAGAATCTGAAACAGATTGACTGTTCTAGGACGTAGCCCTCTAGTGTGGACATTATTAGTTCAACGATGGTCCCCTTTGAGTTAGAAGATATGTCCACACATAAGGTCCAGACTGCTTTTTCAGAGTAGAGTGAGATAAAACCATTTTGCCTAATTCTTTTTCAAATTGTCTTCGCTCGGAGCCGCGGGGTTAGTTCTACTACGAAGTCCGCTAGAATTTGTCCTTTTATTGCAGTTCGAGGTTTATAGATGGTGTTGTATTTTAACGTCCCGTTACTTTTGGAGGTAAAATTTTTTTTTATTTTAAATAAAGTATTTAAGTTTAGTTTAAACTTAGTAAATTCAATTTTAGTAGTTATTTTCGTTCGAAAGTCTTTTCAATCCTTATATTACTTTAAATTAGTTTCGGTGACATTAATAATTATTAACTGGCCTGTAACGACCCGATTTTTCGTAAAATCCTTCAAAACAAATGCACAGCAGAAAAACTTGATTTTACAAAAAAACGGCATGGGTTCATTTAAAATTCGGATAAACCAAAACCTGTTTACATCCCAATTTTCAGAAAAAGCAATAAACTTGGAATGCGCATTCCATATCATGATGAAACTTCTAAAGAAATTTTTAAAGTCCAAAGTATATACAAATGCTCCATTGAGCTAAAAAATGAAACATAATAAAAAGTGATGCAATGTTCATGAGCATTCAAGAATGCTACACCCAAAATCAGTTGCGTTACTGTCCATTCAATATCTCGATCGGTCACGCGGTGCCACCTCCTCTACCTCGTCCTCTACCATGAGTCTTACCTGAAAAATTATAATTGTAGCAACATTAGCATAAAAATGCTAGTGAGAGTAAAATGAAAGCAAGTAATCCTATGAACAACATTTCATGTCAGAAATTGTGTCCAAAGGCCTAGGTTTCACTTTTACTACCCATTCCACATTACAAATTCCGCGTATAATCAACATACATAATATACTTCCTGAAAAGTAACGATACCAAGACTTAAAGTAAAAGTACTCGTTATTACTAAGTCTTACTATACAAGTCTAAGATTATGTAATGGCATTACTAACTATCTTTATTACCCAATCAGTTTAATCGTATCATAATACCGTATGGACCGAAGTCAACATACCACGTGCCATATCACAAATCATCACACCATGATACTGTATGGAGCGTATCAACATACTATCATGTGCCGTATCACATATCATCGCACCATGATACCGTATGGAGCGTATCAACATACTATCATTTTTATGTTAATGTTGCTACAATTACAGATTTTTAGGTAAGACTCGTGGTAGAGGACGAGGTAGAGGTGTTAGGAATGATGTCCTAGAACTTGTAATTATTTAATTATAATAATTTCTTTCGAATAAATTAAATAAACAAACATAAGTTCTTTATATTATCTAGATTGATTCAATTGACGATATTGGAAATATATGGAAATATATTAATATCAAACATTCAAATAGTAAACCCTAAGTTACTCTTATGAAATCACGACTTAGTATGTGAGTCATACGAGAGGATTAAGGTCGAGATGAGTAACTTAAAAGTGTCTACAGTAAATGGATAACGTTTGGGAACCTTATCCTGGTAACATTGTTGATAGTTTCGCATTTTGTTTTATAGACAAATGATCTAATCCTGATCATTCATGTGGGAGACATGAAATGGAAGTATCATATGCAATGTTGATTGTATAAGACAGGACCACGATGTTCGATCAAATTTCTCATAAGTATCGTTTACGAGAAATGATCGAATATCAAACTAAGTTTATCAACCGTGATAGATCTCAATCCTGAGTGAAATGCGGACTTCTATTTATGGAGTTATGTTCTTTGATTCACATGGTTGAGAGCGATCTGTAAGAACGCTCAATACACTTCTGTTTTGGGAACAAGACTAGATAAGTAGCTGGGAACTCATTTTCACGAGATGGAATTCATAACTTTCCTATAAATTAACGGTATCAGTGCGATACCTAAACATTTTAGGAACTTTAGGAAACTCCCTTGATGTACTGATTCGAGACATGAACAAGTGGCGCCACGACTTCTATTGATCACTGAAGTATATTATCTCTAGTTCGACCAAAGATAAAGTTCATTGGAGAATCAGCGAGAACACAAGGATAAAGCGGTAATTACAGGGGCAAAACGGTAAATTTATCCGCCTGTAATTATGAGGGTTCCATGTGAAGGATATATCACAGATATAAATAAAGATAAGGGTAAAATATGTTTTTGGTCCCTATAGTTTCACGTTGGTTTCATTTTCGTCCCTGTACTTTCAAAACTGACTTTTTTCGTCCCTGTACTTTCCAAAACCCACTTTTTTAGTCCTTCTGTTAACTTTTCTGTTAGTTGACTGTTAGTCATGGTATTTTTAATGACGTGACAGGTTGACTTGATTTTTTTTATTAATATTTGTAAATGAGGTGGCATTTTAGTACTTTAAAACAATATTTTTTTTATTCTTGCTCGTCTTCCTCTTCGTCTTCGTCTTCCTCTTCTTCCTCGTCTTCCTCTTCTTCGTCTTACCAGGCTTGGAAGAATAAGGAAAGAATTAGAGATGATAATTTCATAATCTGTCTGTTTTTTTTTATCAATCTCCCAAATCTGGTTGCAGTTGCTGCAATGGGAAGGGCACACCATATGGGTAGAAGAGGAGAAGGGCATAGGAGTCGATCATTAACTCAAGGACGTCCTCACTTCTTGGTTTTTTCCACCCATCCTGGTGGACCTACTTCTGGCCATGTTTCAGCCTCGGGAGGAGATACTGAACCAGCTGGAATTACTGTGGCTAGCCCCTCTAGCCCACTTACACCTCTCGGCAATGAATCATCACAGCAAAATCCCCAGTTTCCATCCATTCAGACTGACCAAGTTTCCCCCTCAGCATCTGGATCTACCTTTTCAGCCAATCGTCGAGGAGCTTCGTCTAGCATTCGGTATGCATTTGTTTCAAAATTATTGTTTTTATCTGTTTTATAAGCATTTTTTTTTCAATGATCCTTCTTTTACCGGATCTCTACTAGTGATTCTCGACCTCCAAATCAGGATAGAGCAGGGCCATCTGAATTCCAGTCATTTTCAGAATCTCTAAAATCAAGACTTAATGCAGTGTCTGATTCTTTCCTTGTTCTTCCAAGCCTGGTAAGACGAAGAAGAGGAAGACGCGGAAGAAGAGGAAGACGAGGAAGAAGAGGAAGATGAAGAGGAAGACGAGGAAGAAGAGGAAGACGAGGAAGAATAAAAAAATATTGTTTTAAAGTACTAAAATGCCACCTCATTTACAAATATTAATAAAAAAAATCAAGTCAACCTGTCACGTCATTAAAAATACCATGACTAACAGTCAACTAACAGAAAAGTTAACAGAAGGACTAAAAAAGTGGGTTTTGGAAAGTACAGGGACGAAAAAAGTCAGTTTTGAAAGTACAGGGACGAAAATGAAACCAACGTGAAACTATAGGGACCAAAAACGTATTTTACCCTAAAGATAAACTAAATGGACATAACTCATCTATAGTGAGGGGAGTTCAGCTATGAATTTATAGTGGAATTATTCATAGTTAGATAATAAGTAATTAACTGATTATGAGTTAATCACTTAATTGACTAATTATTAAGCCCATGATCTATAGGTCCATCGGGTCCCTATGCTAGCCCAAATATCGTTGTAGCAAAACTAAGTTATTAATTTAACTTAGGAAGAACAAATAATTTAAGTAATTGATTTTACTTAAAATTAGGCAATATTAATTATTTGAATAATGAGATTATTTAAATGAAAATTAATATTAATATTATTAATATTGATACAATATTAGTTGTTTAAATAAAGAGTTTATTTAAATGGAAATTAATATAACATTATCAATTATAATATTTTAAGGCAAAATTAATTGTTTAAATAAATAAATTATTTAAACGGGAATTAATGTTAATATTATTAATTATTTAAATAATGAGTTTATTTAAATAGAAATTAATAATTAATATTATTCATTAAATAATGAGTTTATTTAATTTAATAATAAATATTAGAGAGAATTAAATACAATTAGTTTAAGAAACAAATTGGTTTTGGACCAAAATAATTAATTAATTGAATAAGATTCGATGATAATTAATATATTAATTTTTGGCTAAATGTATTTAATTAGAAATTATTATTTGAATTTTTTCTAATATTAAATACATAATAAAGAAAGTAATTATAAAAAATTAAAAAAAAAAAAGGAAAATGTAAATGGCCTTCAGCGCATGCGTGGATGGAATGTCCATTACCTTTATTTTTTTTATTATTTTTAATTACTTATTTTTCTATTTAATTATTAGGAGATAAGCTTATCTAATTAGATTAGATATCATATTTTCCTATAAATATGACCATTGAGATTCATATTTTATACACTTCTCACTTTAATTAGAAAAGTGAATTCTCTCTCAAGTTTTTTGCCCAATTGCCGATTTTCCTTAGGAAAAAATTTAGAAGAAATTTCTTCTTCTTTTGTTCTTCCGGTTCGATTCCTACAAGTCGGTTTTGCTTTCGATCGGGATATAGCATAGAAGATCCGGTGTTGCTGAGGATTTGATGCTGTAAAGAAACCTCCAACCGATTCTCCATTAATTATTCAATGTAAGTAAATCGTTTTTAAATTTTTGAAATCAAGCATGTTCTTCATGTTTATATCACAAATTGCATGATATTAATAGATCCGTAATTAAGAATTAATTAGTTTACTAAATAAAATTCCGCTAGTTTAGTAAATCATCCCTTCAAGAGGAGGTGGCGCCGCGTGACTGATCGAGATAATGAATGGACAGGAACGCAACTGATTTTGGGTGTAGCATTCTTGAATGCTCATGAACATTGCATCACTTTTTATTATGTTTCATTTTTGAGCTCGATGGAGCATTTGTATATACTTTGGACTTTAAAACTTTGTTTAGAAGTTTCATCATGATATAGAATGCGCATTCCAGGTTTATTGCTTTTTCTGAAAATTGGGATGGAAACAGGTTTTGATTTATCCGAATTTTAAACGAACCCATGCCATTTTTCTGTAAAATCAAGTTTTTCCGCTGCGCATTTGTTTTGAAGGATTTTACGAAAAATCGGGTCGTTACATGTATCCTCCTAACTCTATGGTCTACTTCATGAGGAATCCTGAGACGTCCAGCTTGTGAAAGATTACTTTGAGAAGAAAGGTTGTTCTCATGATGATTGGATGTCCCTTGAAGTAATGCTTCAATTTCCGAGAGGCGACAATGAGAGCCAGTGCTATTATTTCCTTGGTAGAATATCTAGTCTCAGCGTCTACCATGGTTTTTCTTATGTATTAGAAGGGTTGTTGGGTTTGACCATCTTCTCATACCAGAGAAGAATTAACCGCAACATCGGAGACTACTGGGTAAATAACCAATGTCTCTCTTTCGAAAGGTTTGGCTAGTAGCAGTGGTGACGAGAAGGTAGTCTTTGATTTCTTCAAATGCCTTTTGGCATTCGTCTCCCCAGCAAAACTCTCTACTCATCTTCAAAGCTTTGAAGAATGGTAAGAACCTATATGACGAACGTGAGATGAAACAGTTGAGGGCTTCTAGGCATCCAATCATCTTTTGCACCCATTTCAGAATTGTGGGTGCCTGCATATCAATTATTGCTCTGATTTGATCGGGGTTTGCTTCGATCCCTCACCTTGTCACTAGATGACCCAAGAATTTACCTAGCTGTGATGCGAAAGGTGTACTTATTAGGATTTAGCTTCATCCCTGTAACGACCCGATTTTCTGTTAAATTCTTTAAATTCAAATGCACAGCGGAAGACTTAATTTTTAAAGAAAAACGGCATGGGTTCGTTTAAAAGTCGAATAATCAAAACCTGTTTTACAACCCAAAGTCCAGAGAAAGCTATAAATCGGGAATGCACATTCCAAAGTAAAGTTTAATCATCAAAACATCAAAATACTTTACACATACACCCTTCACGGGCTCAAAATGACACAAGTATGTAAAAAGTATATGATTTACAAGCATTACTACTAATGCTTCAAAAGTGTTTAATATTGTCCTTACACCACCTCGGCCAGTCAAGCAACACCATTTCCTCTACCTTGCTTCTTAGGACGGGGTTCACCTGAAAATATTGTGGTGTAGCACCATTAGCAAACAATGCTAGTGAGAGTAAAATGAAAGCAAGTAATCCTATGAACTAAATCTCATACCGGAAATCGTGTCCAAAGGCCTAAATGTTCATTATTACCCATAACCACATTCCAATTTCCATGTATACATAAGATAGTATCATACTACCCGTATTCGTCATTCAATACCATGAGATGGAAAATAAAGACTTAAAGTAAAATTAACATTCACAACTAAGTCTCACTACGCGTTTCTAAAGAATAGGTAAAAATAACATTAACTATCTTTATTACCAAACAAGTTTCATCTTATCGTGCTATTGTATGGATCGAAATCAACATACCACGTACGGCCATACCATGTCACAACCATCGCACCATGATACGTATGGACCCGAATCAACATACTATCATGTGCCGTATCATAGATCATAATACCATGGCGTGACGGATCCGAATCCACGTACTACCATGTACCATATCACAACCATCGTCATCGGGTATACCATATGGATAAATATCGCATACTAAGCCCGTGCGGTATTACCATATCACAACCATCGCATCGGGTATACCATATGGATAAATATCGCATACTAAGCCCGTACGGTATTACCATATCACAACCATCGTACCGGGTATACCATATGGATAAATATCGCATACTAAGCCCGTACGGTATTACCATATCACAACCATCGTACCGGGTATACCATATGGATAAATATCGCATACTAAGCCCGTACGGTATTACCATATCACAACCATCGCATATTAGGAGTTTCACCATACTGGATATCAGGAATTTCACCATAGGTATCAGGAATTTCACCATATCGCAACATGATATGTATGGATCGAAATCGACATACTATCATGTGCTAGTTACAAACCAAAGTACCAACATCACACCATGACTACGTATGGATCGAAATCAACATACTATCATGTGCCGTTACTAAGTGCTCAAAGTTCCCACAAATTCATCACACCATGATACGTATGGATCAAATCAACATACTATCATGTGTGAATCATTGTGCCCTAGGTCTCCAATAAGTTAGCTAAACTCCGAAGAAGTCTACTAAGTTAAAAAGAAACCTAACTAGCTAGAATACACGAGTTACTACTCAAGTGCATCTTCTAATTACTTTACTTCCAAAGTCACCCAAGTGACTTCAAAACCAATCAAAGTAACTTCCATTTCCACTTTCATCTAACATCTCCAAATCACATTACCATACTTCCAAACCTCCCCGATGATCTCTAATCATCAAACTAACCAAAAGTCCAACTTTCTCCACACACACTTCCGAATTAAAGTCTCCAACCAAACTATAATTCTAAGAAGCTAATTCCCTCTTAACATCGATAAACAATATCATATCGAAACGTAATTCATAAAATTACTAACTTCCCTTTTAAACTCACCTTAGCCAAATAACTCCAAATCTCCACTTTCCACGAAACAACAACCGAGCAATCGCACCTACAATTCACCAATTGCACAACATATTACAACTCATAACTAATATGCGAACAAGTGTGCAATTTCGGGTGAATAGTGATTTCGGATGAATAGTGTTTTTCGAAAATCCGGGCTCAAAATCGTCATTTTTCATGATAGAAATTCATGATTTCAACTTCAAATCTCATTTATAATCAAAAACGAACAAAACCACCTAAAAAGTTTTGAAAAATTACTTTTTGGGACTTCCCTTAGGGAACGAGAAACTTCGAAAAGCTAGGTTGGATAGGTAGCCCTCGTCCCTACCAATCCAACGCAACCGAAAACACGACGATCCGCCGAGAAACGAAGAAAGGACAAGAAAAAGTTTCTTCTCATCAATGGATGAGAAGCTCACGGTTTGGGGATGAAGAAAGGATGATGAGTTTGGTCAATATTTGGTCAAAGAGGATAGTTAAAGAAGATGAAACAAATATCTAGATATTTAGGTAGTTTGGAAATTACGGTTTTGCCCTTTTTGACCTTTTGCTTATAAAACGAAAAACCGACGGTCTTAAATAAATCTAAAGGTGTCTAATAATTATTAATTGGCCAGTTAATAATTATTAGAGTCACCGAAACGAATTAAAACGATAAAAAGGATTTTCGGACGGAAATAACTAATAAAACTGAAAATTACTAATTTTAACTAATTTTAAAAGCTTTAATTAAATAAAAATAATAAATTAATAAAATTAAAAAAAAAAAAAATTACTTCTAAAAGTAACGGGACGTTACAATCCCGAACTTGTTCAGTACTATGAAGGCTTGTTCCACATGCACTGGATGATCCTTGGCTCACTTTAACTTCACCAGCACGTCATAAATGTCAACTTCCATCATCTTGACCAACTGACTTTCAAAAATCTTGTTCATGAGATGTTGGTAGGTTGCTCTAGCATTTTTCAATCCAAAAGGCATAACCTCGTAACAGTAGGTTCCGATGTTTGTTATGAATTATGTATTTTCTTGGTCTATTGAGTTCATTTTTATCTGGTTATACTCGGAGAAAGCATCCATGAAACTTATCAGCTCGTATCCCGCGATAGCTTCAAATAGTTGACCTATTTTTGGTAG
The DNA here is from genome assembly GCA_028015215.1 of Gynostemma pentaphyllum. Taxonomy (NCBI): domain Eukaryota; kingdom Viridiplantae; phylum Streptophyta; class Magnoliopsida; order Cucurbitales; family Cucurbitaceae; genus Gynostemma; species Gynostemma pentaphyllum. The sequence continues at coordinate 25,922,427 of CM051345.1, read as the reverse complement.
CGGGAAAGAATCCGTCGGGCAAGCCTTGTTGAGGTCTATAAAGTCTATACATGCCCTCAATTTCCCATTCTTCTTTCTCACCAAAAATACATTTGCCAACCATTCTGGATACTTCACTTCTCTAATAAAACCGCCTCAAGTAGTTTTCTTACCTCTTCGTTAATGACTTCATTTTCATCCGGAGCGAACTTGCGCCTCTTTTGTCTGACAGAGGGCTGGCGTCAACTTTGAGGTTGTGGGTTATGATTTCTTGATCTATTCCTAGCATTTATGTGTGCTCCCATGCAAAACTCTTCAAATACTTTCTCAGAAACTCGGCCAAATTGTCTTTTAGGCTTCATTCTAACGTCTTCCCAATACTAGTCATTTTTTTTCGATCTTCCAGATGAATATATACTTCTTTGGATTCTTTCTCGGGCGCTTCAAGTTGTATGTGGACGGTGGGTTCCTAAGGAAGTCCCGTTCTTGTAATTGCTACGATTGACATTGGGCTTTCAGTTTTATGACCTCGACCAAACAAGAACTTGAGACCTCTTGGTCCCCCTTAATGATCCCAACTCCTCGATCAGTGGGATATTTCAACATTTGGTGGGGTGTCGATGGGTAAGCCCCCATTTTGTGATGCCACGACCTTCCTAACAGGGCATTATATTTGGAACGGGTATCGATTACATGAAAAAGGGTCATGAAGTTTGCGCCATCTACCCGGACTGGCAACTTAATTGTCCTGGATGACTTAGTTGAGGTCCATTGAACACTACTAGTTCTTGGCAGTTCGGGGTGAGATATGACTCCCTTAATTTCATGGCTTCTAAAAGCTGACATGTATAATATATGGAAATACTATTGTAGGTAATATTTCTTCCATAATTGCCTCATTCACCCCTATCACTGAAAGAGGAGGGAGAAATATTCAAGCTTCAAGATCTACAATAAATTTTAATAATTGTAAAATAATTTTTGTTATGGAAATAGTGTTAATAATATTGGTTAATCTAGTTTTTTATTATTTAGATTTTGTATGTGATATAAATGTTTAAATAATGATCATGCATTTATGAATGTCATGTAGGAAATTCCACCATAAATAATATATGATTGAATTATAATTAATTTTATATGCATACATAATTATGTGATAAATTTATTATTACAATTTATGTATTTTAAGCTTGTTGATTTTTATATTTTTTTAATTTTTATTTATTAAATATAAAATATTATGCCAGATATGATTAGGATAAAGGCATGCTAATTTTAGTAAATATTCAAATATTAAAAGTCTTTAAAATATTGAATAGAAACTAAAACTAATATTCGAATGTGGAATTATTTGTTTAAACAATTGGACCCAAAATCCTAATAGGTATAATTGAATAGATATTTAATTAAGGGTTAATTAAAAGTCAATAAAAATGATTAATTAAATTGTATGGATCTATGGAGAGAAAGCTCTGCCCAGGCGATGGGGTTTTAAAAAAGCTCCCTTAACACGGAACGCCTCTAACTGGGAGCGATCTGGGAGAAATGTTCAAGATAATAAATAATTATCATTGAGAAAGTCCATAATGTTATTAGTTTTATATAGAAAAAACACGGCAATTCACATTAAAATTAATCTAACCAAGTTTAGAGTTAAACATGTGAGCTATGTTAATGAAACTTAGATAAATTGATTTTCCTAAATATTTTTAAGTATGAAAAACCTATTTTAAAATATTGAGTGGGAAAAGGAAACATGACAACGCATTTTATGGTCTCCATCATTAGATTCACAACGTGAGGTTGTTACTAGGCCTTAGTAGCACTCTTGGAGGTGTTTATTCCCATAAGAAGATTGTTAGTGTGAATCAGTATCATGGTGAGTCCCTCAAAAGGGATAAAGAACTCTAAATACGAATTGATTTCTAAATATACATTTTATAGACACTCCTCAATTTTTGTAAAAGAAGAAATTAATGGGTCACACTCAAAAGAATTGATAAGATAGTTAACAAGTTATAGACAAAATACAAGGTAAAACAATACTATTAGAATATGAGTTATTCTTGATTGGAAATTGTTTTAGAAACATCTCGGTTCAACGAATAGGGTGACTAACCTATCATTCGGCGACACCCTACCTAGAAAGGTTAAACTATTGGGCATCATAATATGTTTAGGGGTATTTCTGTTTATTAAACATTTTAGCATTAATGATCATGTTTAATTTTATGCTGAACATATTGTTTGAATACAAAATTGTTACTTAATTCACTTAAATTTTATTCATTTCAGTAATAATGTCCTCCTCTAATATCATAACCAATAAAATTGATAACTTTGTAAAATGAAATGATATGTTAAACAACACTTTAAATCAAGATTCTAGTCTAACTAATAATGATCGTAATTTGCAATTAGATGTAATTAATCATATAGGTATCACAAAGAAATGGATGAACAACTTAGAAAGTATACTTATTTACTTGTAGCTAAATCATGGTTAGTGAAAGATATTTTATCCAAATGAATATTTGATTCTGATACCACAAAACTCATTTCTTCATCCGCTCTTATATCTGATTCATGGAAAAAACTAGAACTTGGAACATATACGATGTGAGTAAAAACAAGACAATTTTTTACATCTGATGCACAAGAAAACATTCGTCTGCCATTCAATTCTCAGTATGTACAGCTATACCACTTATTATCTGTCCTTGAATTTGCTAGAAATATAGCGCTGGTATCATATTGAATGAGAAATGATTATTCAATTGACTCGGGAATGATTTGTATATTACCCCAACTGTGATAATTTTTTAATTTTTAAATCATCAATAGAAGTAATGAGACATAATATTGAAATGTTCAAAACTGCTAAAACAATAACTAAAAGACAAAATGTTTGAAAAGAAGAAATGTATCTATGGAATCTAAGGCGATGTCTTATTGGCTTGTACATACTTGAAAGACTCGTTAAGAAAGTTCTCTATGTAAGTCATAAATTAGAACCACGCTAGTCTGTGAACCCTATTTTGAAGGAATAATTACCATAAGACCTTTCTCTGGAAAAGGAAATAGAGCCTTAGAGCCACTTGAACTTATGCATATTTACCTTTGTGGGAAATTTAATGCAAAAGCTCGTGGTGGTTTTAATATTACATCTCCTTCACAGATGACTATTCACGCTATGGATACATTTACCTAATGATCAACAAATCAGAAGCTCTAGAAAAGTTCAAAAGTATAAAACACAAGTGGAAAACCAGCTAGGTAAAACTATCAAAAACAATTTATTTGATCATGGTGGAGAATATATAGATTTAGAATTCATATATTATTTGATGAACATGGGATAATGTCCCAACTTTCAGCACTGCGAATGCCACCGCACAACAGAGTAGCTAACAGAAGAAATAGAACATTGTTAGACATGACTAGATCCATGATGACATTCACAACACTGTCACCCTTTCATTTTGGGGATATGTTGTTATGACTGCATTATACTTACTAAATGTAGTTCCATCTAAAAGTATCTCTAAAACTTCACAAGTGTTATGAAATGGACGTATAGAAAGTTTACAACACTTTAAGATTTGGGGATCTCCCGCTCATATGTTGATGGAAAAACCCAAAAGTTAGAATCCTGAATTTAAAGTATGTTTATTTGTAGGATACCCAAGAGAAACGAAGGATGAGTACTTTATCATCCTATAGAAAACAAGGTATTTGTATCAACAAATGCCATTTTTCTTGAAGATTATTTTATGAAAGATATAAGACCCATAAGTGTAATAGTGTTAAATGAAATAAGTGATTGCAAAACAATTCACAAATCAACAAGAGCTATTGATAAAAACAGCTGAAACTCTGGTACCATCTTCATCAAAACCTCGAAGAAGTGGAAGGGTTATTAGAAACCTAGAATACTTTATAGGATTTGGAGAAATCCACATAAAATATTTAATGATAATTCATAAGACCCAATGACTTTTAAAAGTGCAATGCGGGATACTGATAAAGATAAAATGGTTCTATAGATGGAATCAATGTATTCCAACTCTGTCTTGACTCTTGTAGATCTTCCAAATGGTGAAAAACCCATTGGATTCAAATGGATCAATAAGAGAAAAAGAGGTGCAGCCGAAAAAGTTTACATTTTCAAGGCTAGATTAGTGGTAAAAAGGTATACTCATAGGGAGGGTATAGACTATGACGAAAACTGTTCCCTAGTTTCCATGGTAAAATCTATACACACTATCTTATTCATTATTGTATATTATGACTATGAGATTTGAAAAATGGACATTAAGACTGCCTTCCTCAATGAAAACCTTGATAAAAGTATATTTATGATACAAACAGGGGGATTCATTGCTCAATGACAAGAGCAAAAGGTTTGCAATTTGCAAAGGTCTATTTATGGACTCAAGCAAGCATCAAGATATTGGAACATTAGGTTTGATGATGTAGTTAAAACCTATGGCTTTGAACAAAACATTGATGAACCTTGTGTTTACAAGTGTATCATAAGAGACAAAGTTGTGCTTAGAATCTTTTACGTTGATGACTTTTTTTTACTTAGAAATGACAAAAGAACATTGAAAGAAGTCAAAGGATGGCTAGAAAATCAATTCCAAATGAAAGATTTAGGATAAGCTAGTTATGATTCAGATCATTCGTGACCGAAGTAAGAAATCACTATCACTATCTTAAGCATTGTATATTTATAAGATCATTACAAACTTTGTTTAGTAAAATTCTATGAGAGGTAGTCTACCTTTTTGGCATGGAATTTATCCGTTTAAGGAACAGTGTCCTAAAACACCTTAAGAAATTGAGAAAATAGCATAGATTCCATATGTATAAATAGTTGGAAGTCTTATGCATGAAATGTTATGAACTAGACAAGATCTCTGTTTAGCAGTAAGAAGGTTCCAATCAAATCCTAAAAAGAAATATTGGGTTGCACTAAAAGCATTTCTCAAGTATTTTAGGAGAACGAGAATTTATATGCTAGTATATAAGGCTAAAGATTTGATCCTTATAGTAACAAAGATTCAGATTTCCATGTTGATAAAGATTGAAGGACATCTATATTTGGAGCAATGTTTACACTTGGTGGAGTCTCCATAATTTAGAGAAATATTAAGTAAGGTTGCATTGCTAACTACACTATGGAAGCTAATATATTGCTGCTTGTGAAGTTGCAAAAGAAGTTTTCTGGCTCGGAAATTTCCTAAAAGACTTGGAAGTTGTTTCAAAGATGAAATTGACCATCACAAAATTGGCATCTCTCTCATTGTGATAATAGTGGGGCATTGACAAATGCAAAGGAATCAAGATTACACAAATGATCAAAGCATATAGAGAGGAAATACCATCTAATTAAGGAGATCATGAATCATATGGACATATTGGTCACAAAGATAAATATTAAGGAAAACATAGCTAATCCATTTGTAAATACTCTTACAGCTAATGTATTTTAGGGTCACCTAGAAGGATTATAATTACGAGATATGTCTTACTTATTATAGAGCAAGTGGGAGATTACTGGGATTTGTGCCCTAGAATTTGTAATTTTTAAATAGAATATTTTTTTAATGAATAAAAGTATTATATTTTAGTGAAGTTTTGCAATTTATTATATGTAATATTCATACTATATACAAAGTTCCAGAGTTACTAAATTGTAATCTTGACTGATATAAGATATAAAGTGGATTTAGTATATAATAGTAACTCAAATAGTTTGTAGTAAATGGATACGGTATGGAAACCCTAACCTGATATACTCTGTTGATACTATTCTCTTATTTGATTTAAATCATTAACATTGTTGATATGAAAAGTGGAAGTATCATATATAATAGAATTATATAAGACTTGACTAGGATAATAAATAGATTCCTATATAAAACCATAATTGGTGTAACGTCCCGTTATTTTGAATTGAATATTTTTTATTTTATTTTATTTATTTCAATTATTTATTTTAATTATGTATTTAAAGTTAATTTAAAAGTAGTAATTTCCATTTTAGTAGTTAATTTCGCCCTTTATTCTTTTAATCGTTTTAATACTTTGAATTCGCTTCGGTGACATTAATAATTATTAATAGGCCAATTAATAATTATTAATCACTTTTAGATTTATTTAAGAGCATCGGGTTTCATTTTATAAGTCAAAAGTCATAAAAGGACGCAACCGTCATTTCCAAAATTCCTAAATATCTAAGCACTATTCCATTTTCTACTTTAAAATACCATTGACCAAGCATTTGACCAAAAACATCTCATTTCCTCTCCAAACCCGAGCAACGAGAGGAAGAAAGTGTCGCCCCAGCTTCGTTTCTTGGCCGTTTTGCGTGATTTCGGATGCGTTGGAAAGCTCTTGCCGAGACCTTTCTACCCATTGCACTCTTGGAACATTTCCAACTCTCTAAGGTAAGCCCTAGATTTCGAATTCTCTTAGTATTTCCATGGAATTTGATTCAAGCTTTTGAGTTCTTGGCCAAAACTCTCTTTCCCTTCCAATTTTGTTGTTGAATGTTGATGGAAAATTTATTGGGTAACTATTACTTGACTTTCCCTTAACCCTCAAACCGAGTTTCAGTCGAAGCCCTTCCCGTTTGAAATTACCTTTTGGGGTTTGATTATGGGTTAATTATTATTGAAATAATGTTTATTGTAATTCAATTCGGGAAATGACATATTGTTTAGAAACCAAGTTTATCGTTACCCATTGAAAACCGAAATTTCTAAAGTACTTGAAATCAATCCAAAACACCTCTAAATTGCCTAAAAGATGGAAAACAAAACTCGAGGCCTATTTTCCCTATCATGGCCGAGAGAATCCTTTAGGATATTCGTCGTTTTATGCCTTTAATTGTCAATCGATTGATGTATGTTTATTTATTAATTGTTAGATGTAATTATTTGTAGGTGTTTATTGATTTTCCTTGCTTGATCGCTCTTCCGCAGGTTTGGAGCGAAGTTACATCTTCAAAGGTGAGAATAAATAGGATTTAAAGTAATTTTAGAAACCGAATAAGTAAAACGGTTTGTAGAAACAGAGGTTAAGAATAGGATTCGAATGTAAGAGTAAAAGAAAGTGAGCTAGTTCCCTTAGGATTAGGAACTAGTTCTTTGAGTGAAAACTTTGGAGTTTCTTGAGGGAAACATTGAACTTTAGGAAGTTCTAAGTTAGAATCGTTTCAAAGATTAAAAATGGATTATTGGAAGTTAAAGGATCCAAACTTTTAGATGGAATGGTTAAAGAAACTCGAAAATAGAACTTTGGATTTTATTTGGAAGTTTAGAATCCTTGGAAGTGTAGATTACTTAATTAAGAAAGAATCTACTTTACTTTAAAGTATCGGGAGTTCGGTTTACTTATTGTTCTTCCGAAATTTCTGTTTATTTACTTTATGCACTTTACTTTATGCGATGCACTTTACTTTATGCAATGCACTTTATGAACGTTACTTTATGAACGGCACTTTATAAACTTTACTTTTATTTTATTTCAAATAACAAGATTTTCAAATTCATATACCTAGACTGAGAGCTTTCACGTAGCCGGCGGGAGCTACCACATAGCCTGCGCGAGCTATTACACGGCCTGCGGGAGCTGACACATAGCCTACGGGAGCTATCACAAAGCCACGAGAGCTTACACATAGCTTGCGGGAGCTATTATTATTGTCATTCATTACAAAACTGTTTTTATTTAAATATGTTTATATTAAGAGAAGATGATATAAGTTTTTATGGTCAAAGGATTATAACCATATACCTCGATGAAGGTTTTTAAGGAGAATTTGAGTATGATCACTTTCATCTAGACTTTGGGAGTTATTATTCTCTAGTTTTGGAAGTTCAGTGAAAAAGTGTAAGAGTTACTTGGACACAAATCCGAATATGGGTTTGGGGTCTAACTTTACTTTTTATTCTGTCTATTCTTACTAAGCTTAAGTTGTTAGCTCATGATATTACAACATTTTAGGTGTTCGAGTCATGAGAGAGGAGCTGGTGTGGCTTGATCGAGATGATGATGATGCTGAGATGGATTAGTTGTCATTTAAAAGTTCCGGAACTTTCCTTATCTTATTTTGTTTTGTTTTCGGTTTTTGAGATGTAAAATTTGTTATAAGCTCTTAAGAGCTTTTCATTTCACTTTTATTATTATAACCTCTTTGAACTCCTGATAGGAACTTGAGTTCCTTGTGTTTTTAGATTTCGGATTTTAGATTGTAAACAGGTTATGGATAGTCCAAGTTTTAAACATATTGATATGAAACCCTAGGAAATTGAAATAGAAACCCTTTGAAAGCACAAAGAACCCCTAGATGCAAATCCTAAAACCCCGATGACCAATAAGGTAAAACCCTTGGAACACAAGAAGAGAAAGATTATTCCAATGATCTATGATCTTGAAATAAGAGAACTTGTTCTTATTTCAAGATTGAAACAATCCACAAACACAATAGATCAATTCATGCTTGAATGTTTCTAAAACATACAACCTAGAACAAGGCTACAAAACTAAGCAATTTCAGCAAAGCAAAAAGCAATATTATTATCATATTAATTCTTCATCTTTAGGGTTAAAAATGAGGCCTTTAAATAGGCAAAGAAACCCTAAAAATAACAAGAAAATTCGGAATAAAGAAGAGAATAAAATCTGCCCAAAACTTGCCTTATATGGATTTGGCAGATTTTGGGGAAAATATTTCCTAGAGAAAAATATCTTTCCTAATTCTTTCCTAGCTAATAAACTGAATGTAAATGGCCTAAAACATGTCTAAATACATCATAAATTTGTTGGAACCATATATGGAAAGTTTGGGAACAAATATGGAAAGTTCGATAACAAATATGAAAAGTGGTCCAAATAAGGAAAGTTTGCAAAAGTGGTGCAACTTTCCTAATTAGCTCTTCTCTTCATTTCTGATTGAACACGTCTTCAATACTCTTCTTCAAAATGCATTTGGCATAGATTGAAGTTCATCAAGTCCTCTTTGTTAGCCTCCATGCTTGGATCTTCAAAGCTTGTCTTGACTTTGCTAATATAGGCTTGTAAATAGATGTTCAATGCTTCTCTTGATATTTGATCTTGTGATTGGTCCTTGAGCTATTTGTGACGTTCCATGATTCATATCATCCCCTCCCTCTTGAAAAGGATTCGTCCTCGAATCTAAAACATTACCTACATCGTGAAAACTTAAGTTAGTAACATAAATTAAAGCACTTAAAGCATACGTACCTCGTGTTTCATCAAATGTCAACAAAAGCAGCAATAATGGTATCCTTCCTTCTTCTTTCAAGGTAACACCTCCCGGGTCAAAAACTATTATCTTCCTTGATATCTTTCCTTTTCTAAGCAATTGTATGTCCATTGTCTTATCTCGACTTTGTAATTTCTTGAAATGACCTATCTTAGGACAAACATCATCAAAGCTCACAAGATTGTTAGTTACTTGAAATAGCAAAGAAGACTTAGAGGTGCACGGACCATAGTCAATCTCATAAATCTTCTGATAATATGGTAACACTAACAAAGTTGTAAAACTACAATCATCCTTAGACTGATATGAAACAAATCGAACATTCTTTTTTATTAAGTGATAATCATACAAAATCATTTTATCAATCAAACAAGAATCATGTAAAACATTATGCACAACATCAAAATTAGTAAGCAAATCAACTTTTTCAATTTGGAAAATATCAAGAAAGTAAGTCTTAGAGTAAGATGCATAATTATCATTGAAATTCATTTGATGTTGTAAAACTTCAGATTTAATACCAAATTTAGCAAGAAAACAATTAATATGCATTTCATCAAGAATAGGGTTCGGATACTTTACCATGGATGTGTTTACCTTATTTTCCACGCATTGAATCATGTGAGATGGTGGTTTATTGAGTATGACAGCCCCTTGAATGTTGTCTTCATGATGATTTATGCCTTTCATTAATGAAAAATTACTAGGCATCTCATTAGGGAACAACCTTTTGAATTCCTGCAAAAACTCAACAAACAAACATACTAGGCAAAGATGGGTTAAGTGTAAAACAAACCTCTTTGTACAAAAGTACAAATGTAGGTTGGTAGATTTCATTCCTAGCCTCACTTGATCTAACTTTCAAGTTCTCACTCTCTATTTCACTCTCTTTTTGTTCACTAAACTCAAATGTCTCACACTTTGTAATCTCAAAGCCCTCTTTCTTTTCATTCTCTCTTTCATTATTTTCAAACTCACAACTCTCATTCTTTTGAGAACTCATTTCTTTTTTATCACTCATCTCTCTTTCTTTTTGCTCACTTATTTCACTCATTTCTTTTTCATCACTCATCCCTCTTTCTTTTGGCTCAGTCTCTTTTTCACAATTCTCATTGTTTTCAAATGTATAACACTTTTGTAACACATAAGTTTCTTCCACACAAACATTAGCACAAACTTTTGGAACAAGGTCAATAATTGGCTTTTGCTCATTCACTTTATTTGGAACTTTTATGCCCTCTTTATAAGCACACATTGACTTTAGAATTCCCTCTCTAATCTCCTCCATCCTAGCTTTATAAACCTCATCCGCTTTCAAAGACTCCATTCTAATAGTTTTAAGCTCCTCTAAAATAACCAATCTTTTATTTTCCTCTACCAAGCCATAGGCAGCCCCATTCTCATCCATTAATGTACCATTTTCACCCATTTGATAAGAAGAAATTGGATTGGAATATTGTTTAGTGACATACCTTTTTGCAGCCCCTCTTTGGAGTCTTCTTTCCACCTTGTTGGCAATGTGCACCAACTCTCCTAACTCCTCAAATTGTGTTAACTCCATTTGGTAAGCAATATCTCTATTCAATCCATTTAAAAACCTAACAATAGCAGACTTCTCATCTTCCTCAACATTAGCCCTAGCCTTGAGAAACTCCATCTCCTTATAGTAATCATCCACACTTTTGCAACCTTGTATTAGGTTATCCAACTTTTGCACAAGATGGTCTTGATGTTGTCTTGACACGAATCTCTTTCTCATATGGCACTTAAGATCATACCAAGTTTCTACTTGTTGTTTCCTCTCCCTCCTTAGTTTCACTTTCAATTGAGACCACCAAACATGAGCATTATTAGTGAAATTGGAAATAGCAAGCATTACCTTTCTTTCCTCACTATAATTGTTGTAATCAAAGAAGTGCTCGGTTTCTGTCTCCCATTGCAAGTACTTCACTTGATCCAAACTCCCATTGAAAGTATATAACTTGAGCTTATGTCCTCGTAAGCTTTGATCCTCCATCCTCTCATCATAAATGTCATTATGTTCACTCCTAGGATGTTCTACCTCCCAAAATTTACTAATCCTCCTTTCACCAATCTTTTCATGATACATTGCTGCAAATAAAAAGGTTAGTAATAAAAATAGGACCTTTCAATCACTCCCTAAGTGTTTACACTCGATGATGTTTGTTCTCTCGTGTTTGCACTCAAAACAGATTCTAAAGGCCTAAATGTAACCTTGAACTATTAGCACACTTTAGCAACTATCAAGCAACAAAGATACTAATGAAATTTGTAAAAAGTAACAATTGAGAAATAAGAAACAAGCAATTTGGTTGGTAAGAATAAAATAAGACAGATTTATGCAATTTGTTTATTGTAGTGACAAGGAAGGAATAAGAAAGAAAATAAGCAAGAATAAACTTTCCTAAAAGAGAAAAATTCGAAATTAGACTTCCCTAAAGCAATTTGGATCAGAAAATATGACTTTCCTTAAGCAAGATATGCATATATTTGAATATGGGACAGATTTGAAACTTTCCTAAAACAGTTTTTGTTATTTATGGTAAGTTCTAGCTTTTTAGGAAACAAACAACTTTGGCTCATTCAACTTGATAATTTCGGATTCAAGATGCATAAATGATGAGTTTAAGATGAAGTTGTCAAGAACAATACGAACACAAACCACTTTTTCTAGAAACTTCAACAAATCAAGCAAGAACACTTTTTTTTTTTTTAATTTTCTTGACAATATGACAATCTGCAAAGATCTATTTTTTTCTCAATCTTCAACTTTTTTTTTGACAACATTTTCTGAATAACAAATAATCACGACTCAAAGATAAAGACGTTTTTAGTTGATGACTTTTTAAGAATCGGAGAGTAAATATACGAAAAAGAACAAAAACAGTAGGCTAAATAAGGAAATTCTGGAACTATTTTTTTTTTTTTTTTCTGGAATTTTCAATGAACAAAGAACAAGACAATAAAAATTAAAACAACAAGAAAGCAAGTAAGATAGAAATCTTCCCTTGAGCCTAAGCTCTGATACCAAATGATATGAAACCCTAGGAAATTGAAATAGAAACCCTTTGAAAGCACAAAGAACCCCTAGATGCAAATCCTAAAACCCCTATGACCAATAAGGTAAAACCCTTGGAACACAAGAAGAGAAAGATTATTCCAATGATCTATGATCTTGAAATAAGAGAACTTGTTCTTATTTCAAGATTGAAACAATCCACAAACACAATAGATCAATTCATGCTTGAATGTTTTTAAAACATGCAACCTAGAACAAGGCTACAAAACTAAGCAATTTCAGCCAAGCAAAAAGCAATATTATTATCATATTAATTCTTCATCTTTAGGGTTACAAATGAGGCCTTTAAATAGGCAAAGAAACCCTAAAAATAACAAGCAAATTCGGAATAAAGAAGAGAATAAAATCTGCCCAAAACTTGCCTTATATGGATTTGGCAGATTTTGGGGAAAATATTTCCTAGAGAAAAATATCTTTCCTAATTCTTTCCTAGCTAATAAACTGAATGTAAATGGCCTAAAACATGTCTAAATACATCATAAATTTGTTGGAACCATAAATGGAAAGTTTGGGAATAAATATGGAAAGTTCGATAACAAATATGGAAAGTGGTCCAAATAAGGAAAGTTTGCAAAAGTGGTGCAACTTTCCTAATTAGCTCTTCTCTTCATTTCTGATTGAACAAGTCTTCAATACTCTTCTTCAAAATGCATTTGGCATAGATTGAAGTTCATCAAGTCCTCTTTGTTAGCCTCCATGCTTGGATCTTCAAAGCTTGTCTTGACTTTGCTAATATAGGCTTGTAAATAGATGTTCAATGCTTCTCTTGATATTTGATCTTGTGATTGGTCCTTGAGCTATTTGTGACGTTCCATGATTCATATCACATATCCATGCCAAATTTTTATTAAATTTAAAGTCTACCACTGTCAATCTGATTTTAAATTATTTAAAAGTGTCGGGTCATCACAGTTGGTATCAGAGCCTTAGGGTTCTGTAGACTACATGCGATGCATGTTTGTTTTCATGTTTTGTTTTAAGTCCATTATCAAGTCATCATATGAGATTAGCTGCACCAGGTATACCTAGAACCTTATTCTCAAGCTTTAAATTCTTTAATAGTATTAAAGTTATGAGAACGTTGTTTATTTGTAAATGTGATAGCTTACATCTTGGTTATGTTTATTTGACCCATTTTGAGATTTGGGTAAGGGTGTCGAGAAGGTGAATGACCCCGTGCAGTTTTGGAGGTTATACACCTTGTTAAGATTATTGACATAATGACAAAGTAAAGGAGATAAGATACTCTGAGAGATCAACCGTTTGATCCTTAAAGCTAATCAAAGTGTTATTGTCACACAATTGCTAAGTATTGGTCTTAGTAGATGTGTGTGGACATTTTTGTGTAAAAAGGGGACATGTTGTCTGGAGCCAGTATTAAGAGATGAAACACCTGTTTGAGGTGAGAAATTGTTGAAAAGAAATCAGTCTGGCTTGAGTCCAGTAACCTAGATTCAGCTCAAGGGACAAGTTCCTAGTTTGAGTTGACAAAGTTGAATTATGGTAAGTGGTAAATCCTTATGGAAGCATTGTGCTAAAAGGAAAGTGTGTTGCCACTCAAAAGAGGAAGTAAGGACTTTACGTGATAAGTCTCATTGAGGACCATTAACGACAATGTTAATTGGTGAATGACCTAGTTTGGTTGCTATTACACTATGGTGTATCAATTTGAATTGGAAATACTCGAGGTCGAGTAATGAAGGTCCATGTTCAGTAAATTTTCAAGATTGACTAACACTAAGGTGGAGCGCTGGTATTCGATTGAAGTATAGAAGAAAGTTGATGGACTGTAGTATCGGTAACTTCTATAAGGTAATGAGATGGTTTGGTGAACATTAATTCACATTGAGTTTGACCATCTAATTGGACGGTGAACTTTGAGAAACATGTAGGTCATAGTTTAGACCTACTGAGTCTTTTAAGATAGACTCTAAAGTGAAACCTATGTTGGAAGGTTAGAATGATATTGAACGAAGGTGTTTGATAGGCACGAGTTTTGCTTCGTAAGAAAGGAAATGATCTTTGAAGTTGAGTTCATTCAATATTTGAATAAGGAAGCTTAGGAGTTAACTTTATCTTGGATTTCGCATATTATGAAAGGAAAAGAAAACTAGCTACCACAGACCAATTTCCTCTCAGGAGCAGAAGACAAAAGATGATGATGCCAGTCAAGGGACACCGCAGAAGCAACAACATCAACAGCAACAACAACTGGTTCGAGGTGGAGATCGACAAGGATAGGATCATCCTTACTAAAATAGTTGTGCCAGTTTCCATCAGGGAGATGCACAATTCCATCAAGGTGCTATGTTGTGATCAAACTTGGATTCACGCCACTTTTATAGGGCGTATAAGACTTAACCATCACAACGTAGTAATTAGATAAGGATTAGTAGGAAAAGCTACCAGTATGGTAGTGATTTATATCTTGTTATTTTCAGGCCGTTTGGCTTTTATTTTGTTTAATGCTGGAGCTAGCCATTCTTTTATTTTTATCTTGTTATGATGAGTTGTCAGCTCTTAAGCCGAGACTGTTGAGTTTCGAGATGTGTGCTTTTACCCAGTGAGGGAGTTTATTATGATGATAGTGCGTATGGCATTTATGACATTTGCATTATGAGTAGATGCTCACATTTTACTTTGATTGTTATGCATATGTTTGATTTTAATGTGATATTGATTATGAATTGGTAGTTTTGAATGCTAATGTGTTTTATGAGAAGACACCAGTTAAGATAAGAGCATTCAAACAAAAGTGATGAGAAATAAAAAGGAATTCACTTGGTTAAGGTTCTTTGAAAGAACTAAGTGTCAGAGGAAACAACGTGGGAACGTGAGGATGAAATACAGTCAAAGTACCCTCCCTATATTCACTTAGTGAATGCAATTTTCGAGGACGAAAAGTCTTTTAAGGAGGGTAGACTCTAATGTCCCGTTATTTTGAATTGAATATTTTTTTTTTTTATTTTTTTATTTTAATTATGTATTTAAGGTTAATTTAAAAGTATTAATTTCGATTTTAGTAGTTAATTTCGCCCTTTATTCTTTTAATCGTTTTAATACTTTAAATTCGCTTCGGTGACATTAATAATTATTAATAGGCCAATTAATAATTATTAATCACCTTTAGATTTACTTAAGAGCATCGGGTTTCATTTTATAAGTCAAAAGTCATAAAAGGACGCAACTGTCATTTCCAAAATTCCTAAATATCTAAACACTATTCCATTTTCTTCTTTAAAATACCATTGACCAAGCATTTGATCAAAAACATCTCATTTTTCCTCTCCAAACCCGAGCAACAAGAGGAAGAAAAGAGAAGAGGAAGAAAGTGTCGCCCCGGCTTCATTTCTTGGCCGTTTTGCGTGATTTCGGATGCGTTGGAAAGCTCTCACCGAGAGATTTCTACCCATTCCACTCTTGGAACATTTTCAACTCTCTAAGGTAAGCCCTAGATTTCGAATTCTCTTAGTATTTCCATGGAATTTGATTCAAGCTTTTGAGTTCTTGGCCAAAACTCTCTTTCCCTTCCAATTTTGTTGTTGAATGTTGTTGGAAAACTTATTGGGTAACTATTACTTGTCTTTCCCTTAACTCTAAAATCGAGTTTCAGTCGAAGCCCTTCCCATTTAAAATTTACCGTTTGGGGTTTGATTATGGGTTAATTATTATTGAAATAATGTTTATTGTAATTCAATTCGGGAAATGGCATATTGTTTAAAAACCTGGTTTATCGTTACCCATTGAAAACCGGAATTTCTAAAGTACTTGAAATCAATCCAAAACACCTCTAAATTGCCTAAAAGCCTGAAAACAAAACTCGAGGCCTATTTTCCCTATCATGGCCGAGAGCATCCTTTAGGATATTTGTTGTTTTATGCCTTTAATTGTCAATCGATTGATGTATGTTTATTTATTAATTGTTAGATGTAATTATTTGTAGGTGTTTATTGATTTTCCTTGCTTGATCGCTCTTCCGGAGGTTTGGAGCGAAGTTACATCTTCAAAGGTGAGAATAAATAGGATTTAAAGTAATTTTAGAAACCGAATAAGTAGAACTGTTTGTAGAATCAGAGGTTAAGAATAGGATTCGAATCTAAGAGTAAATGAAAGTGAGCTTAGTGCCCTTAGGATTAGGAACTAGTTCTTTGAGTGAAAACTTTGGAGTTTCTCGAGGGAAACATTGAACTTTAGGAAGTTCTAAGTTAGAATCGTTTTGAAGATTAAAAATGGATCATTGGAAGTTAAAGGATCCAAACTTTTAGATGGAATGGTTAAAGAAACTCGAAAATAGAACTTTGGATTTTATTTGGAAGTTTAGAATCCTTGGAAGTGTAGATTACTTAATTAAGAAAGAATCTACTTTATTTTAAAGTATCGGGAGTTCGGTTTACTTATTGTTCTTCCGAAATTTTTGTTTATTTACTTTATGCACTTTTCTTTATGCAATGCACTTTACTTTATGCACTTTACTTTATGCGATGCACTTTACTTTATGCAATGCACTTTATGAACGTTACTTTATGAACGGCACTTTATGCACTTTACTTTTATTTTAAATCACAAGATTTTCAAATTCATACTACATAGCCTGAGAGCTTTCATGTAGCCCGCGGGAGCTACCACATAGCCTGCGGGAGCTGACACATAGCCTGCAGGAGCTATCACAAAGCCACGAGAGCTTACACATAGCCTGCGGGAGCTATTATTATTGTAATTCATTACAAAACTGTTTTTATTTAAATATGTTTATATCAAGAGAAGATGATATAAGTTTTTATGGTCAAAGGATTATAACCATATACCTCGATGAAGGTTTTTAAGGAGAATTTGAGTATGATCACTTTCATCTAGACTTTGGGAGTTATTATTCTCTAGTTTTGGAAGTTTAGTGAAAAAGTGTAAGAGTTACTTGGACACAAATCCGAATATGGGTTTGGGGTCTAACTTTACTTTTTATTCTGTCTATTCTCACTGGGCTTAAGTTGTTAGCTCATGATATTACAATATTTTAGGTGTTCGGGTCATGAGAGAGGAGCTGGTGTGGCTTGATCGAGATGATGATGATGCTGAGATGGATTAGTTGTCATTTAAAATTTCCGGAACTTGCCTTATCTTATTTTGTTTTGTTTTCGGTTTTTGAGATGTAAAAGTTTTTATAAGCTCTTAAGAGCTTTTCATTTCACTTTTATTATTATAACCTCTTTGAACTCCTGATAGGAACTTGAGTTCCTTGTGTTTTTAGATTTTGGATTTTAGATTGTAAACAGGTTATGGATAGTTCGAGTTTTAAACATATTCATGCCAAATTTTTATTAAATTTAAAGTCTTCCGCTGTCAATCTGATTTTAAATTATTTAAAAGTGTCGGGTCGTCACAAAAGGAAATGGTTATAATATCACTATATTATTAAGACTGATACATCTCAATCCCGAGTGTGTTATGAACTCACATTTCTGAATGCATTTCCTTTAACTCAAATGGTTGAGAGTGATCTGTTGATATACTCGATAAACTTCTGTTTTCAACAAATGATTAAATAAATGCTTGAGAACATTTATATACAAGATTAAATTCATAAATTTTCTTAATGATGAAAGATTCAGTGAAACACTTTTCTAATTTAAAAAGTTTAGGAAACTCCCTTGATGTAATGATTTGGGACTTGAACATGAGGCCTCACCTTCTCATTGGCCCGAGAAGGACTTATTCCATAATTAGATTATAAAAAATAATCATTAAAGAATAATCGAAAAATTTGGTGGGTGTCGAATCCACCAAAAATGAAAGTATACTTTCAGATGATGGGATTTGAATTAGTGGAAAGTAGAGTCGATTCCACAGAGATTGGTGAATTAAAATGGGGAGTTTTTTTTTTTTTTTTTTTTTTTTTTTGGAGTTTTTGAGAAATTAAGGAAAACAATAAAGTTTAAGAGAGATTCAATGAAGGAAAGGTTCCAACTAAAGATATAATCATTGTTTAATTCATATTATTTGATCATGATTATCTAATGAAATCTTAAATCACTCTCTAAATTGGTTATGGTTATTAAGAACGTCTTATCAATCCATCCTTCCTTAGTTCATCGGTAATTAAGATACAATCATTAATTACTTCCCTAATCAAAGACAACCCTAGAGTACGACAATACAATTTAATGAATTGACAGGAATAAGATGAGAAGGACTACCAATTCTAGCCAATAATTGCAAAACGATCGATTTATTTAATCTAGATTTTATATTTTCATAGCATGGATGAAAAGACTTATTAATCAATCATACTAATTGTCACTAAGATTAGAATGCATAAACAATTATGGATTTAAACAGCTAATTGACAATATATCAAATTGAAGAATGATCAAAGGATCCTATTTGAACAATCAATCAATAAGATAATGAGTGAAGCATAGAAAACATACAAATAGAGAGATTAGAAGAGAAACATGAAGAGCAAATCTCACAAATAACAAGAATTAAACGACCTTTGGTTGGAAATAGGAGTTTAGCTAAACAAAAGAGTCATAGCTACGGAGGAAAAACCCCGAAAATGGCCTAAACTATCATAAAGAGAACTCCCTCAAAAACTAGGGTTTGAGTCATTTAAATAAAGAAAATATTCATAAAACATAATGAAATCACAATTTTTGTGCTATGGGGACGAAGAATCTGTGCTACGGGGCTGAACTCCCTGGAATTTTGGCTTGGATTTAGACTTTTCCTTGTGGCCGCGGCCACTGAAAGTTGTTGCCATGGCACTGAAATGTCAAGAAAGCTCTAAAATGCCAATTTAAGCCATTTTCATCTTCTCTTCTCCAATCTAGCACATAAACACAAATCAAAGATAGTTAGTTAGTTTTTAGACTATTTAATCATCAAAGCATGAACAAAAATCTCAAGTTTATGTGCTAAATAACAACTTATCACTACACAATGATAAAATAGATAATTACAACAGTAAAACGGTAATTTGATATAGTTATAATTATGAGATTACCATATGAAGGATATATCAAATAAACTTAATAATCAATGGACATAACCCATTTATAATGAGGTGAGTTCAACTTAGAGTTCATACTAGAATTACTATAAGTTAATAATTATGATTAATTAATAATGAGTTTAATTAATAAATCAATAGTTATTGAAGCCCATGATCTATATGTTCATGAGATTCCTATGCTAGCCCATACATCATCGTAACTAATAAAGTTATTAATTTAACTAGTAAGAACAAATTATATTTAAGTAATTGATTTTATTTAAATAAACAAAGGTATTAATTATTTAAATACTAAGTTTATTTAAATGGAAATTAATATTAAAATTATTAATTATTTAAATAATGAGTTTATTTAAATGGAAATTAATAATTAATATTTTTAATTAAGTAATAAGTTTATTTAATTTAATAATGAAATGAGAGAATTAAATATTATTGGTTTATGAAACAAATTAATATTTTGCCCAAAATAATTAATTAAATGAATTTGATTCAATATTAATTAACACTACAAGAAAAAACCGTAATAGTGACACATCTCTAGCGATGGAATATAATGCGTCACCAATAAGTTACGAATTCAATCGCTCAAATGAGCGTTGACTATTGGCGACGACTTCCATCTCCTTTTTGTTTAGAATTTTTGCCTCCAAGAACTTGCTCCAGATTTACAAACATAATCTGTCACTGAAAATGGCGCCAAATTTTCTCGTGGAAATACAGAATGATAGAATATGTCGTTATAAATGACGTGAAGGTTCCTGCCCTATGTAGCCACGAAATTCGTCGCAAACGAAAATGGCAGAAAAACTTCCCTCCATATTTACGTCAGATTTTGTCGCTAAGGTTTCATTTTACTACTTATAAATAAATGTTTCAAGAAATAAGATATCACCATCATAAAAAAAAACATTTGCACACTTACGTTTTACGAATTTTCAGCTCGAGAGAGTCAGAGTTGTGTTTGTTATTTTGTATTTTGTATAAAAAATACGTGAATAGATGTATCTTCATTTGTTAGAAGGTTATTTGAACGACCAGTTTGTAGCAGGGGGTGGAATAGTTCATAGAGTTTTGTGAAATTACTTATTTTTTTTA
This sequence comes from Gynostemma pentaphyllum, assembly GCA_028015215.1. NCBI lineage: Eukaryota > Viridiplantae > Streptophyta > Magnoliopsida > Cucurbitales > Cucurbitaceae > Gynostemma > Gynostemma pentaphyllum. Next base: position 25,901,940 of record CM051345.1, on the reverse strand, counting down.
TCATTATAAAAAGATGATACGATGTCCATGCAGAAAGTGCCTGTGTGGGATATTTCTCACATAGTTGAGCACGTGAAGACACGTTGTGATGACCCGACACTTTTAAATAAATTTATTTCAGAAAACATAGTGGAAGTCTTTTATTTTAAGAAAATTTACGTGGTTGTGTTTGAAAATTGGCATGCCAAAAACCTGTTTACATCCTAATTTTCAAATCTAATAAATCCACAGAAACATCAAGTCCCATTTCAGGAGTTCAAAGATGTATATCATAAAAACATCAACATTAAGCTCTTATGAGCTAAATACAAAGTACAAATCATTAAAGTTCTTAAAGTTCATCAAAATAAAGACATAAACTTTACAACAAAAGAGTCCATCTCTAGGTCAGCATCCCTCGATCACGCAGCACCATCTCCCCTTCCACGGCCTCTAGCCAGGGTATTACCTGAAATTTTTGTAATATCATGAGCTAACAAACTAAGCCCAATGAGAACAATAAGCATAAAAAGTAAAGATAGACCTCAAACTCGTATTCCGATTTGTGTCCAATTTACCTGACACAATCAATCCTAAAGTTCTCCAAACTTTAGGTAATTCCATTCTATAATATCCAAAGGATTATACTACTAACACACGTAGTCTAATTCTCATCCATTTACTTGTTACGACATAAATAAGAAAATAAATATACTTTGCATAAAATAAAACATCTCGATTCTCTATTTCATTGATCATAAACATGAATGCATGAGAGTATCCCGTAGGACTTCGCATTTGCCCTTATGCATGAATGAAGATAATAGGTACATCCCGTAGGATACACATTCAACCTTATGCATGAGAAGTAACGAGTACATCCCGTAGGATACCCATTCAACCTTCTTTCTTAGTTTTACTTTCTTTTCTTTTTTTGAAGGTGATGCGGACACTACCCGTAGGCTCCAACATTATTCCTTTCCTTTCTTTTTCAATGAATGATGCGAACATGTTATGGTGCAATATGATGCCTGCATATCCTTGTAAAAGTAAATAAGTAAAGTGCGGAATTAAAGTAGTCGATGCAAGCATAAAGTAGAGGGGCATAAAATAAAAGACATAAAGTAAAATAGATAGGAAACTCCGGACGAACGATATGTAAATCGAACTCCGCTAACAATAATAAAAGTAAAACCATAATTTAAACGATTATCCTATACCTTCTAGGATTCTAAACTTCCAATATAATCCGAGGTTCTATTAACCGTTCTAAAAACAAGTTGGATCTTTTAACTTCCAATTATCCAACCTAAGCTTCGAAACGAATCTAACTTAGAATCTTCTAAGATTCAATAGTTTCCTCGAGAACTCCTAAGTTCTCACTTAAAGGATTAACTCCTAAACCTTAGGGCACTAACTCACATCCCTCTAATCTTAGATTCGGATTCTAGTCTTAGTTTCCAATTCTACAAACCATCATACTTATTTGCTTTCTATAGTTACTTTAAATCCTAACTATTCTCACCTTAAAAGAGATGACTTCGCTCCTAAGTCCGGAAGAGCGATCAAGCGAGTGGTTCAAAAACACCTACAATAGAATTATCTTACACGATCAATAAAAATTACTAACTATCGATCAAACAAAAAATCCAACAAACCCCCATAAAGAGGCTCTCGGCCTTCACAAAGAAATTAGGCCTCGGGTTTGGTTTTCCAGCTTTTAGGCAATCTAAAAGTGTTTCGAGTTGGTTTTAAGCAAATTCGATATTCTCGATTTCAATGGGTATCGATAAATAGGGTTTTTGAACAATATGCCCTTTCCCGAAATGAATTTAAATAAACATTATTTCATTAAATTCTAACCCATAATCAAACCCAAAAAGGTAAATTTCAAACGGGAAGGGTTTCGACTGAAACTCGGTTTTAGGGTTATGGAAAAGTTTCCAAAAACTCTTAAAACTACTCCCGTATTTACAAACACCGAGTTTCACTGCAAGAAATCGAAAGGAAACAAAGAAAACTCCATTAAAACACTATTTGGAGCTTAGGGTTTGAAACTTTACTTACCGAGATCTCCATATAACACGAGTGGCAAATATGGTGGTTAGGTGGAAAAGGATTGTAGGACCGATACCTTTCCAATGGAACGAGAATCGAAGCGATCCGGCAAGAAACGAACGAAACCCGACAAATCCCCCTTTGGCTTTGAGACCCACGGCCTTGAGAGATAAATTGGAAGTGTTTTTGATCAATTTTTGGGTCAAAGGCATTTTAAAGAGATGAAGTGAATAGTGTTTAGATATTTAGGAATTTTGGAAATGACAGTTACGTCCTTTTATGACTTTTGACTTATAAAACGAAACCCGATGATCTTAAACTATACCAATGGCGATTAATAATTATTAATTGGCTCGTTAATAATTATTAATACCATTAAAATGAAAATAAACTAAAAAGGTAATTAAAAGGACTTAAACCAAAATAAACTACTAAATTCTAATTTACCGATAAATAAATAAACTTTAATTACTTAAATTAAAATAAAATAAATAAAAGTTTTTTTTAATCACAAAATAACGGGACGTTACACACGTGCTGGGTTCTCATTGTCGTGACTCCCTAAAATAGACAAAGAATGATCAAAAAGGCACTCATGAGTACAAGTCAAGGACCCTCCAACGATCAAGTTATAGGTTCAATATGTCTTTATACTCCTTTGATCGTGGGCTTGCTTGGCTAGGATGGTTAAGAACTAGGCTTTGATGGGCTTTCCTTCGCCCCGGTGGGAATTTGCTCTCCCATGTTATGATTTTGATGTGCCTGAACCCTCGTGGACCGATCCGACTTACTCGGCCCATGAGAGGGAGATTTTACCCTTTACAGTTTTCCCATATTTTTCAGGCTGGAATGTCCAGTAAGGGGAATAAAATATGCTCGGATTGATAATCGTGGCGCTTCGTTTGACCTTTCATCAGTCCCTTTGTTTGGAAAGTGATGACTCTTCGGAAAATAAATCGTTTGGGACTCGTAAGATGGTTCGAAATCCCCTGCTTTGTGAATGCGGATCGTTGTGATTTCTCCCACATGTTGCGATCGTTTGACGTGTGGCTCGTCTTTTAAATAATGTGCTTTCCTAGAATTAAAGGCTTGTTTTCCATTTGAATTTTGAGAGTCTTTCAAAACCCATTGAGTCGCTAAGAGTTTTCTACCTTCGTCGCTCCATTCTTCAAGGTTTTCTTGATTTTGATCCAAGGTTAGTCATCTTGTCCCTTCTTCTTCATTCATTAGTATCCACTATGGATAATTTTTTAGAGACCCCTGTGGTCAAGGGTCGTAGGACTCTTAGGATTATGGTGGGAGATGACGATTTAGATGGTAGGGTTTTTACAAGAGTTAGGGCTGAATTTGGGGTCGCTGCTATCCTTCTATTTTTGTCCAGGGAGCCGATTCTACTCCCTCATCAAGGGGTGAGTCTGAGGGGAATGAGCCTGCCTTAGATAACCTCTCATTACTTAATAGGGACTTTGTTCCTTCGTTAAGTTGAATAGATTCCATTTCTGAATTTGAGGTGTCGTTGGATGCTTAAAATGTACTTTCTTCTTTGTCTATCCTCTTAGTAAGGGGAGGCTCCACCCTTATGGGCACCGTTAGTGCATCAGGTCCACTTGACCCTTCTCCTCCTAAACATGTCGCTGCGAAAGGGGGGGGGGAAGAAGAAAAAGGCTCATTCGAAAGGTAAGTCGGCCAATATTAGGCCTGTGTGGGAGGAAAGTGGCCATGCTCACTGAAAACCTACGCTGACGTAGAAGCTTCTCTATAATTTGAGGGGGCAGTATACAATTCCTCCTGAATTTGAAATGAGGTTCCCAACCGACTCGGAGCGAGCCTAAATTTCTCTGGGAGATGGTTGAACCACCTTTTTTCTGATGTTTTTTTAGCTATGGGGTACGATTTCCCCTTCCTCCTTTATTTCCCAATCTCTTTTATGGGCTTAAAATTGCCATTGATTAGCTTATGCTAAATAACTTGAGGACCCTGGTTACTACCATGGTCTTGTGTTCTAGTTTAGACTTTCAACTGACTCTCGGGATGATTTTCCATTATTTGAAAATTCACCTGAATTCTAATAACAGAATGCGTTTCGTTCTTCTAAGCCGCCCTAATCGTAGTCTAGTTGAAGTTCCACCCTCTCCTTCTAACTCGCATGTCTCTTTATCTGACTGATTCTTAGCTCGGTAAACTTCAGTTTGAGGAGCCCTTTTTGAACAATATCTTTCACTATTTTCTCTACTTGCTTCTTTCTTTTTTATATTGCCTTTCGTATTGCGAAACACAATTTATCTATTGCTTTAACTTCCTTCATGGTTCGCTTTGTGCATTATTTTCTCTTCCCTCTCCCCTTATCCTTTAGCAATCCGTGAAGCTTGCTTTGCTAGTTATTTGCTTCCCTTTTTCGCATTTACATTCTACGATGTTTGCCTGAGTCTTGAAGCCTTTTACTCTAGGAAGGTGTCTTTGACTTGAAGAAGATTGATCGAGTTTGGTCCAGTTGAAGCTTTTCAGCTTTGGAAAGGGGTCTATTAAATGTTTGGATTAGGCGAGGCTTTGGCTTCCAAAGAAGGCTTTAAGTGCTTGAACAGACCAAGGCTTGTGCTTCCAGAGAAGGCTTTGAATTCTTGGACCGACCAAGGCTCATTCTTCTAGAGAAGTCTTTAAATGCTCGGAAAGACTAAGGCTTATGCTTTCAGAGAAGGCTTTAAATGCTTGGACGGACCAAGGCTTGTGCTTCCGGAGAAGTCTTTAAATGCTTGAACGGACCAAGGCTTGTGCTTCTGAAGATGGCTTTAAGTGCTTGGATGCACCAAGACTTCTGCTTTCGGAGAAGGCTTTAAATGCTTGGACAGACCAAGGCTCATGCTTCAAGAGAAGGCTTTAAATGCTTGGACGGACCAAGGCTTGTTCTTTGGAGAAGGCATTAAATGCTTGGATGGACCAAGGCTTTTGCCTCTGGAGAGGGCTTCAATTCTTAGACGGACCAAGGCTTATTCTTTCAAAGAAGGCTTTAAGTGCTTGGATGGACCAAGGCTCGTGCTTCCAGAGATTGCTTTAAACGCTTGGACTGACCCAGGCTTGTGCTTCTGGAGAAGGCTTTAAATGATTGGACAGACTAGAGCTTTTGCTTATGGAGAAGGCTTTAAATGCTTGGACGGACCAAGGCTTTTGCCTCCGGAGAGGACTTCGAATGTTCATCACTTATCATTTTAAACACAAAATACATATCATTTTATTTTCCTTAAAATAAAAATTAAATACATGTCTTCGGTCTTCCTGAAGAATTTTCAATCCTCATCACCATCGATGAAGATTCCAACCTTTTCCTTCGCTTTAACGAAGCGAGCTGCTCTCTAAGAGAGTTATTTTCCTCTGTGTAGTAATCTAGGAGGTTTTTGGAGGCCCGTAGGTATTCCTTGAGCAACTCGAACCGTTTCGAAGGGCTATAGCCTTCCATGTCTATGAAGAGCTCCCGTTTTTTCTTGAGGCGTGGTTCTCCTCTTCTAGTTGGTTTATTTTCTCATTCAGTGCCCCCTAAGTTTAGTAGGCACTATTGAGCTCATCAATCAGGATTTCCATTTTGCCATGCCTTTCTTCTTGCCTGGTGAGGGCAATGGTCAGTCTAAGGTTGTCTCTCCTCAACTGATGGTTTTCAAACTTCATGACTCACTTGGTTACCCTCGAGGTTGCAGTTTATCTGTCCATTATGTTTGTCAGTGTAAGAACCAGTGGATCTTTATGAGCTACTTCCATTTTATAATGGAGGGAGGAATGTGTCTAGTTAGAAATCGAAGAGACCTACATTTATTTCAAAGCCACTTGACGTTTCAAACATAAGTGATGACGTAACTCAGTGAATTGTCGTATCAACCACCAGTTACGTCCCATCAAATCCCTTCAAACTCGCTTATTTAATAGGGATTAACTGCATTAATTATGTATTAATGTACTTATCGCTTCACATACAATGCTAGCAGTGACATTAGACGGGATTCTTGACTCGTGTTGAATCCCAACGGTTGCCTAATCCTTTAAATGGTGTGAACAAATGATTCTGTTCCTCATTTTTTAACCTTTATTAGAAATTTCCCTTTCCTTGTTGCAAATCTTCTTGAGACAGGCACAAACTCTCCCATTTCCATGGAGTTTTCCCATTTCTTTTTGTTTCTCCTCCATATCTGGCCGTTTCCATATGTGCCTTCTTTGGAAGAACCTTGGATGTGATCTTCAAATCCTATTTGGTTGATCCCAAATTAATGGCCAATCGGGTTAACCTCTCACTTTGCTTCCCTTCACTGGTCTTTCTACTCAGTTGTTCCATTTCGGGAGTAACTAAAACATCCAGTAGAGGGAGTGGTGTCCTGTTGTGGTCGGTGCTCACCATGTTTTGGTGTAAAGAGACCAATATCGGGCGAAGATTCGTCAAGTGAAGGCCTATGCCCCCTAGGTCCTTTGAACCTAGGGTTTCAGGCAAAGCATGTCTTAGATGAAGAAGATGCCATCTTCCATCGAATTTTGCAGCGGTAGCCTGACCCTCATCCTTCGGATCAACCCTAAAGGGTTATCGGGGAAATTGGGCTCTTCCCTCTGCACCTGCCTCAGCTAGCTTCAGAGACGGAATAATCCTATCTTCTCCGGCTCAAAGGGTGAGGCATGACCTTCATCATTTGCAACAGTCTCGTGTGGTTCGTGGAAGAAAAGATCTTCTTTCCATGGTTGGAATTCTTTGTATTTTCTATATGAAGATTCTTCTTCACTTCCATTGTCATTGCCTCTGATGAGTTGGGTTCGGATCCTAGATTTCTCCCTTTCCATCTATGTAGATCTTGTATTCTTCTTCGACTGAGTTTCTAACATGTGGGTTCAAGCCTTACTTGTTTGTTGTGAAATAAAAATGGGATTTAACCATGTACCTCGTCTATTTTATTTCTTATCCTCTGTTGAATTAAGATCGACATTTGTGAGTGTTTGCCTAATCAATTTGAACTTTACTTGTCGAGGACTTCAAACATTTGCTTAATGGATTCAGGCTTCTTAAATTGGAAGAATTTATTATTTGCCTAATGAATTAGAGCTTTAGTCCATAGAGGACTTTAAATGTTTGCCTAACGGATTAGGGCTTTAGTCCTCAGGGAACTTAAATATTTGTCTAACGGATCAGGGCTTTAGTCCGCAAGGGACTTTAGATGTTTGCCTCACGGATTAGAGCTTTAGTTCGCAGTGGACTTAAGTATTTTCCTAATGGATTAGGACTTTTTTCTGCTGGGGACTTTAGATGTTTGTCTAATGGATTAGGGCTTTAGTCTGGAGAGGACTTTGAATGCTTGTAGGAAAAACTCTATAATATTCTATATTAATCTTGAAAAGTGAGCCTGCTAGGCAAATTCTACATTGTCTTCATACTTTATACATGATAAATCCTTAGATGCATTGCATTCCTGGCCTTTGGTATTAACTTACCATATTGGTCTTCAAGGCGATAAGTTCATGGCTTGACTTCCTCGGTGAATCTGTACGGACCTTCCCAGTTCCATCCTAACTTCCCTACCCCAGGTTCTTGTGTGTTCTGGAACACTTTCCTTAGGATAAAATCATTTACTTTGATGCTACGCTGCTTTACCTTCCTGTCGAAGTATTTGGTCAACTTTTTTGAGCCTGTTCCCCTTTTTCTTCAGCAAAATCTAGCACTTCTGTCATCATGGTGTCATTCTCTACCTCTAGGATTGAACTGCGAGTTGTGGGAATGATCATCTTAGAGGGGACGATAGCTTCTGCCCCAAAAGCCATGGAAAAAGGGGTTTTGCCTGTTGGAATTCTCGGGGTGTTTAGTACACCTATTGGACTCCCGACAGTTCTTCTACCCATCTTCTCTTCATTTGCTCCAATCTCTTTTTTAGAGAATCCATGATGGTCTAGTTTTATGCCTTAGTTTGTCCTTTGGCTTGTGAATATCGAGGCATCAAATACTTGAGCTTTACTTTTCTATCAGTGCAATATTTTTTGATGGACTTTCCCGTAAACTGAGTTCTGTTATCGGTGATGATATAACTCTGAGAATTCTGAAGCATGTGAAGATATTCCTCCCAAGGAAAGTTTCAATCTTTTGCTCAATAATTTTAGCCAGATGCTCAACTTCGATCCACTTGGAGAAATAATATGTCGCGACGAAGAGATAACATTTCTGCCCCAGAGCGAGCGACAATTTTCCCACTAAATCTATTCCCCACTGCATGAAGGGTGTTGTGTGAAATCATGTTACGCAAGTGAATGTAGTCTAACAAGTAATAAAGTGATAAGAAAGATCGTTCCCATGAGGATTAGTGACTTAAAGTGGTGTTTAAAAAATAGCTTCAAGAAAATAAAAACAATGATAAATTTGGGGTGATATGATTTATGAAACTAAACAACTAAAATTTTGAAATTATGCAAAACTAAATAAATAAGTTCGAAATTAATTATGGAAAATAAGTATGATGGTCTAAAGTGGCTGAGCTTACTCATAAAATATGCAAGAATATTAAAGTGATTAAACTATGTAGAGACAAACGGTTGGAAAATCAAGAATCCCCCTAAAGAGCCTTAGAATTCAAAATACTGCACCAGTGCTGTGGCTGTGCTGCAGCAATCTGCAATAATAAATTCACTTTTTATGCAAGTAAACCCATTTGTTCAAGTGACTTCGTCAAGCCTAACATGATTATGATTACTAATCATATTTAAAACCTATGTCTAGGTAAAATCGGATTAAGAAATTATGGTTTTAGTGTTCAGGTTTAGGCTTTAGGGTGTAATTACATATGTCTATGCATTACTAAATAACAATTAAAATAATCATTAAACCCTATCAATCAATATTTTTCCATTCAATTTTAACCTTTCCAGAATTAAAACAAAACAAAACAATTCACTTAGGTTGATCAAGCATAAACAAAAAGAATAAAAATATCAAACCATTGATTGAGCATGAAAATTGAATTCAATAAAGCTTTGAAAAATAATCCCCCTTAGGATTCATCTATCAATTCCAACCTAAGAAATTTAGTTCATAATGAAACCTAAATTAGCAAAGAGTTTAACAAAATAAAAACTAAACCTAACATTACTTGAATTCAATAATGAAATTCTAAAAGAATGAAGAATAAAGAATGGAAGGAAGAGTAAAACGAATTTCTCTAATGGCAAGGAAAGATCCTTCACGTATTTGCTGTCGCTTCTATCTCTCACGTCAACCTTCTTCTTTCGTACCCCGCTGCCTTTGTCTCCACGTTGAAGAAGAAAAACAACCTGTCTTCTTTTTTAATTCCCATTATGTCTAGGTTAATTTCCTTCCTCTTCTTGCTTTTGGCTTGGGCTTGGGCTTAATCTCCTCCAATTTTGCTTCTAATTTGACCCCAATGATGGGCTTATTTTATCTGAAGAGAATCAGCTCGAACGGGTCTAAAAATAGGCTTTTTAGGGAATAAAATCGTAATCTGCTATTGTTGTCCAGACTGCTGCAGCGTGCTACAGCACTGCCACAACACTATTGTAAAATCTGCACTTTTTTTCTTTGTTCTTGTATGAAATTTGCAATTCTTTTAGGACTCTCTTTCATTCAAATTGACAATATTGAATACCAAAAGCCAAGAACAATCCTAAATATACTTTAAAGTGCTAAAAACCCGAGTTTTTCTAAAAAATAAGCTTTATTAAAGAATGATTCTAAATGAGTTCAAAGTGCACAAAATATGAGCAAAGTTCAATCAAATAATTATCACATAGGCATTAAAATAGGACCAAATACCTCTATTTTATAGAGTTATCAAAGGGCCATGGGACTGTGATTGTTGTTAGGGCCATGGGCAGAGCATGAATGGTTTTAGTGAACCTTTAGTACTTATCACATCTGGTGATGAAGTCCTCAGCATCTTTGAGTATGGCGGGCCAGTAGTACGCTTGAGTCATTGCCCTATGAGTTAGTGACCTCGGTCCTGTATGATTTCCACAATGCCCGAGATGCAACTCTTTCAGCACATAAGAGCTTTCTTTCTTTCCCAAGCACTTGAGATAAGGCCCACTAGATGATCTTATGTACAACTCAATTTCGATAATCGTGTACCTGGTAGCCCCTGATCGTATTTTTCTGGCCTCCAGTTTCTCTTCAGGTAACAGGCCTATTTATAAGTACTTAGTGATCTGGCTTCTCTAGACAGATTCGGTCTTTTGGCTCTTCTCAATCAACATTGCTTGTTCGGTCCCGTCACCTTCACTCCCCTTGTTTAAATCGTGGTTTATGCTCAATTCGGGCAAGCAATAGACCGAGATCATTCTTCTTGTTTCTGATGTTACTGTAGGGCCGATACTTTTCAGTGCGTCAACATGTCCGTTCTCTGTCCTCAGTGCTTGATTGTTATAATACTAGTTGAACAGAGTGAGAATGGATTGGACTTTTCCAAATACTCGGCCATTATGGGATCTTTTGCTTTAAATAGCCTTTTCACTTAGTTCACCACGAGTTGGGATTCTCTTTTGATGTTCAACCTTCCAACTCCCAGTTCCAAGTTTCTCTAGAGTTTAGCTATCAATGCCTCGTCAATAAGACTTTTCGTCAATAAGACTCTGTTTACTTTTCGTCAATAAGACTCTGTTTACTTTCTACAACTTAGGACTCTGTTAATATTTCAAATGCATCATGAGACTCTGAATACTTATTATATATGTTTTTTAAGGCTGGCGTATTAGTGGGAGGGATGATGAAATAATTTATATGTTGTGTGATCTTTTCATTATCTTGTATTATCCATGTTTTATGTTTTAAAGGTGGATGTATTAATGGGAGGGATAATGAGATAATGTATATGATGTGTGATCTTTGCATTATCTGGTATTATCCATGTTTTATGTTTACTTATGGCTAACGTATTAATGGGAGGGATAATGAGATAATGAATATGTTGTTTGTTCTTTGCATTATCTAGTATTATCCATGTTTCAAATAACTTGTAACTTAGATATGAAGAACTACGAGCACCTGTTAGAATCTTAAGTTATTTTTCGTTTGTGAAATACGCAAGTCTTAAGAACATGCCTTTTGTTTGAATTTTGACTCATTTTGTTGAAACTAGGTAAGTAACAGATTATGGAAAGAATGTCAAAAATGAGAATAATATGTATAGCTTGAGTTTCTATAGAGAAAGGAAATAAGAATAATATGTACAACGTGAGTTGCTATAGAGGAATGAGAATAATATTTATAGCATAAGTTGTTATAGAGAAAGGAATGTGAATAATATGTATTGCCAGATTTGCTATAGAGAAAGGAAATGAAAATGATATGTATAGTATGAGATATGATAATTTGATAAGCTTGAGATCTAGTTCTTGTTTATTTGAGAGACTTGTAATTGGAAGTGTAATGCTTGATGTAAACCCCTTTGAAGTGGTTAGGTAGTAAAGTGAATGTAAATTATGTTGGACACAAATCCATATATGGTTTGGGATCTAATGTTACTTTATTTTCTGTTTATCTTCACTGGGTTTTCGCTCATTATATTACAATTTTTCAGGTATGGACCATGGAAGTGGTCGTGGTTGTGGGAGAGGAGCTAGTGCTACCTAATCTTGGTAACGATGATAGCGAAATGGACTAGAAATAGTGGAAGTTCATGGACTTATGTTTATTTTATTTTCCATTTTTTGATGCACGTGTTTTGTATGAGCTCATGAGAGCATTTCTACTTTAGATTTTTATGATCTTGAACTGTTTTTGAACTTTTATACGTTGATATAGAATAGATCGCCATGTTGATGAGGCACTTAAAAAAACCTCCACTAGATAACTATTTCTCTAATTTGTAATTGTATTAAGTTTAAAACTCTATGTACTAATATTTGTGTATGATGTTTTGTTTGATAATTAAATTACTAGATTTCTCCGTTATTGAATTACATTTTTTTTAATTAATTGGATTATGTTTAAAATTGTCTTCAATATAGGTTTTAATAATTGTATGAAATTTCATAATACACACACACCCACACACACAGATATATATATATATATATATATATACATATAAATAATATATATATATTTTAAAATACACAGCGTTAGCATCGGGTTTCTTTGCCGATAATTATCTATTGTCAGAATTGTTTACCCAATGCTTATGATAGTTAAATCTTCGACATTTGCGTACCCAATGCCCACCATTTTTCATGGTTGTAGGTAAATGTTAAAGTCCACAACCCTTTGCTGATGATCGTTAGTGATGAATTTTTTTATCGTCAATGAGTATTACAAATGAAAAATTGGGTCTTTACTCACTAATTCAGTCGTTGGAAAGTCTCTATCTTTTGGAGTGTTCGGTGGTGAATATTTAGAGTTTTATCAGAGATTACTTGATAGAACATAGGATATCATCCCAATTTTTGCATCTTGAATACCGTAAAAAATGGTGTTGCATAAAGAATAAATTGAAAATGGTTAGACATGTCGAGATCAATTGATGAGTTATGCATCATAATCACCTAACATAATTCCTTCTAAAACTATTTTAAAAACACCACAAGAAGTACGAAGTGTGTGCAAAGGTAGCTTATGAGATTTGTGAATTTGGGGACTGATGACTCATGCGTTCAGAAAACTCCCAAAAAGTGTGAACCTTGAAGTAGAGTAAGCCTATTTATAGGCTACCCAAAAGGAATAAAGGGTGGGATGTTTTATTGTCCAGAAGAAAATGTAGTATTTGTGTCTACAAATGCTAATTTTATTGAAGATGACTTAAGGAAAGAAACATAACCAAGAAGTACAATTATGTAAAATGAATTGATCGATAATAACAATGAACAAGAGTTGTTGACGAAACACCAGAAAGTTAGGTGGAATTTGGGAGTATTGTAAATAACTCAGAATGCCTCTTAGGATTTAGTGAAATCTAGAATGTCGTGTGTGATGACCACTTAGAAGATCCATGGACCTTCAAAGATGCAATAAAGCATTCTAAAAAAGATAAATGGCTCAAAACCATGGATATCGAGATGGAGTCACTGCACTTCAACTCAATTTGGACTCTTGTAAATCTTCTAGATAATGAAAACTCATTGGATGTAAATAGATATACAATAAAAACGAGGTGTAAATAGAAAAGTAGAGATTTTCAAAGCTAGACTAGAGGCAAAAGGTTTTACCCAAAGGGGGTGTGTAGCCTATGAGGAATCTTTTTCATTAGTAGTAATTCTTAAGTTAATTTGCAACATCTTATCCATTGTCGCATGTATGACTATGAAGTTTAGAATATGGACATCAAGACCACATTCATTAATGGAAATCATGAAGAAATTATCTATATGGTACAACCGAAGGGATTCATTATGCCAAGACTAGAGCAAGGAGTTTGAAAATTGCAAATGTCCATTTATGAACTTAAGAAGGCATCAACATTTTGGAACATTAGGTTTTAGGATGCAATCATGTAACGACCCGACCTAAAATAAAGGCTAGGCCATAAGTACGTTCATTAAGTACTCAATGAAATTCAACCAGAGTAATTAAAGTTTTATAAAAGTCTTCAATTGATAGACAGTTCTGGCCAAAGTCATATGTACGTTACCAGGGGCACGTATCCCGTTTTTGAAAACAAAAAGGATGCAATCATTGTGCACATCACCTCGGTTTTTGAAAATGAAAACATTTGAAATGTCAAGCACGTGGTAAGTAAAATACTAAGATAATAAAATAAACTTTCACCAAACTTAATACCAAGCTTAACTAAAAACTTTAATAAAAAAAAGTACACATAACACTTAGATTACACAAAGTCTCTCTTATGTAAACTATTACAACTTCGAGCTCGAAGAACGACAACACATTAGCCTATTTCTAAGTTCGACTTCCAAGCTTCAACGCATACCAGCATCCTTACCACAGGCTCGACGACATCAAAACCTAAAAGGTGATATGTAGCACCTTGAGTATGAAAACTCAATGGATAAAAAGAAAGGAAAATAAGTTTGCGTATGAATTCTATCATCAGAAATGAATCCAAGCACTTGGGTTCTAGTCCATCTGCTGAGTCTTTACCTTTACTAGAGAATCTACCCTCTGTTGTTCATCCCGTTCTCAAACTAAAAGTAATCACAATCCCGATTTAAAACCTAAGAATAAACATCTAAGCTAACTCCTACACCGTTATAAACAACTCAACACCAAAGGCTCCTTTCAAACACACTCACTACCATTAATCTCACATCTTAAGCCTTAACACAAATCCACACATCCTTCTTTTACAACATCCATAAAGTGATGATTGACCAATACACTAGAACCAACGTAATATTCAGGAAATCTCTCAATGAAATGAAAAAAAATGAGGGGAAAATCCGGGCAAGCAAGCAGGAACTGGTTGGATTCAATAACACTGTCTCAATGTCTGCAGGCACTGTCGAATTACCCATCATCATCGGAGTCACCAAGGTAACCCCCTTCCACGTTTTTGACACTAATTCGAGTTATCATATGGTTTTGGGCAGGCCGTGGTTGCACGCGATGAAAGCAATCTCATCGACCTTAAACCCTAAACTAAAATTCCCTCGCAAAGGAGAAATCGTAGTGATCAGAGGGAACCAGAGCACGGCAAGGAGCTGCATGGTGGTTGCCATAAAGTAATCAGAGGAGGAGCCAAAGGTTCTAGGATCAAAGCAAAAATACTTTCGACCTCAGGCTCCCGACGAAGACTCAGAAACATTCATCATCCATTCCGAGGATAAAGAAAGGACAACGTAAATCAGAACAAAGGCGGATCAGGTAGTCAATGAGCAAATTTCCTCCATTCTTCGTTCTAAATGGAGGACATCTGCGTGGGATCACACCGACATGCTTGAAATCAGCCCGACATTTATTAGCCATAAACTCACAGTAGATCCCAAACATGCACTTGTCCAATAGAAAACAAGAAAGTTTGCTCCAGAGAAAAACTAGATCATCAACAAAGAAGTTCAAAGACTGTTAGAAGCCAGTTTCATCTGAGAGGTAAAATATCTAGAGTGGTTTTCTAATGTAGTGGTGGTCAAGAAAAATAACGGAAAAGGGAGAGTCTGTATAGACTTCATAGACTTGAACAAGACATGTTCGAAAGACTCTTTCTCACTACCAAAGATCGATCAGCTCGTAGATACAACAGCTGGGTTTGAGATACTAAGCTTTATGGACGCATTCTCTTGGTACAATCAAATCCTGATGAACCCCTCTAACTAAGAGAAGACTTCGTTCATAACAAACAAAGGTACATATTTCTATATAATGTTACCTTTCAGAATAAAAAATGTCGGGGCAATGTATCAAACACTGATAAATAGGATGTTCGAAAAAGTACTTTGAAAAACAATAGAAGTCTACATTGATGATATGCTAGTAAAATCTGAAAGGGCCGCAGACCATTCGTAACATCTTAAAGAGGCTTTCAATATTCTTGATGAGTATGGAATGAAACTCAACCCGAGTAAATGCTCCTTCGGAGTCCCCTCGGGGAAATTTCTGGGCTATCTAGTGACCAAAACAGGAATAGAGACAAACCTGGATCAGATCAACGCCATCTTCCAAATGGAAGCACCCAAAAACGTCAAAGGTGTACAAAAGCTCATCGGATGTCTGGCCGTATGGAGAAGGTTCATCTCTTGGTCATCGGATAAATGTCTTCCATTCTTCAACATTCTTAAAGGAAGCAAGGAGTTCGGATGTGATGAGAAATGCCAAAAGGCCTTCTACGAATTAAAGTCGCACCTCTCAAAACCCCACTCTTATCTAAACCGAAGGACGAAGAAGACCTCATCATCTACCTTGCAGTATCCAAGATAGCAGTGAGTGTAGCCTTAGTCAGAGAAGATGGAAAAGTACAACAACCCATGCATTACGTAAGTAAAGACTTACTCGATGCAGAAACAATATACACCGAGGTTGAACAGTTAGCTCTAGCAATGATCACGACATCGGGGAAACTTAAACATTTCTTTCAGGGTCATCGAATCATCGTATGAACCACCTTCCCAATGAAGTCAATTTTATACAAACCAGATGGCTCTGGAAGGCTGATGAAATGGGCAATAGAGCTGGGAGGATACAATATCACATATGAACGAAGGGTCAAGCCTTAGCAGATTTCATTGCAGAAATGACCAATTCCGAGAAAAATGAAGTCCCTCAAAATAACGAAGATGCAACAGACGAAGAATGAAGTTGAAAAATTTATGTAGATGGTTCTTCCAATGTAAAAGGAAGCATAGCTGAGATCGTAATAAAAACACTTGAAGGCTTCTTACTGGAATAATCGATCAGGTTCCCTTTCTAAGCCTCCAATAACGAGGTAGAATATGAAGCCCTCATAGCAGGACTAAATCGAATGAAAGAACTCGGAGCAAGGAAAGCAAAGGTGTTCTCAGATTCCATGTTAGTAGCCAAGCACTTTAGCAGGGAATTCGAGGTAAGAGACGCGAAAATGGTGCAGTATCTTGAAAAAGTTAAAAACCTCACCAAGCAGTTCGAATCCGTCGAGATAGTACAAATCCCAATGATGGAAAACGAACACGCAGATGCATTAGCAACACTTGGTTCATCAGTAGAACACAAATGAAGAAGAAACATTCTGGTAGACTATCTAGAGCACCCAAGCGCCGAAAAAATCGAAGATTGAACCAATGAGATACATCAGATAGCGAAGAAAATTCCAGAAACCCCATGGTTTCAAGAAATAAAAGAGTACAAGCACAACGATATGCTCTCTGGAGATAAAGCCCAGGTGCGAAAAATATGATCTCAAGCTGTGCGGTATTTAATAGTTAACCAAAAACTATATCAAAGATCCTTTGAATGTCAATACTTGAGATGCGTAGATAAAGATGAACGACCTATATAATGCAAGAACTCCACTTGGGATGCTTCGGAAACCATTCAGGAGGACGTTGACTGTTTCATCGAGCACGGAGTCAAGGCTACAATTGGAATAGAATGTACGAGCATTGCAAAGATTCGTCTGAACCTATGACAAATGCCAACGGTTTGCATCCTAACATCATGTTCCTCATACAATTCTAACTACGATCGTAGTTCCCTTGCCATTCATGCAATGGAGACTTCACATAGTGGGGAAAGTTACCTATGGCAACTGGGCAGAGATGCTTCCTGCTGGTTGCAACTGATAATTTCACCAAGTGAATGGAGTCTTAACCCCTCACCAAAATTACTGAACATCATATCGAGCAATTCCTTTGGAAAAACATAATCTCTCGGTTCGGAATCCCACGAGTACTTGTGGCAGATAACAGAACACAATTCAAAGGGAATTCAGTCAGAACCATGTGCTCGGACATGAATATTCAACTGTGGTTCTTGGCCCCCGGACATCCCCAAGCAAACGGTCAAGCTGAAGCATCAAACAAACTCTCTTGACAATCTGAATAAAAGGCTTGAAAAATCCAAGGGAAGATGGACTTAAGAGCTTCCAGGAGTATTATGGCCATACAAAACCGCTCCTAGCACTTCATAAGGCGAAACACCCTTCGTCCTCACTTACGAAGCGGAAGAAGTGATACCAACTGAAGCAGGTATTCCTACACTACAAGGCGAACTCCCAGATGATGGCCAAGAGAATTACCAGGTTATGATAGAAGCGCTTGATAACCTAGACAAAAGAAGAGAAAAAGCATTCATAAAACTCGCAAGCTGCCAACAAATCTTAGTTCGGAATTACAACAAGAAGGTTAGGTCTCATCCTCTCAAAGTAGGAGATTTTTTACTTAGGAAGGTTTTCCAAAACACCTAGACACTTGGAGATGGAAAGTTTGGACCAATTTGGAAAGGGCCTTATAATAAAGTTGAGGAGGTCAAGCCGGGCACATATCGTCTCAAGGACAAGAACAGAACATAGATACCAAGGGCATGGAATGCCAACCAAATGAGGCATTATTTTTATTGAATGAGAATGTGGGGACTTGCAAAGCATAACGTGCTGAAACAACTGCAACTCCAACCACCAGCCCTGTAAATAAAAGTAAGTCCCAAAAACTTCACCAACACTAATACAACAGAATCCACCTCTTCATCTGCTGCTCCTCGTTCACTCTCGCTACAAGACGAAATCAGCATCCTATAAATCCAAGTTGAACACCTAACAGTAGAAAGAGACTCTTTCAAAGAGGAGAATCTAGAATTGAGAAGCAAACTCGACATCAGCAAATTTCTCCTCATCAAGATGTCGAGGAAAAACAAGAGACTCAAAAGAAAGTTTACTGTAGAAGGCTGCCAATATGACGACCTTCAACTAGAAGAAAGGGAGGAAATAATAACCCTCCTCGAACAAGAAGTGTCCAATAAGGATAGGGAAATATCCTTTCTGAAGCTCGAAGTAGACGAGCAGAAGGATGAAATCAAAAAATTGAAGAAAGAAAATAAGGAAGCAAGCCGAGCCATATGACTTTAACCCTTCTGACTCTCTATTCTGAATTTTATTTTTGTTTTTCCCTTATTGCATGCAATGCACTTTCAAGATCAATTTCATTTTAATAAAAAACCATCACACGTTTTGTTTTTCCACGAATGTTACTCTTCTAATTTTTAGAAAATAAGTCTAAACAGACACACGTTTTAAAAATAGAAGTTAAAAACTCATATTTACATGAACATTATTAAATTAACAGCTCAGGTAAATAAGGGAAATAAGTAACCTGAAAGAAAAAAACCATTTCGAAGCTCGGACATAATCTGCATGCACGGACAAAAAACAAAAACTTTGGAAAGACAGAAAAACGAATTTCAAGGCGATTTGACTATCTAAGAAGAAACGTGAACTTGGGAAGACTAACCCCATGATTACTGACACCAACCTCAACATCAAAAAATTCCCAAAGATTTGCATTAAAACACTGACTGCGTACAAGAGAATTAGGGAATGCATTCAATAAACCTAATTGTAGAACTCGAAAAGGCAAAAATGGAAGATCCGGTTATACCACCTGTTAGATCACCTGCTCCTGTGGTAGATCAGACTAGTGTGACTGATGCTGCGAAAACTCTGAAGGAGTATGTCAGGTATAATACTCCTGGGTTTGATGGTACATCTACCGATCTGGCTAATGCGGAGAGGTGGATTACCAGGATTGAGAGAATACTTGGGTTTATTAAGTGCCCAGATCAGCTGAAGGTTCACTGTGGAACCTACTCATTAGTTGATGATGCACTTTACTGGTGGAATGGTATAACCATTACTCTTAGTCCTGATTTGCTTGTTAGTTGGGAGATGTTCAGGGAGAAGTTCTTTGAGAAGTACTATCCTGAGGAAACACGTGACCAACTAGAGATTCAGTTTCTTACTCTCAGACAGGGTAACAAGTCTGTTGTGGATTATGAGAGAGAGTTTGACCGGTTGTCAAAGTTTGCCACCAGACAGGTTATTGATCTTGAGAGTAAGAAGAGGAGATTTATCGTAGGTTTGAGGGCAGAATTACGAGGACAGGTACGAGCCTTGCAACCTACTATCTTTGTTGACTGACTTTGTTATCATTTTGGAGATGGATTGGCTATCAGCCAACCACGCCATTATCGGTTGTAGTGAGAAAGTGGTAGACTTTATTGGTCCATGTGGGACTAGTTTACGCTTTCACGGGATCCGAGGCAGGGTGACACCTGTGGTTATCTCGGTGATCCAGGCTAGAGCACTTTTGTATGATGGTGCTTGGGGTTACTTAGCTAGTGTAGTTGACACATCTGTTAGTGTGACCACCCTAGTTTTCGTACCCGTTGTGAGGGATTTCGTTTATGTTTTCCCCGATGAGTTACCTGGTTTGCCACCAGTGGGGAGTTAGACTTCCAGGATAGAGGTGATACCTGGGGACAACGCCATTGTCCAAGGCACCTTATCGTGTGACACCAGTGAGCTCGGAGAGTTGAAAAGTCGGTTGCAAGAACTTTTAGACTTGGTTAAAGTTCGTGGAAGAACCAAGTGTTGAAGGAGATACGTAGTAACGTGAGGACGAGATGTAGTGTAAGTACCCTCGCTTATCACTTGGTAAGTGCACTTTTCGAGGACGAAAAGTCTTTTAAGGAGGGTAGTCGTAACGTCCCGTTACTTTTAGAGGTAAAATTTTTTTTTATTTTATTATTTTATTATTTTTATTTATTTAAAGCTTTTAAAATTAGTTAAAATTAATAATTCCAGTTTTATTAGTTATTTCAGTCGAAAATCCTTTTTATCGTTTTTAATTCGTTTGGTGACTCTAATAATTATTAACGGGCCAATTAATAATTATTAGACACATTTAGATATTTTTACGACCATCGGTTTTCGATTTATAAGCAAAAGGTCAAAAAGGGCAAAACCGTAATTACCCAAACCCTAAAATATCTAGATATTTTTCTTAACTATCATCTTTTTAACTTAGCTATTAAGCAAAAAGTGGTCATCTTCTTCCTCCTTTTCTCCTCCAAGCCGTGAGCCATTCCACCATTGAAGTGGATTTTCTTTTCTTCATTTCTCATCCGTTTCTCAATGGATCGTCGTGTTTTTCGGTTGCGTTGGATTGGTAGGGACGAGGGCTACCTATCCAACCTAGCTTTTCAAGTTTCCCGTTCTCTAAGGGAAATCCTAAAAAGTGAGTTTTCAAAACTTTTTATATGGTTTTGTTCGTTTTTGATTGTAATTGAGTTTTGATGTTGAAATCATGAATGATTATCATGGAATTTGACGATTTTGAACCCGGATTTTCGAAAATCACTATTCACGTGAAAACACTATTCATCCGAAAACACTATTCACCCGAAAACACTATTCATCCGAAATCACTATTCACCCGAAATTGCACACTTGTTCGCATATTAGTTATGAGTTGTAATATGTTGTGCAATTGGTGAATTGTAGGTGCGATTGCTCGGTTGTTGTTTCGTGAAAAGTGGTGATTTGGAGTTATTTGGCTAAGGTGAGTTTAATATGATAATTAGCAATTTTATGAATTTAGTTTCATTATGTAATTGTTTATCAATGTTAAGAGGGGGTTAACTTCTTAGAATTAAGTTTTGGGTGGAAACTTTAATTCGGAAGTGTGTGTGGAGAAAGTTGGACTTATGGTTAGTTCGATGATTAGAGATCATCGGGGAGGTTTGGAAGTATGGTAACGTGATTTGGAGATGTTAGATGAAAGTTGATTTGGAAGTTACTTCGGTTGATTTAGAAGTTACTTTGTTGGTTTTGAAGTCACTTGGATGACTTTGGAAGTAAAGTAATTAGAAGATGCACTTGAGTAGTAACTCGTGTATTATAGCTCGTTAGGTTTCTTTTTAACTTAGTAGACTTCTTCGGAGTTTAGCTAACTTATTGGAGACCTAGGGCACAATGATTCACACATGATAGTATGTTGATTCGATCCATACGTATCATGGTGTGATGAATTTGTGGGAACTTTGAGCACTTAGTAACTAGCACATGATAGTATGTTGATTTCGATCCATACGTAGTCATGGTGTGATGTTGGTACTTTGGTTTGTAACTAGCACATGATAGTATGTCGATTTCGATCCATACATATCATGTTGCGATATGGTGAAATTCCTGATACCTATGGTGAAATTCCTGATACCTATGGTGAAATTCCTGATACCTATGGTGAAATTCCTGATACCTATGGTGAAATTCCTGATACCTATGGTGAAATTCCTGATATCCGATATGGTGAAACTCTCGATATGCGATGGTTGTGATATGGTAATACCGTACGGGCTTAGTATGCGATATTTATCCATATGGTATACCTGCACGATGGTTGTGATATGGTAATACCGCACGGGCTTAGTATGCGATATTTATCCATATGGTATACCCGTGACGATGGTTGTGATATGGTAATACCGCACGGGCTTAGTATGCGATATTTATCCATATGGTATACCTGTGACGATGGTTGTGATATGGTACATGGTAGTACGTGGATTCGGATCCGTACGTACCATGGTATTATGATCTATGATACGGCACATGATAGTATGTTGATTCGGATCCATACGTATCATGGTGCGATGGTTGTGACATGGTGCGATGGTTGTGACATGGTATGACCGTACGTGGTATGTTGATTTCGATCCATACAATAGCACGATACGATGAAACTTATTTGGTAATAAGATAGTTAATGTTATTTTTACCTAATCTTTAGAAACGTGTAGTGAGACTTAGTTGTGAATGTTAATTTTACTTTAAGTCTTTATTTTCCATCTCATGGTTTTGAATGACGAATACGGGTAGTATGATACTATCTTATGTTTACATGGAAATTGGAATGTGGTTACAGGTAATAATGAACATTTAGGCCTCCTGGACACGATTTCTGGTATGAGATTTAGTTCATAGGATTACTTGCTTTCATTTTACTCTCACTAGCATTGTTTGCTAATGGTGCTACACCACAATATTTTCAGGTAAACCCCATCCTAAGAAGCGAGGTAGACGAAATGGTGTCGCTTGACCGTTCGAGGTGGTGTAAGGGACAATATTAAACTCTTTTGATAAGCAATAGTAAAATGCTTGTAATCATATACTTTTTACATACTTTGTGTCATTTTGAGCCCGTGAAGGGTGTATGTGTAAAGTATTTTGATGTTTTTATGATTAAACTTTACTTTGGAATGTGCATTCCCGATTTATAGCTTTTTCTGGACTTTGGGTTGTAAAACAGGTTTTGATTATTCGACTTTTAAACGAACCCATGCCGTTTTTCTTTAAAAATTAAGTCTTCCGCTGTGCATTTGAATTTAAAGAATTTAACGGAAAATCGGGTCGTTACAGATGGTATCAGAGCCTCTTTGGTTCTGAAGACCACATGCATCGCATGTTTTTTCATATTTTAATATTGTCCAAACATCACTCGAAGTCAACGGCGCCAGGTATCCTCAAAACGCTCTCTTTTGATTAGTTGTTTGTACTTTAGTTTTCCCTTTCCTGGTATCTCATGTGAGGATTTTTCGATGTGATTTCGGTATGCCTCCGAGGACAAGTGACACATAGGCGTGGTCGTAGTAGGGTACCGG
This sequence comes from Gynostemma pentaphyllum, assembly GCA_028015215.1. NCBI lineage: Eukaryota > Viridiplantae > Streptophyta > Magnoliopsida > Cucurbitales > Cucurbitaceae > Gynostemma > Gynostemma pentaphyllum. The sequence continues at coordinate 25,878,866 of CM051345.1, read as the reverse complement.
CCAGGGGCACGAGGTAGAGGTAGGACTAGGGCGGTTACACCGCCTCCTCCTCCACCTGAGTACCAAGAGGATGAGCCTCCAGGAGATCAGCCACCTAGTCACGATCGCAGTGTTACCATTTCGAGGAGTATTTCAGGGGATGCATTACGAGGTGGAGGACATGTTGATCCAGGTTATACCACCTGTTAGATCACCTGCTCCTGTGGTAGATCGGACTAGTGTGGACTGATCGTCGCGAAAACTCCAAGGAGTATGTCAGGTATAATACTCCTGGGTTTGATGGTACATCTACCGATCTGGCTAATGCGGAGAGGTGGATTACCAGGATTGAGAGAATACTTGGGTTTATTAAGTGCCCAGATCAGCTGAAGGTTCACTGTGGAACCTACTCATTAGTTGATGATGCACTTTACTGGTGGAATGGTATAACCATTACTCTTAGTCCCTGATTTGCTTGTTAGTTGGGAGATGTTCAGGGAGAAGTTCTTTGAGAAGTACTATCCTGAGGAAACACGTGACCAACTAGAGATTCAGTTTCTTACTCTCAGACAGGGTAACAAGTCTGTTGTGGATTATGAGAGAGAGTTTGACCAGGTTGTCAAAGTTTGCCACCGACCAGGTTATTGATCTTGAGAGTAAGAAGAGGAGATTTATCGTAGGTTTGAGGCGGAATTACGAGGGACAGTACGAGCCTTGCAACCTACTATCTTTGTTGGCCCGACTTTGTTATCATTTTGGAGATGGATTGGCTATCACCAACCACGCCATTATCGGTTGTAGTGAGAAAGTGGTAGACTTTATTGGTCCATGTGGGACTAGTTTACGCTTTCACGGGATCCGAGGCAGGGTGACCCTGTGGTTATCTCGGTGATCCAGGCTAGAGCACTTTTGTATGATGGTGCTTGGGGTTACTTAGCTAGTGTAGTTGACACATCTGTTAGTGTGACCACCCTAGTTTTCGTACCCGTTGTGAGGGATTTCGTTTATGTTTTCCCTGATGAGTTACCTGGTTTGCCACCAGGTGAGGGAGTTAGACTTCCAGGATAGAGGTGATACCTGGGGACAACGCCATTGTCCAAGGCACCTTATCGTGTGACACCAGTGAGCTCGAGAGAGTTGAAAAGTCGATTGCAAGAACTTTTAGACTTGGTTAAAGTTTCGTGGAAGAACCAAGTGTTGAAGGAGATACGTAGTAACGTGAGGACGAGATGTAGTGTAAGTACCCTCGCTTATCACTTGGTAAGTGCACTTTTCGAGGACGAAAAGTCTTTTAAGGAGGGTAGTCTATAACGTCCCGTTACTTTTAGAGGTAAAATTTTTTTTTTATTTTATTATTTTATTATTTTTATTTATTTAAAGCTTTTAAAATTAGTTAAAATTAATAATTCCAGTTTTATTAGTTATTTCCGTCCGAAAATCCTTTTTATCGTTTTAATTCGTTTCGGTGACTCTAATAATTATTAACGGGCCAATTAATAATTATTAGACACATTTAGATATTTTTACGACCATCGGTTTTCGATTTATAAGCAAAAGGTCAAAAAGGGCAAAACCGTAATTACCCAAACCCTAAAATATCTAGATATTTTTCTTAACTATCATCTTTTTAACTTAGCTATTAAGCAAAAAGTGGTCATCTTCTTCCTCCTTTTCTCCTCCAAGCCGTGAGCCATTCCACCATTGAAGTGGATTTTCTTTTCTTCATTTCTCATCCGTTTCTCAATGGATCGTCGGTTTTTCGGTTGCGTTGGATTGGTAGGGACGAGGGCTACCTATCCAACCTAGCTTTTCGAAGTTTCCCGTTCTCTAAGGGAAATCCTAAAAAGTGAGTTTTCAAAACTTTTTATATGGTTTTGTTCGCTTTTGATTGTAATTGAGTTTTGATGTTGAAATCATGAATGATTATCATGGAATTTGACGATTTTGAACCCGGATTTTCGAAAATCACTATTCACGTGAAAACACTATTCATCCGAAAACACTATTCACCCGAAAACACTATTCATCCGAAATCACTATTCACCCGAAATTGCACACTTGTTCGCATATTAGTTATGAGTTGTAATATGTTGTGCAATTGGTGAATTGTAGGTGCGATTGCTCGGTTGTTGTTTCGTGAAAAGTGGTGATTTGGAGTTATTTGGCTAAGGTGAGTTTAATATGATAATTAGCAATTTTATGAATTTAGTTTCATTATGTAATTGTTTATCAATGTTAAGAGGGGGTTAACTTCTTAGAATTAAGTTTTGGGTGGAAACTTTAATTCGGAAGTGTGTGTGGAGAAAGTTGGACTTATGGTTAGTTCGATGATTAGAGATCATCGGGGAGGTTTGGAAGTATGGTAACGTGATTTGGAGATGTTAGATGAAAGTTGATTTGGAAGTTACTTCGGTTGATTTAGAAGTTACTTTGTTGGTTTTGAAGTCACTTGGATGACTTTGGAAGTAAAGTAATTAGAAGATGCACTTGAGTAGTAACTCGTGTATTATAGCTCGTTAGGTTTCTTTTTAACTTAGTAGACTTCTTCGGAGTTTAGCTAACTTATTGGAGACCTAGGGCACAATGATTCACACATGATAGTATGTTGATTCGATCCATACGTATCATGGTGTGATGAATTTGTGGGAACTTTGAGCACTTAGTAACTAGCACATGATAGTATGTTGATTTCGATCCATACGTAGTCATGGTGTGATGTTGGTACTTTGGTTTGTAACTAGCACATGATAGTATGTCGATTTCGATCCATACATATCATGTTGCGATATGGTGAAATTCCTGATACCTATGGTGAAATTCCTGATACCTATGGTGAAATTCCTGATACCTATGGTGAAATTCCTGATACCTATGGTGAAATTCCCTGATACCTATGGTGAAATTCCTGATATCCGATATGGTGAAACTCTTGATATGCGATGGTTGTGATATGGTAATACCGCACGGGCTTAGTATGCGATATTTATCCATATGGTATACCCGATGACGATGGTTGTGATATGGTAATACAGTGCGGGCTTAGTATGCGATATTTATCCATATGGTATACCCGATGCGATGGTTGTGATATGGTAATACCGTACGGGCTTAGTATGCGATATTTATCCATATGGTATACCCGGTACGATGGTTGTGATATGGTACATGGTAGTACGTGGATTCGGATCCGTACGTACCATGGTATTATGATCTATGATACGGCACATGATAGTATGTTGATTCGGATCCATACGTATCATGGTGCGATGGTTGTGACATGGTGCGATGGTTGTGACATGGTATGACCGTACGTGGTATGTTGATTTCGATCCATACAATAGCACGATACGATGAAACTTATTTGGTAATAAGATAGTTAATGTTATTTTTACCTAATCTTTAGAAACGTGTAGTGAGACTTAGTTGTGAATGTTAATTTTACTTTAAGTCTTTATTTTCCATCTCATGGTTTTGAATGACGAATACGGGTAGTATGATACTATCTTATGTTTACATGGAAATTGGAATGTGGTTACAGGTAATAATGAACATTTAGGCCTCCTGGACACGATTTCTGGTATGAGATTTAGTTCATAGGATTACTTGCTTTCATTTTACTCTCACTAGCATTGTTTGCTAATGGTGCTACACCACAATATTTTCAGGTAAACCCCATCCTAAGAAGCGAGGTAGACGAAATGGTGTCGCTTGACCTGTTCGAGGTGGTGTAAGGGACAATATTAAACTCTTTTGATAAGCAATAGTAAAATGCTTGTAATCATATACTTTTTACATACTTTGTGTCATTTTGAGCCCGTGAAGGGTGTATGTGTAAAGTATTTTGATGTTTTTATGATTAAACTTTACTTTGGAATGTGCATTCCCGATTTATAGCTTTTTCTGGACTTTGGGTTGTAAAACAGGTTTTGATTATTCGACTTTTAAACGAACCCATGCCGTTTTTCTTTAAAAATTAAGTCTTCCGCTGTGCATTTGAATTTAAAGAATTTAACGGAAAATCGGGTCGTTACAAACTCCCCATACCTTTTTCTCTCAATGAATACCAAGAACCTCAAACGCATCAACAATGGCATCCTCAGACTCCAATCCGAGAGATGGGATTAACTACACCGCCTACAACCATTGGATGCTGAAGAGAGAAGAATAAAAACGTTTGGTGCTGGAGCAGCGCTGAGGAAGAAAGAGGAAGAACTCCACCGCAAAAGAGAGGCATGCCAACAATAGCAGTGTTTCTACCAACATATACAAGACAGATTTGGGGAAACGAAGGATAGACTGAAGAGGGTTGCGTCCAGTGAAAATTACCTCTTCTACGGAACAAGGACGATAGGGTACCTATTGGCCCTAGAAATCCAAGAACCTAGATTATCTCCCTGCCGTACAGACATTCTCATTGGTGACCTCCGAAATCGAGTCTTTGATATGGTCACGGAAATTAACCAATTGATCGACATCCTAGAACCCTCGGAAGACGATGATGAGGAGGAGGATCACGGCGGTGATGATGAAGAGGACAAGGATGATGGAAGCGACGAAGGTGATGAGAACTACCAAGATCGTCCCATGAAGTGAGCGATCAACTCGTTTATCGGGGGATACTGAACCCTCTAAAGCTCTCTTTTGCATTCGAGAAGCAAGGCGATCAACACCCCTCTCCCTTCTCCTTCTCACTGTTACTTTTTGTTTTCTTTTGGTTTATAGCGCTCGATGTAATACTAAAGGAAATAGTAAATAGATACATTTTCTGGGACAAACCTTGATGAAACTACTTCGTAGCATAAGAAAGAAATCTTTTCGGCGAAAAGGAAGAAATACCTAGCTCGAACTAGGCACAAACAACCCTTATAAAAATAAGGAAGAAAGATCTAGCTCGGACTAGGCGCAATTAACCCTCATAAAATAAGGAAGAAAGACCTATCTCAGACTAGTCACAATTAACGCTTATAGAATAAGGAAGAAAGACCTAGCTCAGACTAGGCAAAATCCTAACCCTAGCACAGTGACTCTGAAATCAGGAGAAATGTACTGATGTATGTTATAAATTTAAAAGCAAGAACCAACCTGAGATGGCGAAAGATCAGTCTAACTCCTCTTGTTGTGAGAAATGCCTTGAGTCTTCAAGCCAGATTGGTGGAATGAGAAGCGTTGTGAAGAAGGAACCCCATTTTTCTCTAAAAGTTTAAATGCTCAAATTTGAAATAAGTTGCACGTGGCAATGTAACGTTGATTCGGGTCACACGGAACCATCTAACCCCCTACTTGTTTTCACGTCCAAGTAACTCGGACATAAAAACAGGGGAAAAATTGTAGAGGTGAAATTCACCATGGACCAGACCCAAGGTCAAAAGCCCATACCTTGGCTGGGCCGACCTAAAGAAGAAAGGAAAAGCACAATGGCTAACCCAACGAGCTCAACCAATCCCATTATCCAGAATGTTGTTGGCAAGGACAAGTAGTACAATCCGGATGTGTCCAACCAGCTCAGACTATTATAGGCGGTGCGTTTGGCCGAGGAGCTCGCAGGTATTTTCCTTATATGTTTATATGAGTATATCTCTTCCTAAGATCATGGGGAAAAAGATATTATTCCATAAAGATATTATCTTCATAATATCTTGGAGTTTGCCATAATCGAATCCCAATATATAGAGGGAATTATAAAGCCTAATAAAGGTATGACATAACAAACCTTCTGCCTAGAGAATTCATATACTTTCCGGCCTTCAAACGACTAACTTAATCATCGGCAACGGTTTGGCAGGCACCACACCGACATTTTCTTGTTCTAGTTTCTCAAGTATTCAAGATCAAGAAGACGCAGAGCACGTAGAACGCACATGATTGACCGTTGCGGAAATCATCCACTACTATCAACAAATTATAGACAACCAAACAGCAAAATCTTTGCTCTGAGATTCATATGCCATATAAGAGCAGAATGAAATATAATTACTTCTGAAGACTGAATTGAGGACATGAAAGCAATAGGATCCTTGGAAAGGGTAGACCTCTCCTTGACACGTTCCTGAGGAAAATATGTCATTTTTTTTTTCTCTTCTTTCTTTCTTTCTTTTTATATGAAACAAGTATATTGAAAGCATCAGAACAAAACATATACAAGTAAAAGGGTAGACGACAAGACACTCTTTTTAGTATCTATAATCACATTGTACTGGATGCTGCCTCGTTTAAATTTTACACAATTACTATTATGATCCTCAACACTTATTCCAATTCTTTAAAAATAGTAAAATTTAATAATTTTATATTTTATTTTATGAGTAAAAGAGAGACTTTCCTCCAAGCACCTATTGAACCTTTTGCACATAAGTTTCATCTCTTATTTTTTTAATCTATTGTTTTTTATGTTTTGTTATGTATTAATATTTGGGGTGATGTAGTTAAGTGCTATGAAACCCTGGAAAATTGAAATAGAAACCCTTTGAAAGACAAAGAACCCCTAGATACAAATTCTAAAACCCCAATGAACAATAAGGTAAAACCCTTGGAAACCAAGAAGAAGAAAATTATTCCAATGATCTAATACCTTGAAATAAGAGAACTTGTTTTTATTTCAAGATCAAAACAATCCACAAACAAAATAGATCATGTTATGCTTGAATGTTTCTAAAACATGCAACCGAGAACAAGGCTACAAAATGCAAGGTAAAATCAACCAAGCAATAAGCAAAACAAAGCTATTTTCTATCATATAAATTCTTTGAATTTACGGTTACAAACGAGCCTTTAAATAGGCGAAAGAAAATCATAAAATGACAAGGAAATTCGAAATAAACAAGAGAATAAAATCTGCCCAAAACTTGCCTTAAATGGATTTGGCAGATTTTGGGGAAAATCTTTCTTAGAGAATAATATCTTTCCTAATTCTTTCCAAGCTAATAAATTGAATATAAATGTCCTAAAACATGTCTAAATACATCATAAATTCATTGGAACCATATATGGAAAGTTTGGGAACAAATATGGAAAGTGGTCCAAATAAGGAAAGTTTGCAAAAGTGATGCAACTTTCCTAATTAGCTCTCTTCTTCATTTCTGATTGAACAAGTCTTCAATACTCCTCTTCAAAATGCATTTGCAATTTATTAATGTTCATCAAGTCTTCTTTGTTAGCCTCCATACTCAAATCTTCAAAGCTTGTCTTGACTTTGCTAATGTAGGCTTGTAAATGGATGTTCAATGCTTCTCTTGATTTTTGATCTTGTGATTGGTCCTTGAGCTATTTGTGACGTTCCATGATTCATATCATCCCCTCCCTCTTTAAAAGGATTCGTCCTCGAATCTAAAACCATACCTACATCGCAAAGACTTAAGTTAATAACATAAATAAAAGCACTTAAAGCACACTTACCTCGTGTATTGTGAATTGGCACCAAAGAGAGCAACAATGGTACCCTTCCTTCTCCTTTCAAGTTAACACTTCCCGGGTGTAATATTGTTGGTTTCATTCCCTTTAAATCAACAAAACAACCTAGCTTATCAAAGATGACAACACTAACAATATGGTTGGTTGATAGTGGGAACAAATCTAATAGAATATATGGACCATAGTCAATCTCGTAAATTTTCTCATACTCACAAGATGGTCACATGGTGAATATAATAAATCAGCCAAAGAAAATGAATAATCAAACTCAAGTAGGTCTAATGTGTTAGGGGTAAACTAGAAAATATGAAAACTCTATGCTCTCCCTAAATGCATCATATGTCTTATCAAAGATAACTCGTGTAGCACAAAACATATATTTATCATTAGAATGAAATTGAAGTGGTAAAATATCAGAGTTTAGATCAAATTTAGCAAACAAACAAGAACTATGCCAATCATCACAAGTAAATGGATAGGCTAGCTTAACATGTTTTGCAAGTGATAAACTGTCAAATAAGTAAAGATCATCCAAAAGAACTTTCCTAGAAAAGAATGCATGTTTATCATTAAAATATAATTGATTTGGATGATTTCTAGTCTTAAAATAAGAATTGAAAAACAAGAAATAATCATTTAAACAAACCGATGCAATAGGATTAAAAGTAAGAAACTTCGTTTTCTGGCCTTGGATCGCGTTGACAACATCTTTTTCCATGAAATATGGTGGGGCTATAAGTATTTCAGCTCCTTGAAATGTATCTACTATGTGCTCCATTCCAATTGAAAATTGATCAATGTAATTCTACAAAACATTAGCTAAAACACTAGAAAAGCAAAGGTTAAGTTCATAAGTTAGAAAGCAAGGATCTTTGCACAAAAGTACAAAGTGGGTTTTGTTTGAAATCAAAGCTTTCCGAGCATCACTTGCTACAAAACTCACATATTTCTCCCCATTGCTCTCATTCTTTTTAGACTCACAACTCTCTTTCTTTTCGATTTCACTTTCTTTCTTTTCAATCTCTCTTTCTTTTGAATCACTCATATTTTTTCGCTCACGCATTTCTTTTTTATCACTCATCTCTCTTTCTTTTTGCTAACTCTCTTTTTCACAATTTTCATTCATTTCAACTATAGAACACTTTTGTAGCTCACATGCATCATAAGTTTCCTTCACACAAACATTAGTACGAATATCCTCTTTTATCTCCTCCAAGCTAGCATTGAAAACTTCCTTCAATTTTAAAAGTTCTCTTTCAATCATCTTAACTTTCTCTAAAATCAATCTTTCATTTTCTTCTACCAAGCCATAGGAATCCCCATTTTCATCTATAAATGTACTATTTTCACCCATTTGATAAGAAGAAGTAGTATTGGAAATAGGTTTAGAAGCATACCGTGTATCTCTTCTTCTTTTGAGTCTATTTTCTACCTTGGTGGCATAGTAAACCATTTCTTCCAACTTCACATATGTATACCCATTAACTTGTCAAGAAATCTCATAATTTAATCCATCTAAGAACCATGTCATAGTCATCTCTTCATCTTCCTCAATATTAGCCCTAGCCATGAAATATTTAAACTCATTGTAGTACTCACAAACGCTCATATTTCCTTGTGTAAGATCTTCGAACTTTTGCACAAGGTCTCTTTGAATTCGGCTTGGTACAAATCGTTTCCTTATAATGTATTTGATTTCACACCAAGTTTCAATTGGATCCTCCAAAGTTCTTCTTTTCCTATCGTTCACTAATTGTTTCCACCATGTTAGTGCATAATCACAAAAATTACCGGTTATAAGCTGTACCTTCTTTAAATCACTACATGGATGTTCTTCGAAACAAAGCTCCACATCTCTTTCCCATGTCAAATAAACCTCTGGATTTGATCTTCCTTGAAAAGTAGGTAGCTTGAGCTTATCACCTCCTAAGCTTCTATGCTTCATCCCTCCATGATAAAGCTCTCTATTTTGGCTCCGAGTCTGTTCTACCTCTCGAAATCTATTACTTCTCATTTGATCAAACCTTTCATGATAAACTGCTGCAAATAAAAAGGTTAGTAATAAAAATAGGACCTCTCAATCACTCCCTAAGTGTTTACACTCGATGATGTTTGTTCTTTCGTGTTTGCACCAAAAATAAATTCTAAAGGCCTAAATGTAACGTTAAACTATCAGCACACTTTAGCAATTATCAAACAACTAAGATACTAATAATATTTGTAAAAAGTATCAATAAAGATATAAGAAACAATCAGCTTGGGTGGCTAGAGAAATAAAAGGCATGATTTTTCATATGGTGTATTTTTGTAACAAGGAAAGAATAAGAAAGAAAACAAGCAAGAATAAACTTTCCTAAAAAGGAAAAATTCGAAATTAGACTTCCCTAAAGCAATTTGGATCAGAAAATATGATTTTAATTAAGCAAGATATGCATATATTCAAATATAAGACAGAATTGATACTTTCCTAAAACTGTTTTGGCTATTTACGGTAAGTTCTAGCTTTTTAGGAAATAAAAAATTCTAGCACAAATCCTTTGCAATTTTTTGATTCAAGATGCATAAATGATGAGTTTCAAAGGAACTCTTCAAGAACAATAAGAACACTAACCACTTTTTCTTCCAGAAACTCAAACAAATCAAGCAAGAACACTTTTTTTTTTCAATTTTCTGCACAATCCAACTGTCTTCGAAGATCTATATTTTTCTCAATCTTCCACTTTTTTTTGACAAATTTTTCTGAATAACAAATAATCACGATAGAAAGATGAAGACTTTTTTAGTTGATGACTTTTTGAGAATCGGATCAAAACTATACGAAAAAGAACAAAAAAAGTAGGCTAAATAAGGAAATTCTGGAAATATAATTTTTTTTTCTAGAATTTTTTATGAACGAAGAACAAGCCTAAGAAATTGAAATAACAAGAAAGCAAGTAAGATAGAAATCTTCACTTGAGCCTAAGCTCTGATACCAAATGATATGAAACCCTAGAAAATTGAAATTGAAACCCTTTGAAAGACAAAGAACCCTTAGATGCAAATCCTAAAACCCCAATGAACAATAAGGTAAAACCCTTGGAAACCAAGAAGAAGAAGATTATTCCAATGATCTAATACCTTGAAATAAGAGAACTTGTTCTTATTTCAAGATCGAAACAATCCACAAACACAATAGATCAAGTTATGCTTGAATGTTTCCTAAAACATGCAACCTAGAACAAGGCTACAAAATGTAAGGTAAAATCAACCAAGCAATAAGTAAAACAAAGCTATTTTCTATCATATTAATTCTTCGAATTTAGGGTTACAAATGAGCCTTTAAATAGGCGAAAGAAAACAATAAAATGACTAGGAAATTCGAAATAAACAAGAGAATAAAATCTGCCCAAAACTTGCGTTAAATGGATTTGACAGATTTTGGGGAAAATCTTTCTTAGAGAATAATATCTTTCCTAATTCTTTCTAAGCTAATAAATTAAATATAAATGTCCTAAAACATGTCAAAATACATCATAAATTCATTGGAACCATATATGGAAATTTTGGGAACAAATATGAAAAGTGGTCCAAATAAGGAAAGTTTGCAAAAGTGATGCAACTTTCCTAATTAGCTCTCTTCTTCATTTATGATTGAACAAGTCTTCAATATTCTTCTTCAAAATTCATTTGCCATTGATTAATGTCCATCAAATCTTCTTTGTTAACCTTCATGCTCGGATCTTCAAAGCTTGTCTTGACTTTTCTAATGTAGGCTTGTAAATGGATGTTAAATGCTTCTCTTGATTTTTGATCTTGTGATTGGTCCTTGAGCTATTTGTGACGTTCCATGATTCATATCATTAAGACTGATAAGTTTCTTTGCCTTTTTTCTTCTTGGATTTATAAGGATGGTTGTTCTGTAGTATGTGTATTTTTTGGGTTTGCAATTCTTTCCAAATCATATATTGGGTAGAGAATTTGACTGAACGAACAAGCCCTTCTTTCTTCTTGGTTTTGTCAAATCACATGAGGATAAGCCTTTGATTCACTTTGACTATTTAAGGTAAAAATTTTGTATATAAAACACATATTATGTCATAACCATAATAAGAAAAGCTCATAGATTTTTTTTTCCTTTCTTCTTGGAGGGCATCTATTGTCAAAAGGAAAGAAAACTCTATTTTCATACTCTGAAATTTTTTTTTCTTTATATTTTTGGAGTTGAAGATAACCACAATAAGTTTCCTAAGAGAAACTTAGCTACTAAACTTGAACTTTTCCTCAAGGTTTGGTATATTTCTTCAACTTTTGAGTAATAATTTGGAACATTTGAAATATAATCAACCACGACTTTCTTTTTTGTTTTTACTATGATTTACTTGTAATGAAGGCTTTTCTTCAATGAAAAATCTATCATGTTCTTCTTAATCAAACTTTTCCAGTTCATCTGATAACAAAAGGGAAGTAACTATACCATTGAAATATTTTGAGTGACCATTTTTGTCAATGAGGTCATCGTCTTGTTTGGGTTGTTCATTGTGTTTAGTTCTTTTTCTGGTTTTGGCGTTGGTAGAACCATTCATTTGAAAATTAGAGATGACAATATTAAAATTAAATTATGGGGTTTGTTGGGTAAGAGATATCATACAGGGCTTCAGCTTCATTATCAAGAACCATACATTCATCAGCATTCTCAACCAATTGATGAACTGAAAGTGTATCACTATAAGTGTAACGACCCGATTTTCCGTTAAATTCTTTAAATTCAAATGCAGAGCGGAAGACTCGATTTTTAAAGAAAAACGGCATGGGTTCATTTAAAAGTCGAATAACCAAAACCTGTTTTACAACCCATATTCAGAAAAAGCTGTAAATCGGGAATACGTATTCCATCATCTAGTTTTAAACTCACAATCATACTTTAAATCATAAAAACTCATGATATTTAGACAAACACCCTCTCGGGCTCAAAAAGACACAAGTTAATAAAATTGGAAATAATTTACAAGCATTCTAAGGATGCTAAACCAAAAGAGTTCGATAATGTCCATTCACCACATCGACAAGTCAAGCAACACCACCTCCTCTACCACGCTTCTTTGGACAAGGTTTACCAGAAAATTTGTAAGTGTAGCAACATTAGCATAAAAATGCTAATGAGAGTAAAACGAAAGCAAGTAATCCTATGAAATAAATTTCATACCAGGCCTAAAATGCTCATTACTACCCATATCTACACTTCCAATTTCCATACAATCAATGATAGTAAATACTACCTGTAACCGTCATTCAATACCATAAGATAGAAACAAAGACTTAAAGTAAAGTAACATTCATTACTAAGTCTTACTACACAATTCTAAAGAATATGTAAATGTAACATTATCTATTTTTGTTACCAAACAAGTTTCATCGTAACGTGCTATTGTATGGATCGAAATCAACATACCACGTACGGTCGTACCATATCTCAAGTCACCGTACCATGATACCGTATGGACCGAAGTCAACATAATATCATGTACCATTTACCATCATTGTAACGTGCTCGTATGGATCCGAATCAACATACCACGTACGGTCGTACCATAGCTCAATCATCACACCATGATACGTATGGATCCGAATCAACATACTATCATGTGCCATATGACAAATCATAGTACCATGGTACGTATGGATCCGAATCATCATACTACATGTACCATATCACAAACCATCGCACCACAATACGTATGGATCCGAATCAACATACTATTATGTGCCGTGTCACAAATCATAGTACCATGGTACATATGAATCCGAATCAACATACTACCTTGTACCATATCACAAACCATCGCACCACGATACGTATGGATCCGAATCAACATACTATCATGTGCCATGTCACAAATCATAGTACCATGGTACATATGGATCTGAATCAACATACTACCATGTACCATATCACAAACCATCGCACCACGATACGTATGGATCCGAATCAACATACTACCATGTACCATATCACAAACCATCGCACCACGATACGTATGGATCCGAATCAACATACTATCATGTGCCATGTCACAAATCATAGTACCATGGTACGTATGGATCCGAATCAACATACTACCATGTACCATATCACAAACCATCGCACCACGATACGTATGGATCCGAATAAACATACTATCATGTGCCGTGTCACAAATCATAGTACCATGGTACGTATGGATCTGAATCAACATACTACCATGTACCATATCACAAATCATTGCACTATGATACGTATGGATCCGAATCAACATACTATCATGTGCCGAATCAACTGTGATTTAGTTCCCCACAAATCATTGCACTATGATACGTATGGATCCGAATCAACATACTATTATGTGCCGAATCAATGTGCTCAAGGTCTCCACAAATCATCGCACTATGATACGTATGGATCCTAATCAACATACTATCATGTGCCGAATCAATGTGCTCAAGGTCTCCAATAAGTTAGATAATCTCCAAGGAATTCTACTAAGTTATTAAAGAACCTAACTACTTAGATTACACGAGTCATCACTCAAGTGTAACATCTAAGCTACTTTAATTTCCATATCACTCAAAGTAACTTAACTTCCACTTTTAACTAACATCTCCAAGTCACATTACAATACTTCCAAACCACTCCGTTGTTTCCTTTTCACCGAACTAACCATAATTCCAAATCCTCTCCACTCACTTCCGAATTAAAGTCTCCAACCAAACAATAATTCTAAGAAGCTAATTCCCTCTTAACATCGATAAACAATATCATAATGAAACTTAATTCATAAAATTACTAACTTCCCTTTTAAACTCACCTTAGCTTGTAGAAAAGCTCCTATTAATCTGAGGTTGTCAACACCCGAACAATTCACAATCCTACAAATGAATTACACCTAATATCATTAATTAACCGGAAATCGAACAAACAACATCTAAACGCATAAAACGACGAAAATCTCGGATTTTCTCCCTATGGTGCTCTCGGCCATACAAGGGAAAAAGGGGTTCGGGTTTGGTTTTCCGGTTTTTATGCACTTTAGAGGTGTTTCGGTTTGGTTTCGGATACTTTGGAGGTTCACAACTACAATGGGTATCCGTAAATTAATGTTTTGTTCATTAATCGATTTCCAAAAAATTAAGTAAATAGCAAAAACACAATAACCCTAACATCCTAAACATGGCCAAGTGAGGGAAAATCACATGGGATGGGTTTCCGGCTCAAACTCGGTTTTAGGGTTTAGAGGAAGTTTCTAAAATCGATCAAAACGACTTTCCCGATGGAAATCTTCAAGCTTTGATGAACGAATTTGAAGATTTCAATCCAAAACCACCATTAAAATACTATTCACATCAAATTTTAGAAACTTTGTCATACCTTAAGGCCTCAAGAAAATGAGCGAAAACCTCTATTGTTAGAATGGGTAGAAAGTACGTCTCGAGAGCTTTCCAACGATCTAAGGCACGATGAAAACGGTCGAGAAACGAAGCCGGGGTGACAAATTCTTTCTCTCCTCTTTTTTTCTCTCTAAGCTACGGGTTTGAGATTGAAAAAATGTGAAGAAATTTATGATTTTTGTCTATTTTTAGCTTAATAAAGGAGAAGGATGAATAGTGTTTAGATATTTAAGAAATCGAAAATGACGCCTACGTCCCTCTTTTGTTTTTACTTTAAAAACGAAACCCGAAGCTCTTTAATTAATCTAAAGGTGATTAATAATTATTAATTGGCCCATTAATAATTATTAATGTCACCGAAATGAATTTAAAGTATTAAAAGGATTAAAAGGGTTTTCGGACGAAAATAGCTACTAAAATCGAAATCACTATTTTTTAAATTAACCTTAAATACTTTAATTAAAGAAAATAAATAAAATAAAATAAAAATTAAAAAAAATTTACCCCCAAAGTAACGGGACGTTACAATAAGGCTCAACAATAGTATCAGGAACCTTAGGAGAAGGAAAAAAGAGAATGTAAGCATCACTCTATCTGGGAATTCCTCACTAATCTTAGAAATCAGAAGAGTCCCCATCCCAGATCCAGTTCCCCTTGCTCCACGAAGAGAATGACCAACCTGAAACCCTTGCAAACAATCACAATTCTCAGCCTCTTTATGAACAACATCAAGAATAGAATCGATAAGTTTAGCGCCTTCAGTGTAATGACCTTTGGCCCACTTGTTTCTAGCACTAGATTAACCAAAAATGAAATTATCAGTGCAAAAAATCTGACTGAAAAGACCAGACCATATCTAATACTATCCATAGTACCAGGTTCAAGATCCATAAGAACATTATGAGGAATACATTTTCATCAACTAGCTTCATTATAGTAAACATTAATCCTCTCGAGTTGAAGTTCAGAATCGCTTTGATACTTTCCTGTCGTATCGATTCTATGTTCGGCACAAACAACTTCCCAGATTTTAGCTCTGATCTGGTTTACGCATTGACCTCCTTGAATAGGAAAGATTCCTCTCATTTTTCTTTGAGAATTAGAAGGAATTTAAAGTTAAGAGTTGAGAGAAAATTGATAGAGGGAAATGGAAATGGGTTTATGATGTAGAACTATGTAAAATTCTAAATTGTTGCAGTTGAAAGGGATTTTGTTTGATTTACTAAGAATGTGGATTTTTTTGAAATCTTAAAGTTTACTTTATTGTTTTTTTGAACTTGAAGATTAATATATTTTTATTGTGAGCTGATCGATTTCCATATCTCTTGCAAAACAATAAGTTATAATGTGTAAAAAAAGTTTTCTAATTCTCTGATATTTTTAACTACTCGTTCTAACTTTTAAATGTTTTTTATTCTTTTTACCACACACAAGCGTCTTATTCAATACCAAGACAATAAATTAAAACTTCAAGAGTAGCCATATTACTCTTTCATTGAACACTATTTGCTTTAACAACCTCAACATTTTTATGTAATAGATCTTCTTGGAGAAGGTAAGAGAATGGCTTCACCACTAAGGGTTTTGTATAATAGACCTTGTAATTCTAATAGATGCATCTCAATTAAATTTATATTGATTGATTATTTGACTTTTCCATTTGTCTGGATCTTTTACTTTTAATTGTAATAAATGCATCTCTATATTTTTATCCCCTTTTAACTTAATCCTTCAAAAGGCCGAAGAAAGAAAGAGCTCTCTCTCTCTCTCACTCAGATCTTGGTTTTTTGACATGGTTATTATTGTTCTTGATGATTTCTGCTCAACCAGATTCATATGCTTCAAATTGTGTTGTGATGATAGATTAACAATTTTCCTTTTTAGTATAATCAATTGTAGGATTTATTTCTTTACTGATAGGAACGAGCTGATGAGTGAAGGTTTCTTTTTTGCTCTATATGTATATTTGCATCTACGAACTAAAATGTATTCCAGGTTCAGATTGTAATGCTTTGTGCATCTCTTTAGTTACTCAAATATATTACGTTTAATTAATGATGTATTAAATAATATTTTTTTTATGCAACTTTTTATAGGTACATAAACCAGAGACATTTCATTACAATGGAGTCAAGAGGTCTTCAAGATGTTGGGTTATACATTTGTTTTCACAATTTGTATTTCTGAATATGTTTAACTAGTGGATTGATCAATTTCATACTCTTCTTTATTATTAAACTCAAATTTTTTATTTTTTTGGGAAATTGATGTAATGTGATTGATGAAGACTAAATTATAATGATTTAAATGATGTACTTTTTGGATCCTTACATTTTTATTGGAAACATAAGTTCAATTACTATTGTCTAAGTAATTGTATGTTTACATTTATTGTGCAGTGACAAACAGGTCTGAAGAGAAAATATATTGTGTCTGAATAAGCAAACATAGAGTGAAAACAAAGCTAATATAAATCCTAAAGTAAGTTTAATAATAGGTTTTCATAAACGCTATTAATAGATCTTCGGTAGCCTTTTTGGAAAGCCTATAATACATTTTATAATAGCACGTGTCAAAGCTATACTAAATGCTATAATAAGTTCTATCGTAGCCTTTTTTAGGTCTCATAGTAAGTTTAATAATAACTCTTCTTAAACGCTATTAAAAGTCCTTCGATAGCTTTTTGGAAAGTCTATAATACGTTTTTATAATAGTGTGTTTAGCATGCATAGCGTTAAAAAAAGGCTATAACAAGTAAAGGACTTTAAATTGTAGGGGCTGTCACGACATTTCATAAAAGGCTATCGTATACCTACAATAGCTCTTTTCAAGACTATCGTAGGCCTTTTTTCTAGTAGTGTAAGTTTTTCGTTTGAACTCCAATTCAAACTATTCAATATGTTTTTGTAGTTTCAAAATGACAAATCACACCCCTGTAGTTTCAAATTATGTCAATAAAACCCCTCCCCTCCAACGTTGTAACCTTTCTTTTAGCCATAAGTTATTCGTTTGAACTTCAATTTGAATGATTTTAGATGTTTTAAAATCTTCATTTCAAGCTCTACGTCATGGTCACTACAAAACTTCAAAACCGTTAATAAATTAATGAGTTTATTATCATCAAAATATTAGATATGATTGAAGTTATTAACCCGTTTATTTATTGACGATTAATAAGTTTTCAAGTGACCGTAACGTAGATCCTGAAATGAGAATTCTAAAACATCTAAAATCATCTAAATCAGAGTTCAAACGAAGAAATTATGTCTAAAAGAAAGTTTACAATGTTGGAGAAGAGGGGTCTTATTGGCATAATTTGAAACTACAAGGGTGTGATTTCCTATTTATAAACTAAAGAGGCTGTTCATGATTTTGACCGAAATCACAAGGGTGTTTTTTGATAATTTACCCTTAAATTATAATGAATAATAAAATGTGAAGCTCTATATCAAGGTCCTTAATAGTACATTGGTTTAGACTATGGAAAGTTATCCTATACACCTTGGTTTGATCTTTGGCTGAGCATATGATATGTTTATTTATTATTATTATTTTTCATTTGTTAGGTGTGTACGTATTTTATTTTTGTGCCCTTCATAGATTTTTAAAATAAAACTTTTTAATCATGATTAAAGAATTTACAAATCAGTTTATCTACTTAAAAATTATAGTATATAAATTATATAACTTAAATTATCTACCTCATAATTTTTAATTTTTAATTATTTATTATGTACGTATATATTATTATTCATATATATTGAATAATTTTAAATAAAATTCATATTAAAAAAAGAATCTTTATTTTGACTTCATTTAAGTATCATTCAAATAATCTTTTATTTATTATAATCAAAATTACGTCAAATAGTTTTTAACCTTTCTAATATAGAAAATTTTGATTTATTAAAAAAATCCTCTTATATTTTACATTTACCTATCCCTTTGTTGATTTTTTTATCATGAACATGTGTTGTATTAGAATAATTAATTTTTCACATTAGTTATTTGTATAAATTAAATATTTTTCTTCCTTCAATTAGTAAATGTTAAAAAGATATCATATTGAATATGATACCAATACTATATTTTCGCATGAGGCTTTTATTTTCTAACGACCGATCCTAAACTTGAGCAAATATACTACGAGGGTTTGTTGGCTTATAAAGAACTCTTGGATTTTCCCTATGAAGTTAATTAACTTTTTTTTTTCATGTTTTCGATTAACCCATAACTCACTATGTTCATTCATTGGTGCGAATATTACTTCATTCATCGAGTATACTTTCGTTTTTTCATGTTATTTGCAAATAGCAAACCTTCATTTATGTTCCTCAATTCCCATCCTTCATGTGTTCAACCTTTGTTTTAGAAGATCCATAATTGGTTATAGTAAAATCAGTTTAAATAACAAACCTATATATTTAAAAAAAGGAGCAAAAAAGTAATAATCAATAGAGAGAAAGCACGGTCCGATTTAAAGGGAAAAAAAAATAAAAATAAATAAATAAATAAATTTGAAAGCAAAGTAAAGGGAAAAAGAAAAAGAGATGGCTACTTTAAGATTTTGTCTACTTTCTGTGAGTGATGATTTGTACTTGAAGTATTGAAGCAAGCCAATAGCTATCATAAAAGAATATTAAAATGGGTAGCCAATCCTACTTTCTGTGAGACCTACTTTCCAAATCACCTACCATAAAGTATAATTGTATTTTTCTTCTCAATGAAGCAATACCATCCTTTATATTTTATCAACCAAAGGTAACAGTATTCCTTCTTCAATCTTATAACTTCTTTCCGACCCGTAGGCAATGCTTTTTATTATTATTATTATTATTATTTTTTACTAGTTTTTCAGAATAAATGTTGTTGCACATGGTTTTACTCCTAGTTTTTTTCTAAAAAAATTAATATTTCATTTAATATTTTTTCCCACTCAAATCTTGTTATGACTGTTTGAATGAAATTTACTCCAATAAATTTAAATGTTTTCTTTTATTCGGTAATTAAAAAAAATCATTTGTTTATTCTAAATATAGTATTGGGAATTTCAATGGTTGTTAAATCTCTAAACTCCCTAATTCAAAAATAATGAAATAGGATACAATAAAGAATAAATAAAATGGGTAGATATAAAACGTTTATACATGTTCTCAATTGGTACGTTCTATATTCTATAGACTCTGCATGTTTCACTGTGAAGTTGAAAATTATATCAATGACATGAATAATAAAAAATATATAATTTCTCACAATAATACATACCCATCTAGAATTAGCTAAATAGTTACCCCTCTCCATTTTCTCTCAATATGAGCAAACCCCATCTCTCAATAGAGAGAATTTTGAGCTGTCGCTCAAATTCTTTTTCTCCCAATTACTTTGTCTTCGTTTCATATATATAACACAACCACAATTTAATTTCTTATAAAAATTATTCACCGCTAAATTTTTCATCTTCGTAAAGTACAAATGGGTCATACCAAGAATTCTTTAGTCAAAGGCCATGGGATAAGTTTGGAGTTAATTCAGTATAGTTTTTAAATATGCTAATACTTTATGCCTATTCTCTTTTTTAGCCTAATTTAGATTTGATTATAATTTTCATACCAGATTTATCCTTATTTATTGTAGATTTTTTAATAATTTTTTTCTTCTTCAACTGATTTTGTTCCCTCTTGATTTTAGTATAATTCTTCCGCTTTTTATGCATTAACTCTTCCATTTTTCCTATATCTTCATCTCCCTATCATAATATGATCTTTTCTCTTTTCTATCTATTTTCAAATTTTCATATCTATTTTTTTGTTCTTTACAGTTTGTTCATCTTCATCTATCATCTTCTTCGTCTCCTCTAGGATTTTTTTGTCATCATCTTTATTTTCTTTCTACTTTTTATTTATTTCATTTTTTTTTCCGTTCATCGTCTTTCTTCATTTAAATTATTATTATAAAAAATATTCATTGTTGGAATCTGGAATTTCTTGCCGGAAAATTGAGTTTTTCCTTGTTGATTATCATTGACTGGTCTCAAGTTGTTTTCTTTTGGATATCTCGATTTTCTTCGATCCCAAACGATTGTGATCCATAATAAGCTTTTCTCCATTGCAAAAAACACCAATGTCGCAGAAGAATGTATTTTTCTTCACTCATCTCCATTTTTACTATTCTGCGTTTTTTAGTTTTTAGCGTTTTCCAGTTTTTTGATTGTACAGTACAATACATATTAATAAATGTATAGTGTATTAGATATTGTACACAATATATAGTACATATATTGGTACATTTTATCAGTATGTATTATACTGTACTGTACGTAATATATAATATTTTATATATTACATACAATACAATACATATTGTACATAATATACACTATTATATTATTTAAATTTTTCACTCTTGTTTTAATTTCAGTATATTAATAATATATTGTATAAACAAAGAAACTGTAAACTATACATATTTATTATTTTTCGTACACTATATATTGTATGTATCATTTTTTGTTAATTTAGCTGCTATTTTTTATTTTAGTATTTGTTATTTGTTCATAAGTACTTTATTTTGTTGGTATATTTTATTTTAATGGTTTACATCACAGTACCTCATCTCTTAATATTTTTTTCTTCCTCATATTTTTCATTTTTTCCATACAAATTCTATCTCTTCAAATTTTATGCTGTGATTTGTTTTTCATTTTTTTTTCAAATCATTCTTTTTCACTTTCCTATGGATTTTTGAATTTAAAGCTTCCTTAATTCATGCTTGCTTGATTTAAGGATATTTTTTTTAAATATTTCTTCTCTTTCTTATTTCATAAGGGTATTTTTGTCAAAAAAGTGTTGTCTTTCACCTTCTTAAAATCATGCATAGGCTAGAGAGTGTTAATTTTAATTGAATAAAAAGTATTATTTCTCTAAAAAAGAAGCTACTTACTAGATTAACCCTTAAGTTTGGGCTTAAAAAAGGAAAAATGGGCTATTGTTATTTATTGAGCTTTTGATGTGTCTCCAAAAAACCTAACAATCTCCCACTTGGAGACAAATCAAACATCTTCAACTCCCACAGCATGAGTGATTCATCAGTTGTTTCGAACACCAAGACTTCAACCTACAAACTCAAACCAATTTGCAATGCCATATACCTGTTAGAATAAACTAACATATATATAATTGGCCCCTGTAAAGCTTGTCGTTGTGAGCAATCTCCCATGTGTGAGAAGAAATACTCCAGCAACTCCCACTCTAGCTAAGTGGCTGGATCAACAACCACCTTACCCAATATCCACCTCCAACAAATCTTAAGAAATAAATATTTCATCATATTCTTAACATTAGAATTCAAGTTAGTTGCAAGGTTAGCGATTATATCTTTGATGCCTACACCATTTTTTACTCTGAAACTAGTCAAATTGTCTTATTGCTCTCTGACAATTGTTCACCAGTTCGCTATCTGGTTTGAGAGTTAAGGCTATTTTCTGAGCACTTCCTGATTCTCCCAACTATTCATCCACTTGAACTTATGGCACTACAATAATATAGAGTATTCTTGACACCTTGTATTCATATAATCTTTACCCTTTAATTAAATTAGTCAAGAATTTTTTATAAAGTAAAAAAGGTCAAGATAATTCAGAAAAACACGTGGGAAGGGTCAAATATAATATTTTTATTTGAAACATAATTTTAATTTTGTTTGTGACATTTTCTGGACCTGAATCAACTTAAATGTAATCGCTACAACAAAATAGTTGATTCTTGACCATTGAAAGTTTGGGTTTTACTCGTTTCTCGACGAATCAACTCAATTTCGGTTGCATCAGAAAGCCTTCGGTCCTAGGATTCTTCTCCACCTAGCAATCGTGCTTTCCATTCGTGTTCTAAGGGCCTTAAGGTATAAAGTTTCAAACCCTAAGCTCCAAATAGTGTTTTAATGGAGTTTTCATTTCGAACCTTCGATTTCTTGCCGAGAAATTCGATGACTTTAACTACGGGTGTTGTTTTTGGTAATTTTGGAAACTTTCCCTAAACCCTAAAACCGAGTTTCAGTCGAAACCCTTCCCGTTTGAAATTTACATCGTGGGGGTTGTTTTGGGGTTTATTTTTATTGATGTATTGTTTATTGTAATTAAATCCGGGAAATCGATTATTGACCAAAAACTCGAATCATCGTTACCCATTGAAATTGGGAACTTCAAAAATACTTAAAACCAACTCGAAACACCTCTAAAGTACCTAAAAGCCGGAAAACCGAACCCGAAACCCATTTTCAATAGAGGGGCTGAGAGCACCCTTGGGTTTTTTCTGGGTTGTTCGTCATTTTGAGCTTTTAGATGTTAATTGATCGATGTTTGATTTATTAATGATCGCTAGATATACTTTTAAAATTGAGGTGTTTCGGATCGTTGATTGATCATGCTTTCAGAGATTTGGAGCAAAACTATTGGCTAAGGTGAGAATAAATAGGATTTAAAGTAACTCTAGAAACCGAATAAGTAGAACGGTTTGTAGAATCGGAGGTTAAGAATAGGATTTGAATCTAAGAGTAAAAGAAAGTGAGCCAGTGACCTTAGGATTAGGAGCTAGTTCTTTGAATGAGAACTTTTGGAGTTTCTCAAGGGAAACATTTGAACTTTTGAGAGTTCTAAGTTAGAATCATTTCAGAGATTAGAATGGATCATTGGAAGTTAAAGGATCCAAACTTTTAGATAGAATGGTTAAAGGAACTTGAAAATAGAACCTTGGATTTCACTTGGGAGTTTAGAATCCTTGAAAGTGAAAATCATTTGTTTAAGATAGGATCTTACTTTTATTAAAGTATCGGAAGTTCGAACTACTTATTGTTCTTCCGAAATTCCTACTTACTTAATTTCTGCATAAGGACATCTATGATCCTTTTACTTTATCCACTTTACTTTAAGAACTTTACCTTTATACCCTTTTCGACTATGTTGAATGTTATACTTACTTTACTTGCACTCTCAAAAGCATAAATCATATAATATCATATTGCATTTTCATTTATTGGGACGAATAATGAGGCAATGCATAGACTGAGTGTGCTTGCATTGTCTGGTATTATTCGTTTTATGATTTCGTATATGTACATGAGGAATGCTAAAGGACTTCGGAACTTTGCATGATTGGAGGGGATGGATAATGAGATAATGTGATAATGATGAAACTATGCGAGTTCACATTATCTAGTATTATCCATAATTACTATGATACATATACGAAGATACGGGGTATGACTTAGCCTACGAGAGCTCATTACCTGTATTCGGTGGGTGAGATAATGAGGTGAATGAACTTAGCCTACGGGAGCTTCATTACCTATCATTATTTACTAGAGGTGGGAAGATATTATTGAAAGGACTTTGTATATTTTAATTTGGAAAGTGAGTTTAATGAGGTGAATGAACTTAGCCTACGGGAGCTTCATTACCTGTCATTATTCACTAGAGATGGAAAAATTTTATTCAAAGGAATTTGTATATTTTATTTTGGAAAGCGAGATAATGAGGTGAATGAAGTTAGCCTACGGGAGCTTCATTACCTATGATTATTCGCATGTGATGGTTATATTGATGTAAAGGTTATATGTCCTTTACACTTGTTTAGTGAATTAATGAATAATAATTAGACTACGTGTACTGATATTATTGTCATTAATCGCAAATTGTGATTGTTGAATATGTTAAGTCCGAGTGAGCTTAACATTATTATATTAAAAATAATGGAATGTAAACTTTTGATAGCTGAATGCTATAGAAAAGGAATTGAGATTCAATTGATAATGAGAGAATATACAAGGTTGTATTGAACCTTGTATATCTATTAAGTGATATATGTAAGAGAACCAGTTTCTCAATAAATTGGAAGATCTCTTATTTGGGAGAATAAGATTTGACGTAAACCTTGTATATAGTATAAGGTATATAAAGAAAATGAGATATAAATGTTATATGCATTTATGAAACCATACCCAAAAATGCTTGGAATGTAGTTCCACAATTATATTGGAGAATTGGTAAGTAAAAGTGGAACACTTGATATAAAACTCTTTGAATGGATTGATAGAAAAGAGTAAGTAAGTTCTTGGACACGAATCCGGATATGGGTTTGGGGTCTAACTTTACTTTTTATTTTGTTTATTCTCACTGGGCTTTGTTGTTAGCTCATGATATTACAAACATTTTCAGGTGTTCAGTTCATGAGAGAGAGGAGCTGGTGCGGCTTGATCGAGAGGATGATGTAGTGGAGATAGACTAGATGTCATTTAAAAGTCTCGGGGCTTATCTTATCTTATTTTGCTTCGTTTTCAATTTTTGAGATGTAAATTTGTTTACAAGCTCTTAAGAGCTTTTTGTCTTAAGTTTTATGGTTATAATCTTCTTTTAATTTTGGAAAAGGAATTGTATCTCCTTACTTTTAATTTCTCTGATTGTGAAATATGTATACAGGTTGTGGATAGTCCAAGTTTTAAACATATCCACGACAAATTTTTATTAAATTTAAAGACTTCCGTTGTCAATCTGATTTAAATTATTTAAAAGGAGTCGGGTCGTCACAATTACAATTAAAAAACTTTAGTTTCAGCCAACATTATATATATATAGATAGAAATTAAATAAATAAATAAAAACTATTTCTTCTTCTTCTACCATTCACCACCGCCGCCCCCCCCCCCCTTCCCCCCTTAAAACCGCAAGAGTTGACTAAGTCTTTTTTAATTCTTCTTGTATTTTGATTAATCAAGTGGAAATTGGGTGATTTTTAGAATGAACATCAAGTTAGGAAGTTTTGGTAAACGATCCATTAATTGAAGAAGCTCCAAGGTAAGAATTCAACTCAAGAACTCAAGCTTTCTTCTATGTTTTCATGGAGTTTTTGGTTGTTCTTGATTGATGTTGTAAGCCACTTATTGTAATGGGTTTCTTTCATTATTGAATTCTTGAAATCACTTTCAAACTATGTTTCCAAGCCCTAGGATTTTTTTTTCAAAAACTTCTTTAGAAGTTGGAAGCCATGAATGAACTCTAGGTTTAAATCTCCATTAATGGCCATATTTCAAACTTCTAGTTTTTCCCATTTTTGACTTTTCTTGATTTTTATATAAACCCTTTCCATTCGGAATATGCATGTGCCTAAATATGTATTTTACATATGAAAAATATCTTTGAAGAGCAAGCTAATAATTTCTCGTAAATCCTCAAATTGGCCGAAAATGATATCCTTAAATTAGCTAGTTTTGGGACCTTTTGTGCTAAACTGGGTTTAAGGTTTTATTTAAATGTTATTGCCTGAGGTATTTATATTATTATGAGCCTAAATAAATTTGGAATGAATTTTTGTAGGAGGAGGCCAAGCACAAGCAAGATTTTGTTTAAACTACCAAGGTGAGAACAAAACGGGTTAAAGTGACGGTAAGGGTGTTTGAACGTGATTGCTAACATGAGGGTGTGGAGTAGTTGCTAATGTTATATGAGGCTGATTTGGAAACAATACCTAGTACTTGAAAGTAAGGAATAAGAAGGTTGAGAGTGGATGTAACGACCCGGCTTGTAAAGCAAGCCTAAGACGTGAGTCTGAAATACAGAAGCGTAGGATTAACATACTTTGTTTAAAAACAAAACAATAATAACCTGGACATAGATTTCACGAGAAAAGTTCCAAAAGAAATCTTGCATTATATTAATTCTCGAGACGTCGGCCCTTCTCAAAATATCAAGTTACTATAAAACTTAAGAAAGTATTTGGTGCACCGTAAACATAGTTATTACAACCCTTTTTTAAACATACATAGTATGTACAAACATTACAAAAGACATGACATAAACCGGGAACTCAAAACGACCCACATGCCATTTCCATAACCAATGTTTTGCATGACCCGTGGCCTAACCCAAACGCTTCCATCCTGAAGTATCAATGAGCAGCACTTGCCATGCCTCAGCCACGTCCCCTAACTGTAGTTGAAAGGTGATACAGAGCACCTTTGAGTATGACACTCAGTGAAAGGAAAAATAATTAAAGCCATGATGTGCGATGCTTGGAATGATATGCTCAAACGAAATAAAGTACTAAGAATGTATAAAAATGTGCTAGAAATCAAAGACATGTATGTTTGATCAAACCATTGGTATTTCAAGTTCAAGACTAAGCCGAGTCAACAACATTCAAACTGATATCACTTTCCATTATACTTTCCAACAACATATGTTTCTGTATACTTTTCTCGTGTCTCACTATACGCATTTCACAAATCATCACATAAATCACTCGAGCCGTAGCTCATTATCCTCTTCCAGGCTATCGTAATAGTAACTCTAGCATCCAGGTCATCCACCACACAACGCCTCGAAGGTACATACCTTCCGCCACGGTAACTATATGTAACATCCAACAACCACACACCATTACATAGGTTACGACCCCATGGCATTTTAACAAACACATGATATGCATGAATGAAATTATATGTAATTAACTATGCTTTCTCAAATACTTTTATCGGAAACAAATCTTGGCATAACAAACATAAATAAGCAAGACTTCCACTTAGCATATGACTCCATCCATCACTTGACAGTTTTAAACAAGCATAAAAGGGCATACTACAAGTACTATTCTCTAACACCTTAATTATGCAAATCTCATCGAACGTCAGATTGAAACTCATTGAGCATATATATATAAATAAGACCCATCTAGTATATGAGTCGATCTTTAACTTGAATCAAGAAAAAATGCAATTAATCATGAAGGAATAGCTCATAGTTATATGAAAAAGTAAAGTTGGTTCAAGGCAATTCCGCTCTTTCCGAATTCTCAAGGACATGCCAAGCTTAGCCCTCATCTTTCGTTCTTTTCACAACCTCTGATTCCCATAAATTTCATACACCAAAGAGTCCCTAAACAGCCATATTCAACTCAAACATTAAACCCACACCATCCCACTAACAACCATGAACAACACCGCCGTCACTACTTTGATTCCTTTTTATCTCACCTTCACAAATAACCTCCAAACTTGCTTATGTTTGTTTTCCTCCTACATCAAACCATTCCAAACTCATTTAGTCTTTAAATAACATTAATAACTCAGTCCATAGCATTTAATTAAAGTCAGAAGCCCGGTTAGTGGAAAAAGTCCCAAAACTAGCCATTTAAAAGGTTAAATTTTCAACCAAAAGGAGATTTATCATAAAATCATTGGGTTGTTCTTCTAAGGTGTTTTTCATGTATAGAATACATATTTGAACACTAAAATATTCCATAATTTGAAGCCTTCCAATAAAAGTCAAGAAAATGAAAAATTAAAGAAACTAGAAGCTTGAAAACATTGCCATTAATGGAGTTTTTAAGAGCTTGAGCACATCCATGGCTTCTAACTTCTAGGAATCTTTTAGAGAGTAGAAATTAGGGCTTGAATTCATAATTTGAAATTGATTTCCAGAATTTTAAAATGAAAGAAAACAACACCCAAAGTGATTTAAAACATCAACTAAGAACAACCCACAAACTCAATGAAAACCTAGAATTTTCTGTTTGAAATCATACCTTGAATCTTATTGAAACCAATTGATCCTTGCTTGAACCTTCCTAGGATGATAACTCTATCATAAACCAACAAAACCCCCCCTTAAATTTACTCAAGGTTGATGGATATTTGAAGAAGAAAGCACAAAAAACCACTTTCTTCTTGAAAGGGGGGGGGGGGGGGGGCGACGGTAAGGAGGGTTTTTGGGGAGAGAGAAATGTTTTCTTTTCTTTTTCTTTTTTATTTTTTTAAATTCGAGCTTTTAAACTTTTAGCTTACAAAATTAAAGTTTACTAATTGTATCCTAGTCCCCCCATCTCCTCATCTAACTATTATGGTCCATCCACCTCCTATTATATCACAAAGATCCCTCCATTCTTTCACTTTGCTAACCATTGCCCTAAATTCCAATTACTAACTAGCCCTTTTTCAATAGTTAACCATGGTTAAAACTCCCTTCTATGTAACTTCCTACCCTTAGTTAGCTTTTAACAATAGTTAGCCAACAAATGCACAAATTAAAGATAGAAATTTATTTCCTACTTGTTTAATATCTAGCACACAAGCATGCTATTTATAAATAAATTCAATTAATCTCTTTTAACAACCCAGTGCCTTACAGTCTCCCCACCTAAAGATTTTGCGTCCTCGCAAAAATCAAGCTTCGGGAAACAAGAACAGATATCGCTCTCTCATTTTATCCTTGAGTTCCCACGTTGCTTCCTCCGTCAATTGATTTTTCCACAAAAACTTAATGAGGTTGATCATCTTGTTCTTTATAACTTTCTACTCGTTTGCTAAGATTTTCATCGGTGCTTCCTTATATGTCAAATTCTCATCAAGCACAATAGGCTGGAAGTCAGTGACATGTGACGAATCAGCCACATATTTTTGAAGCATAGATACGTGGAATACATTATGGATGTCTGAGAGAGCAGGTGGTAATGCTAGTCGGTCAGCTAACTTTTCAAGTTGGTCTAAAATCTCAAAAGGTCCAATAAACCGTGGGCTAAACTTGCCTCTCTTACCGAAACGCATTATACCTCTTACAGTCGCCACCTTAAGAATCATGTGATCTCCCCCGTGAATTCTAATACGCTTCACCGAGTATCAGCATAAATCTTTTGTCGGCTTTAAGCTACTCACATCCGCTCCCGTATCAAACTAATCTTCTCACATGTCGTTTGCACGAGCTGAGGTCCCAAAAGTCTACGCTCACACCCACTTCATCCCAATGAACTGGTGATTGACACTTCCTCCCATAAAGTGCGTCGAAAAGAGCAATCTCAATCAAGGATTGGTAGCGGTTATTGTAGGTGAGTTCCACAAGATACAAATGAATATCCTAGCTACCACCAAAATCTATGATGTATGCCCTCAACATGTCATCCAAGATTTGGTTAACCCATTCCATTTTCCCATCAGTATGAGGGTGGAAAGCTGTATTAAACTCGAGTCTGGTTCCCATTGCATCATGTAAAGCTTGCCAAAACTTGGAAACAATGCGTGTATCTCGATCTAAAACGATCCTAATAGGAACACCATGTAGACGTACAATCTCCTTGAAATAAAGCTGAGCCCAAGCCTCCACTGAGTAAGTTATCTTTCTTGGTATGAAATTGGCAGTGGTTATGACTTTAAAAAGTTTAATGTGTTAATTTGAATGTCTTTTAGTCTTATGTAAAATATGTTTTGTGCACTATGTGCTTTTGAACAATGAACTTGATGGCTAAGTAAAAAGGTAGACACGTCTACGTTTATGAAACAGAGAATTTTGATGATTTTGTTTCAAATGTTGTTTTCTGGTAGTTTAATTAAGGTGTTATAAATGATTTATAGATGGTCTATATATGTCTTCGCTTTGCGTACTTGTGACTTACACTTATTTTATTAAGTGGAGTTGTTACAATAAGAAAAATTACAAAGAATTAAATACAATTGGTTTAAGAAATAAATTGGTTTTTGCCCAAAATAATTAATTAAGTCAATCGATCCACTATTACCCAAATCGTATTGAACCCCTTGAGTGTCCTTGGTAAGCCAGTAATAAAATCCATCGATATGTCTTTTCATTTCCACATAGGGACACTCAACAGTTGAAGCAAACCCAGTGGACTCCGCTTAAATGCCTTGACAAACAAGGCATTTTCTCACGTATTCTACTACCTCCTGCTTCTTTCTCGACCACCAATAATGTTGTTGTAGATCTCGACACATTTTTTTACTACCCGGATGCACCAAAAATATGGAGTTATATGCTTCCTCAATCATTTGTTGCCTAAGAGTAGGGCCCACTGTTAAGCTTGCTAGACTTGTTGTAACCTCGGTAGTGAGGTACGCAATCTCAGCCCGATTCATCTTCCAACGAAGTCGTACCTGATGCGTCAAAAGTGTCGTAGTATGTGACGTCTTCCTCCTGAAAACGTCAGCAACAACGTTGACTTTTTCCATGTAGTATTGGATGTAACAATCATAATCTTTTACTAGCTCCAGCTACTGACGTTGCTTCATATTCAAATCTTTTTAAGTGAAAAAGTACTTCAGACTTTTGTGATAACTGAAAAATCATCACCTTTTCGCCATACAAGTAATAGCGCCAGATTGTCAAAGCATGAACTAATGCTGCCAACTCCAAGTCATGGGCCGAATATCTCTTCTCGTGCTCTTTCAATTGTGGGGATGCATATGTTATCACGTTATTGTGTTGCATAAGCATACACCCTATACACCGCAACAAAGCATCGCTATAAACCGTGAGTCTCTCGAATGATCGGGCAATGACAAAACTGTGGCCCTAACAAGCCTACGCTTTAATTCCTCAAAACTTCTCTCACACTCTTCCGACCACACATACTTCATACCCTTCTTGCGATTTTGAAAAAATATTGTACAAACCTTCTATAATACCCCACAAGCTCAAGAAAATTTTGGATTTCTGCTACACTATTTGGTCGAGGCCAACTACTAACTGCTTCGATCTTTGAATTGTCAACCGAAATACTCTTGCTATACACCATAGGCCCTAAAAAGGCAACTCGCTTTACCAAAAACTCACATTTTGAGAACTTTGCATAAAGTTTCTCGCCCCTCAACGTCGATAACACCTTCTCGAGATGAATCGCATGCAACTCCTCTGTTTTAGAATAGACCAGAATATCATCAATGAACACAATGATAAAAAGATCTAGAAAATTTTGAAATACTGTATGCATAAGACCCATGAATGTCGCGGGTGCATTCGTCAATCTGAATGACATGACAACAAAGTCTTAGTGGTTGTATTGAGTTTGAAATGCCATCTTCGAAATATCTTCATCAGCAATCCTCAACTGGTGGTACCCTGACCGAAAGTCGATCTTCGAATATACCGTAGCCTCTCTCAACTTATCTAAAAGATCTTCAATACGAGGCAAAGGGTATTTGTTCTTTACCGTCACCCGATTCAACTCATGGTAGTCTATGCATAGCCTCAACGACCCATCATTCTTTTTGACAAACAAAACCGGTGCACCCCCAAGGAGAAACACTAGGTCGGATAAACCCCAGGTCAAAAAGTCCCTGATGTTCCACTTTGAGTTCCTTGAACTCCGTTGGTGCCATTCTATATGGTGCTTTGAATAAGGGTGCCATTCCCAAAAGTAATTCAATTCGAAAATCAATTTCCCTCACCAGAGGCAAGCCTGGTAGCTCATCCAAAAAAAAATCTAGAAATTCTCGTACAACACGTACTGTACTTACACTTACCTTCTCAATCGAGGTATCAACCACACTTGCAAGATAACCCTAAGCTCCCTCTTGCATCAACGCATTAGCTTGGATAGATGATATAATAATCGGTGTCACTTTTCCCTTAGAGCCCTAAATGCAAACTCGGCTCCTCCTGGGCCTGAAAACTCCAGTTTCTTCCTTTCACAATCAATGGTTGCGTGGTTGGCCGACAACCAATCCAAGCCCAAGATTACATCATAATCAGTTAGGGGCATCATAATTAACATAGCCTAGGTATCAAAGCCTGATATGTTGAGTTCCCTAGTGTACACAACTCGATTAACAATTATAGACCGTTCGATTGGAGTTGACACACACAAGTCATACCCCAAAGGTTCAATAATCAAAGTAGCATTCCCCACAAAATCCGTAGAAATAAATGAATGACTGGCTCCCGAGTCAAATAAGACATAAACTGAATGCCCCAGAACAGATAAAGTACCTGTGACCATAGTACCTTCCTCCTTGGCATCCTCAGGAGTTGTGGCTTAAACTTGACCCTGCTGCTGCGGCACATACTATGGTTGTACACCTGGTGGAGGTCTCTGCTACTACTGAGCAAGCCTAGCCTGGCCTCGACCTCGATCTTGTCCCCAGCCTTGAGTTTGCATGAGGTGGTACCTGTGTTCCCAAACACTAGTTTGCAACATGTCCCAGTTGACCACTTTTGTAGAATTTCATAAGCTTGTAACATTCTCCCAAATGATGACCAGCACAGAGTTGACAAAATGGTAGAGAATTCCCCCGATTTCTCTGTTGAAAAGGTTGGCCCCCCTCCTCTATTGGAAATCGTGCAGGACTGTTGCTGATGATCACATCCCTGTGAAAACTCTTCAAGCTTTCTCTTACCCGAGGAAGACTGTCCCACAGTTACCTGTTACGCCTTCTTAGCAGTTCAAGCGATAGATCCAGTGTTAATGCAAAGTCTAGGGCATTCGAGTAAGTAGCTGGACGTAACGTACGAACTTGTCCTCGAATCTCCACTACCCACTATAAATCGTTTCTTCTTACATTCAGGTGTGGCTATATGTCCTATGGTGAATCGAGATAATCTGTCAAATTCCCTTTCATATTCCACCACGGACCGCTCTACCTGCTTAAGTGAGAAGAACTCCACCTCTAGCTAGTCTCAAGTGTCCTCAGGATAATATTTCTCAAAAAACTTCTCACGAAATCTCTCCCACGACACTTGCCCAACCGGAGCTAAGGATTGTGAAGTAGAATCTCACCAATTCATTACGTCATCTATCAGAAAATAGGTTCCACAATGAACGTTCAGCTCCTCATGACACGCAATATATCCAAAGGCCTTTTCTACTTGTGCTATCCATCTCTCCGCCACCCTCGGATCTATCGAAGTGCCATCAAATGCCATATGCTTATGATTTCTAAACTCTTTCAACATCTTGGCTGCATTTGAAATGCCGCAACCATCCTGAACAACACGTCCAGTCGGAGGTATCACTAGTACTGTGACGACCCGTCACTTTTAAATAAATTAAAATCAGAGAAAACAGCGGAAGTATTTTAATTTACGAAAAATTGGCGTGGTTTTGTTTGAAAATTGGCATGCCGAAAACCTGTTTACATCCTAATTTTCAAATCTAACAAAATCTCATGAACTTTAAGTCCAAATCAGGAGTTCAAATATATAATATCATAAAAACATCATCCAGAAGCTCTTATGAGCCAAAATACAAAATACAATTTCCTTAAAATTCATCAAAATAAGACATAAACTTTACAATCCATTAGTCCATCTCGAGGTCAGCATCCCTCGATCAAGCAGCACCACCTCCTCTTCCTCGACCTCTAGCCAAGGCATTACCTGAAATTGGTTGTAATATTATGAGCTAACAAACTAAGCCCAGTGAGAATAATAAGCATAAAAAGTAAAGATAGACCTCAAACTCGCATTTCGATTTGTGTCCAATTAACTGACACAAAACACTCCTAAAGTTATCCAAACTCTAGGTAATTCTATTCCATTTTCTCCAAAATATGCCATTACTACACTTGTAGTCAAATCTCATACATTATCTCTTTATGACATAGAGTAATAAAAGTAAATGACTTTGCATAAAATATAACATCTCAATTCTCTATATCATTAATCATATGCAATGTAGGGCTCGCATATACCCTTATGCATGAATGAAGTAATGTGTCAATCCCATAGGATACCATTCACTTCCTTTTCATCAAGAGTGATGAGCGAGATCCCGTAGGGTCCCATCCGTCTCTTTTCATATAGAGTGATGAGCAGATCCCGTAGGGTCCCATCCGTCTCTTTTCATATAGAGTGATGAGCAGATCCCTTAGGGTCCCATCCGTCTCTTTTCATTTTCTTTTCATTTTCTCTTTCTTTTTCACTTTCTTTTCTTTTTCACTTTCTTTTCTCTTTCACTTTCTTTTCTCTTTTTCGTTTCTTTTTCAAGAATGATGCGATAATGGTATGGTGCAAAATGATATGCATATACTTCCATACCTTGTCAAGTAAATAAATAAAATGCGGAATTAAAGTAATTGAATGCAAGCCTAAAGTAAAAGTGTGAAGTAAAAGACAAAGTAAATGACATAAGATAAAAGTAGATAAGCATCTCGGATGAACGATATATCGATCGAACTCCGGTAACAATAAGAGTAGAATATAAAATAAACGTTTAACCTAAACCTTCAAAGATTCTAAACTTCCAATGATCCAATCTAAGCTTCGAATCGAATCTAACTTAGAATCTTCTAAGATTCAAGTCTTTCTCGAGAACTCTTAAGTTCTCACTTAAAGGATTAACTCTTAATCCTAAGGGCACTAACTCACAACCCTCTAGTCTTAGATTCGGATTCTAATCTTAGTCTCATACTCTATAAACCATTACACTCATTTGCTTTCTATAGTTACTTTAAATACTAACTATTCTCACCTTAATAAAAGTGAAGACTTTGCTCCTAAACACCGAAAGAGCAATCAACCACGAAGTTCAAAAACACCTACAAACGAATTATATCATACAATCAATAACTTTACCAACTATCGATCAAACAACTACTAAACATATAAAGCAACGAAAACCCAACAAAACCCACAAAGAGGCCCACGGCCCTATCATCAAAATTGGGTCTCGGGTTTGGTTTTCCGGCTTTTTGGCAATTTAAATACATTTTGAGTTGGTTTTAATCAAATTCGATAATCCCGATTTCAATGGGTATCGATAAATAGGGTTTTCGAACATTAATCCCTTTCCCGAATTGAATTTAAATAAACATTCATTCATTAATTTCTAACCCATTTTCAATCCCAAAAGGGTAAATTTCAAATGGAAAGGGTTTCGACTGAAACTCAGTTTTAGGGTTATGAAATAGTTTCCAAAAACACTTAAAACTACTCCCGATTTGACAAACACCGAGTTTCACGGCAAGAAATCGAAAGAAAACAATGAAAACTCCATTAAAACACTATTTGGAGCTTAGGGTTTCAAGAGAAACTTACCGAGATCTCCGTAAAACACGAGAGAAACGGACGATGGTTAGGTGGGAAAGGATCGTAGTATCGATACCTTTCCAATGGACCCGGAATCACGTCGATCGGGCAAGAAACGAACGAAATCAAAATTTCTTTCTTTGGCCTTTGAAGCTCACGGCAAGGAGGAGGAGAAAAATGAAGAAGTTTGGTCAATTTTGAGTCAAAGTTGTGTTTTTAAAGACAAATGAATAGTGTTTTTTAGATATTTTGCAAATTGGGTAATTACAACTTTGCCCTTTTATGACTTTTGGCTTAAAAACGAATCTCGAACATCTCAAACTATCCCAATGGTGATTAATAATTATTAATTGGCCCGTTAATAATTATTAATACCATTTTAACATATTTAAATAAATAAAGCCATTAAAAGGAATTAAAATGAAATAATATATTAAATTCTAATTTAATAATAAATAAATGAATTTTAATTACTCAAATAAAAATAAAATAAATAAAAGTTTTTTTTTTTATCACAAAAATAACGGGACGTTACAAGTACATTCACTTGAGGATTACCGGATTCCTAACACCTTCCATATTCGCCTCATTTTTTGCCTTTGTCGGCGGTGGTGGCGGTTGTGGCTCAGGAACCTTAGCATAGCTCCTCCCACGACATCTTCCACAACCCCATGTGGTATTTCAACCTCTACACCTTCTGAGTACAATATCTCGAGGCATCTTAATACCACCTCTGTAAAGACCCGAATTTTTTTTTAAATCCTTTTAAACAAATACGCAGCGGAAAACTTGATTTTACAGAAAAACGGCATGGGTTCTTTTAAAATTCGGATAAACCAAAACCTGTTTTACATTGGCTCAATCAGAGAAAGCATTAAATCGGGAATGCACATTCCATATCATCATAAAACTTCTAAAAGAAAGTTTTAAAGTCCACAAATATATACAATTGCTCCATCGAGCTCAAAATGATACATGGTAAAAGTAGTGAAAAGTTCATGAGCATTCAAAGATGCTTCACCCAAAACCATTTATGTACTTGTCCGTTCATTGTCTCGAGTAGTCACACAGCGCCACCTCCTCTACCTCGTCCTTTACCACGAGTCTTACCTGAAAAAGTAGTAATTGTAGCAACATTAGCATAAAATGCTAGTGAGAGTAAAATGAAAGCAAGTAATCCTATGAACAACATTTCATGCCAGAAATCGTGTCCAAAGGCCTTGATTTCACTTTTACTACCCATTCCACATTCCAAATTTCACACATAAACAACATACATAATATACTTTCTAAAAAGTAACGATATCAAGACTTAAAGTAAAAGTACCCGTTATTACTAAGTCTTACTATACAAGTCTAAAGATTATGTAATTGCATTACTAACTGTCTCTCATCGTATCATAATGCCAGATGGACCAAAGTCAACATACCATCGTGTACCATATCACAAACCATCGTGACTCTCATCACATCGGATATCAGGAATTTCACCATATAGATATCAGGAATTTCACCATATAGATATCAGGAATTTCACCATATAGATATCAGGAATTTCACCATATCGGATATCAGGAATTTCACCATATAGATATCAGGAATTTCACCATATCGGATATTAGGAATTTCACCATATCGATATCAGGAATTTCACCATATCGGATATCAGGAATTTCACCATATAGATATCAGGAATTTCACCATATCGGATATCAGGAATTTCACCATATCGGATATCAGGAATTTCACCATATAGATATGAGGAATTTCACCATATCGGATATCAGGAATTTCACCATATAGATATCAGGAATTTCACCATATCGGATATCAGAAATTTCACCATATAGATATCAGGAATTTCACCATATCACAAATCATCGCACCATGATACCGTATGGAGCGTATCACATACTATCATGTGCCGTATCACATAACCTCGCATCATGATACGGTATGGAGCGTATCACATACTATCATGTGCCGTATCACATAACCTCGCATCATGATACCGTATGGAGCGTATCACATACTATCATGTGCCGTATCACATAACCTCGCATCATGATACCGTATGGAGCGTATCACATACTATCATGTGCCGTATCACATAACCTCGCATCATGATACCGTATGGAGTGTATCACATACTATCATGTGCCATATGGAAGTCATCAAGCTCCCTAGTAAGTTAGATAAAGTTCCACTAAACTACTAAAGAACATAAACCGCTTGAATCACACGAGTCAATACTCAAGTGTAATTTCTAAGCCACTTTGACTCCCAAATCTCTTAAAGTTCCTTATCCAAACACTTTCATCTAAAGTCTCCAAATCATCTTATAAGACTTCCAAACCACTCATGAGTTCTCTTTTTCTTCCAAAACCAAAAGTATACCAAAGCCACTCCACTCACATCCGTGTTAAAGTCTCCAACCAAGTATAACTTCCGGAAGTTAGTACCCCTCTTAACCTCGATAAAAAATATCGTAATGAAACATAATTCATAAAATTACTAACTTCCATTTTAAACTCACCTTAGATGTGAAATCCAAGCTTCCAAGGTGCCGGAGTCAAAGTCAAACAATCGATCACCAACCTACACATTAAATACAACTAACAACCATTAATTATCCAAAAATTGAGCAAACGATATCTAAACACATAAAACGACGAAAACCCCGGATTTAACCCCTAAGGGACCCACGGCCCAACAAGGAAGGGAGGGTTCGGGTTCGGTTTTCTGTCTTTGATGCACTTTTAGAAATGATTTGGGTTGATCAAAGACACTTTGAAAGTCGAGATATCAATGGGTCACGATATTTTAGGGTTTTACATAATAATCGATTTCCGAAAAATTAAGTAAAACGTAAAATCATAGCAAACCAAACACCCTAATCTTGGTCAAGTGAGAGAAATTAACACGGGACGGGTTTTCAACTCAAACTTGAATTTAGGGTTTAGGGAAGTTTCTAAAATCACATGAAACAACTCCCTCGATTGAAATCTTCAAGCTTCGGGGTGTGAATTTGAAGATTTCAACTCAAAACCTCCATTAAAACACTATTCACTTCAAGTTTTAGAAACTTTGTCATACCTTAAGGCCTCGAGAAAACGAGCGAAAACCTCGATTGTTAGGACGAGTAGAAAGTACGTCTCGAGAGCTTTCCAACGAGCTAAGGCACGATGAAAACGGTCGAGAAACGAAGCCGGGGCGACGATTTCTTTCTCTCCCCTTTTCCTCCTCTCTAAGCTACGGGTTTGGAGGAAAAAATATGAGATGAATTTGATGTTTTTGACCAAAGATTGACTTTTAAAGATGAGGAAGATGAATAGTGATTTTTAAGAAATTGGAAAATGACGTATACGTCCTTTTTAAATGATTCGATTTAAAATACGAAACCCGATGATCTTAAAATAATCTAAAGGTGATTAATAATTATTAATTGGCCCGTTAATAATTATTAATGTCACCGAAACAATTTTAAAGTATGAAAACGATTAAAAAGAATTTCGGACGAAAATAACTACTAAAATCGAAATTACTAAATTTAAACTAATCTTAAAAACTTTAATTAAAATAAATTGATTAATTATTTAAAATAATAATAAATAAAAAAAAAAATCACTTCAAAATAACGGGACGTTACAACCTCAATTGCACACCTGTAAGAACTTGAGCAAAACTTCCATAATCAATCTTATCAAAGTAACATATATAACTAATAGACATTTATTTAAATAAAATAAATAATGAGGTTTACTGGCATACCTGGTACCGTTGACCTTCAAGGTGACTTTTGGATTAGGCTCAACTAACTGACTTATATTCACTAGACACGACTTAGAGCTAGAAGGCTCTGATACCAACTGTAACGACCCGGCTTGTAAAGCAAGTCTAGGATGCGAGTATGCAAAGAGGAAGCGTATGATTAACATATTTTGTTTAAAAACAAAACAATAATAACCTTGGCATAGATTTCAAGAGAAAAGTTCCAAAATAAATCCTGCATTATATTAATTCTCAGCACATCAGCCCTTCATAAAATATCAAGTAACTTTAAAATGTAAGAAGGTATATGGTGCACCGTAAACATAGTTACTACAACCCTTTTTAAAACATACATAGTTATATACAAATATTTCAAAAGACATGACATAAACTGAGAACTCAAAACGACCCACATGCCACTTCTATAACCAATTCTTTGCATGACTGGTGGCCTAACTCAAAAGCTTCCATCCCGAAGCATCAACAAGCACCACCTTCCATCCTCGGCCTTGTCCCCTAACGGTACCAGAAATGTGATATAGAGCACCTTTGAGCATGACACTCAGTGAAAGTAAAAAGAATTAAACCATCATGAACGATGCTCCGAATGACATGCTCAAACAAAATAAAGTACTAAAAATGTATAAAAATGTGCTAGAAATCAAAGACATGTATGATTGATCAAACCATTGGTATTTCAAGTTCGAGACTAAGCCAAGTCAACAACATTCAAACTGATATCACTTCCCATTATACTTTCCAACAACAATTTTTCTGTATACTTTCCCCATGTCTCACTATACGCATTTCACAAATCATCACATAAATCACTCGAGCCGCAGCTCATTGTCCTCTTCCAGGGTATTGTAATAGCCACTCTAGCATCCAGGCCATCCACCACACAGCGCCTTGGAGGTACATACGTTCCGCCATGGTAACCATATGTAACGTCCAACAACCACACACCATTACATAGGTTACGACCCCATGTCATTTCAACAAACACATCATATACATGAATGAAACTAAATGTAATTAGCTATGCTTTCTCAAATACTTTTATTGGAAACAAATCTCGGCATAACGAATATAAATAAGCAAGACTTCCACTTAGAATATGACACCATCCATCACTTGAATCTTTTAAAGTGCACAAACAAGCATAAATGGGCATACTTCAAGTACTATTCTCTAACATCTTAATTATGCAAATCTCATCGAATGTCAAATTGAAACTCATCGAGCATATATATATATATATATATATATATATATATGTAAGACCCATCTGGTATATGACTCGATCTTTAACTTGAATCAAGTAAAAATGCAATTAATCATGAAGGAATAGGTCATAGTTATATGCAAATGAAAAGTTGGTTCAAGGCAATACCGCTCTTTCCGAATTCTCATGGACATGCCAAGCTTAGGCCCCGTCTTTCGTTCCTTTCACAAGCTCCGATTCCCATCAATTTCATACACCAAAGAGTCCCCAAACCAGCCATAGTCAACTCTAACATTCAACCCGCAACATCCTTCGAACAACACCGCCATCACCACTTTTATTCTTTTTGTTCTCACCTTCACAGATAACCTCCAAACTTGCCTATGCTTGTCTTCCTGCTACATCAAACCATTCCAAACTCATTTGGTCTTTAAATAACATTAATAACAGTCCATAACATAAATTAATGTCTCATGACCGGTTAGTGGAAAAAGTCCCAAAACTAGTCATTTTAAAGGTTAGATTTTCGGCCAAAAGGAGATTTATCATAAAATCATTGGGTTGTTCTTACAAGGTGTTTTTCATGTATAAAATACTTATTCAAACACTCAAATATTCCAGAATTGAAAGCCTTCCAATAAAAGTCAAGAAAATAAAAAATTAAAGAAACTTGAAGCTTGAAAACATTGCTAATAATGGAGTTTTTAGAGCTTGAATTCATAATTTTAAATTGATTTCCAAAATTTTAAAATGATAGAAAACAACACCTAAAGTGATTTAAAACATCAACTAAGAACAACCCACAAACTCAATGAAAACCTAGATTTTTCTATTTGAAATCTTACCTTGAATCTTATTGAAACCAATTGATCCTATCTTGAACCTTTCTAGGATGATAATTCTATCATAAACCAATAAAACCCCCCTTCAATTTACTCAAGGTTGATGGAGATTTGAAGAAGAAAGCACAAAAAACCACTTTGTTCTTGAAGGGGGGGAGGGGTTTGGGAGAGAGAGATGTTTTCTTTTTCTTTTTTTTTTTTTAAAAGAAAAATTCAAGCTTTTATACTTTTAGTTAACAAAATTAAAGTTCACTAATTGTATCCTAGTCCCCCCACCTCCTCATCTAACTATTAAGGTCCCTCCACCTCCTCTTATATCACCAAGGTCCCTCCATTCTTTTCCCTTTGCTAACCAACCCTTGCACCAAATTCTAATTCTTAACTAGCCCTTTTTCCATAATTAACCAAGGTTAAAACTCCCTTCTATGTAACTTCCTACCCTTAGTTAGCTTTTAACTATAGTTAGCCAACAAATGCATAAATCAAAGATAGAAATTTATTTCCTACTTGCTTGATATCTAATACCGTGTTTCGAATTTTCAATTTAAATTTCTTAATTGCATCCATAGGCTTGTTGGGTGACAAATTGCGAGGGGATGACTCTTTAGCAATTTGTTTGGAAGGAAGGTTGAAAGACCAATTTAGGAAGGTTGGAATGAAGGACGTTAGGGTTTTGGCTCATAATTCAGAAAAGAAGAAAATAGACCAAATTCACTCTCTTCTTCTCTCTCTCACGCAGCCGCCGCCGCCCATAGAAGAAACCGGAAGCTCGGTTTGTTTTTGTCGTTGTTTGTGAAGGGATGATTTACTAAATTAGCGGAATTTTGTTTAGTAAACTAATTAACATTTAAATATGGATCTATTAACATCATGCAATTTTTGATAAAAACATGTAGATTCATGCTTTAAATTTTCAAAAATTAAAACTTTAAAACTTACATTGAGTAATTAATGGAGAATTGGTTGAAGGTTTCTTTACAACATCAATCCTCAGTAACATCGGATCTTCTATGCTATATCCCGATCGATAAAACGAAACCCGATTGTAAGATCGAACTTAAGAAGAAATTGGGAAGAAGAAAAAAAAATTCTTCCAAATAATAATAGGGAAATCGGCCAAGGGAGGAGAAGGAGGAAGAGAGAGTTCCAATTTTCTATGGAATTGAATTGTATGATTTATCAATGACCCAAGCCTCCTATTTATAAGAAAATAGGAATCCTAATCACATTAGGATTAATCTATGGAGATAAATACAAAAAGGAAAAAGATATTATCTTTCCATTATCTTGTATTTTTGAAAAAATACATAGATAAATAAGATATTAATTTTTCTTTTTCTTTTAATTTATCATAGATAAATAAATCTATGTAAATATTTTAGGATTTAATTCAAACAATTATCTCTCCCTAAAATACATTATATCACTGATTTTATCATAATAAAATAATTAATAAATACAATTTATTTAATTAATTATTTTGGGCCAATTTCAGTTGGGTTCATTAATCCAATAAGGCTTGAAACTCTCTCTTAAATTAATAAGTCCAACTTAATTAATTTATTTATTAATTACCATTTAAATAAAATATTTTATTTAAACAATTAATAATATTAATATTTTCTCCCGACTAAATATTATCAAATTATATTTAATTATTAATTTGCATTAAATAAACTCATTATTTAATTAATAATTTTATTGATAATATTTTATTATTAATTAATTAATTTTTGTAACAGCCCGAAATTTCCCAAAACATAGAAATCATATAATAACAATAGCGGAAGCATTTAATTATCAAATTAGAGTTTTTCTCACTTAAATCAAATCATTAAAACATTCACAACCAATCAGTTTAATTTAAAACATAAAGTCATTTAAACCAAAGACAATCTTTAAAGTGTTATCAAAGAAAATGCTCAAACTAAAATTGAGCTACTTCACTTAGTTCAACAAAACAAAACATGATCCATATCAAATCTAAAAAATAAATAAAAAGAAAGCTAAATCTTGCCGACGTGTAAATCCATACCAACCGAACACCACCTCAAACCACATCAGCCATCGAGTTTTTCTTTCCTTTACCTAAAAAAAAAGTTGTAGCATCATGAGACTTCGCCCAATGAGTATAAAAATATTAAAATAAAAATCATGCCATGAGAGATTTTTCTAAGACTTTAAGTCCTTAATCGGCCTCACTGACTTCCGAAAATTCTCTTTCACTCAAAACTCTCATAGTTTTAACGCATTCCTCCACATTATGTTTTAATCGGAAAATTAAAAGAATAAAACATTCGAAACAGTTTTAAACTCTCTTTCTCATTTTAAAACTTTTCGATTTTTAATTTTCACTAATACCTCTAATCTCCTCTTTGTTCGTAAACAAGAGAGACTATGCTCAATAAAGCATTTAAGCACTGTTATCACATTTTAAATCTCTAAGAGATAAATATTCTTTTCCATTGTACATATGGAATGAACCTGCTCCGTTAAGTGCTATAGAGTTGTGCACAACCGTATAATCTCCCTTAACGGAAATATTCTTCTTTAAACAAGACCTATGCTTAAAGTGAACCTACTACCATATTACCCGAGGTATTTGAGTAACATGATCCTACACACCACTACCATGATGCTCAAATTAAGTCTAAACTCAAATTCTCGAAACAATCCTTTTTCTGAGCCGAAAATTCCCTAATCTCAAATTCTAGAAAATTTGACTTTAAATCATTCTAAAACATCCCAAAATCACTCATAAAACCATTTTGGGTTCACTTACAACAACTCCTAATGATTGCCAAATCTAGAAACGAAACTAGCCTAACTAGAGTAGTTTCGCTCCTTTTTCGAACACTCTAATTCTACCATAATTTTAACTAAAGCCCAACGGCATAACGGCTATAAAATCACTCTCAAAATAGCCCCTACACATAAGATAATAACAACCAATGATCCAGAACACAATAATTAA
Organism: Gynostemma pentaphyllum; assembly: GCA_028015215.1. Taxonomy (NCBI): domain Eukaryota; kingdom Viridiplantae; phylum Streptophyta; class Magnoliopsida; order Cucurbitales; family Cucurbitaceae; genus Gynostemma; species Gynostemma pentaphyllum. The sequence continues at coordinate 25,834,473 of CM051345.1, read as the reverse complement.
AAGTAACTAACCACCTAGGCTTAATTTTCGACTTAAGGGAACTAATCTCCAATATGGTATTCAAGGCCAAAAATATTAGAACATCTTAAAACATCCAAAACATGCATATATATCCAATTGCAAGGTCAAGAAACAGAAGGAAATAAAATAGACAAACCCCGATACCCATAGTCACTTTAAACATACAAAATCTCTATTTTTCACTTCCTATAGTCCATGCTTTAATTCCATAGAAAAACAGCCCCAAAATTCTCTTATTATGCCTATAATCATCCAACTAACACACTTAGATAATTGAGGTTTAACTATTAAAGAAAAAAGAAAATTCAAACATTCACAATTTAAAGCTTAACACCATTCTACTCACCTTTTCAAGTTTAGTTTCCCAACACTTTGAACTCCTTTCCAAAATAATTTAAGAACCTGAAAAGGCACTTAAACTACTCAAAATATATCCTAAAATACCTAAAAGTGTAAAGGAAAAATACCACGAAACAACGCACGAAGCGATGGCCGAAAAACACGCAAGAACAGCCCCTAATGGGGCTGCCCTTGCCACGGCAGCAGCAACCTTGCCACGGCCCCTCACGACTTCCTAGCGTGTCATTTGACGGTAGGTTTACTTGGTAGGTAGTTTTTTTTTAAGAAGGGGAGAAATTAGGGTTTCTAGGTTTTCAAGAATGTGGGTTTTGAAATCAAAGATTGGAAGAACAACTCATCTTCAATGGGTTTTTGAATCAAAACCATTTAATTTCCAGAAATAAAAAGGGAAGAGATCATTACCTTGATCCTGAATTGTGATGGAAACTAATCTGATCTCTACCAATCTTCTACCAAACGAGTTCTACCTCAATTCACACCTAAAAACACAAAGAAGAGCAAATCTAGAAGAACCCGATGGCCTCTTGAATTTAGGGTAAGAAGGAAGAAGAAGGAGAAGAAAAAAAATGAAAGAACCCTACCTTTTTGTAAGGGCCCGAGAATTTTAGTAGAATTCTTAAAGGTTGGTATAAATTTAATTGTTTTTTTTAAAGGAAAAATAATTTTGTTATGTTAATTTTGGTAATAATTGTGACTAACCATAGTTAAGTTAACAAATAGGGGGTGGTTAGTTAAGAAATTAAGGGTAAGGTTTAGTTAGCAATAAAAATAAGTGGAGGGAGTTAGGAGTAAATAGCATTAAGTCTTTTTTTTTATTTATTAAAATTTAGGAAGTATAAATAGGAAAAAAAAAAAGAGAAAAACAAAACAAAACAATTTTTTTTTCTTTTCTCTCCTTCTTCCTGAACCAGTGACCCCCCGTTTTTCCCAATCTCCATTTTCTGTCACTTGGAGCTTCATCTGGCTTAAACTGGATGTTAATCCCAGTGGGTTTTGGTGCTGCATGATTGTTTCATCTTGAAAGGAAGGTTCAAGCAAGTCTTGGGAGGAGATTGATCAAAAAATCAAGGTAATTACTAACCTAGAATTTCGTTTTTGGCAAGATTTTGGGGTTTCTTCAAGGGTATCTTAATGGTGTTTATAAGGAGGTTCTCTTATGATTAAAATTACGGAAATTTAAATTTTGGATGATGTTGATAAACCCTAAGAGTTATTAAATTGGGATTCTATGGGAATTGGAAGCCTTGGTCATGGGGAAATTCTTAATCACCATTAATGGTGAAAATCTAAGCTTCTAAGTTTTTGTAAATTGAAAGTTTTCGTGATTGGTATTGGGTGGTCTCAGTTGAAAGTGAAACTAAGGAAGGAGAGGAAACCACAAATAGAAACTTGGTATGATCTTAAGGGCCATATGATGAAGAGATTTGTGTCAAGATTACATCAAGAATATCTTGTGCAAAAGTTCAATAATCTTATACAAGGTAGCAAAAATGTTGATGAATACTATAAGGAGATGGAGTTTCTCAAGGCTAGGGCTAATGTTGAGGAAGATGAGGAGTCTACTATTGTAAGGTTCTTCAATGGATTGAATATGGATATTTCTTGCCAATTAGAGTTACCAAAATTTGAGGAGTTAGGAGAGTTGGTGTATTTTGCCAATAAGGTGGAAAGGAAACTCCAAAGAAGAATAGTTACACGATATGTTTCGAAACCTTTTTTCAATTCTTCTTCTTCTTATCAAACGGATGAAAATGGTACTTTAACGGATAAGAATGGGGCTGTCTATGGTTTGGTAGAGGACAATGCAACATTGATTTTATAGAAGGTTAAGATGATTGAAAGAAAACTTTTAAAATATAAAGAAGTTTTCAATGCTAGAATGGAGGAGATAAAAGAGGATATTCGTGCTAATGCTTGTGTCGTGGAAACTTATGATGCATGTGAGCTACAAAAGTGTTCAATATTTGAAAAGCATGAGAATTGTGAAAAAGAGATTGATCAAAAAGAAAGAGAGATGAATTCTCAAAAAGAAAAGAGTGAAAAAGAAATTATTGAAATAAGTGAGCCAAAAGAAAGAGAGATGAGTGCTCAAAAAGAAATGAGTGACATGAGTGAGTCAAAAGAAAGAGATTTGAGTTCAAAAGAAAGAGATTTGAGTTCAAAAGAAAGAGATTTGAGTTCAAAAGAAAGAGTGCTTGAAAGGAATGAAAGAGAAATTGAAAATAAAGAGAGATGTGAGTCAAAAAAAAAGAATGAGAGTGATGATGAGAATTTTGTGAGTTTTATAGAAAGTGAGGCTAGGAAAACTATATTTTCAAACAAAACCCACTTTGCACTTTTGTGCAAAGATTCTTTCTTTCTAACTTAGAACTTAACCTTTACTTTTCAAGTGTTTTAGCTAACCTTTTGCTGAATTAGAAGGACCAATTTTCAATTGGAATGGAGCACATGGTAGATACATTACAAGGGGTTGAAATACTTAGGGCACCACTATATTTCATGGACAAAGATGTTCCAAACGGGATCCAAAGCCAGAAAAGGAAGTTGCTTACTTTTAATCCTATTGCATCGGTTTGTTTAAATGATTATTTCTTGTTTTCCAATTCTGATTTTCAGACTGTAAATCATCCAAACCAATTATATTTTCATGATAAACATGCATTCTTTTCTAGGAAAGTTCTTTTGGATGATCTTTACTTGTTTGACAGCTTATCACTTGCAAAACATGTTAAGCTAGCCTATCCATTTACTTGCGATGATTTTCATAGTTCATATTTATTTGCTATAATGTATTTCAAATCTGATTTTTTACAACTTCAAATGAGTTCTAATGATATACACTTGTTTTGTACCACAAGAGATGTCTTTGATAAAATATTTGAATTGCTTACGGATAGTATCAATTGTGTAACTTTTCTGGGTTGCCCAAACCCATTAAACTTACTTGAGTTTGATTATGGTTCATATTCTTTGGCTGATTTTTTATCTTCACCATGTCATCATCTTGTTAGTATTGTTGAGTAGGAGAAAATTTACGAGATTGACTATGGTCCACCTATTCTCCTAAACTTGTTTTCACTAACCATTAATTATATTGTGAGTGTTGTTGTCTTTGATAAGCTAGGCCATGTTGCTGATCTAAAGGGAAGAAAACCAACCATATTTGACCCTGGAGGAGATAACTATTCCAAAACTTTGAAAGGAGAAAGAAGGATAATTGCTACTGTTTTGTTGCTAATTGATTACTCCCGAGGTAAGATTGAAATAATTGCTTTTCTTTATGTTACACACTTGAGTTATTTCAATGTAGGTAATGTTTTAGATTCGAGATCGAATCCTTTTCAAGAGGGAGGGGATGATATGAATCATGGAATGTCACAATAGCTCAAGGATCTATCACAAGACCAAACTTCAAGACAAGCATAAAACATCAATTACAAGCCTACATGAGCAAAGTCAAGACAAGTTTTGAAGATCTAAGCATGAAGGCTATGGAAGAGGACTTGATGAACTTTAATCTATGGAAAATACATGTTGAAGAAGAGATTTGAAGACTTGTTTGATCACAAATGAAGAGAAGAGTTAATTAGGAAAGTTGTACAACTTTTGCAAACTTTCTTTATTTGGACCACTTTCCATATTTGTTCCCGAACTTTCCATATATGATGTCCACGAATTTACAATGTATTTGGACATGTTTTAAGCCTTTATTTATCAGTTTTAATGCTTAGAATAGATAAGGAATGATATAATATCTTCTAGGGAAAAACTTTCCTAAAATGCACCAAATGCACTTAAGGAAAGATTTAGCAGATTTTGTGCCTCCTTGTAATCCGAATTTCCTTTTTTTTAGGGTTTCTTTAGCTATTTAAAGCCTCATTTGTAACCCTAAATACTGAAAATTGATTTGATAATAATATTTCTTTTTGCTTAGCCGAAATTGCTTAGTTTTGTAGCCTTGTTCTAGGTTGCATGTTTTAGAAACATTCAAGCATAACTTCATCTATTGTGTATGTGGATTGCTTCAATCTTGAAATAAGAACAAGTTCTCTTATTTCAAGGTAGTAGATCATTGGAATAATCTTTTTCTTCTTGCTTTCGAAGGGTGTTGCCTTATTATTTATTGGGGTTTTAGGATTTGCATCTAGGGGTTCTTTGTATATCAAAGGATTTCTATTTCAATTTTCTAGGGTTTCATATCAGTAAGGTTAAGTGTGTAAAAGAATTATGGAAACGAATATTGACTCAGGTAGTGGCTAAAGAGGCCAAAATGTTAATTAGTTTAAACCGGTTCATGATTTGATAGTTGTTCATTTAAGCATGCCTATTTGCTTTATTATTATGTTCATAGTCCATGAACGAGTCATATACTGGATTTGGAGCTATGATTATGCATACTTGTTACATTTTTTATTATGCTCGATAGATAGTTACGATTAAGATAACAAGAAAAGTGTGATCATGAACCATGTGAATATGTGAAACTTGAACATTATATGAGCAAAGAATGAGTCATATGCCGATTTTGGAAAAGTTTATCTATTTACATTTGTTGATTCGATATTCCGTTATATAATGTTGTTGTGAAGAAGCATGCTAAATCAGTTTCATGCATACATTCCACTCATGCATATCATGTGATCGTTATGTGACCATGGGTTCGTAACCCGTGTAACGGTGTGTGAATGTTGGACGTTACACGTGGTTACCGTGGCAGGGATGTGGAGGAGCTCCGGTGTGCTATGTTATTAATGTCCCGGGTGCTAGTGAATTGAGATAGTTTGAAATTGAGATGAGCTACGACTCGGATGTTGATTGATTTTGTAATATGGGCGTAGCGAGACGTCGGGTTTGTGTTGGCAATGCTTGTGGGATCAAAGAGAACGTAAAAATGTGTTTAAGATGTTATGACTAGTTGTTACCATCCAAACTCAAGCATTTGTACTTCATACACGTCTTAAGCATGTTATTATTTCTTTCTCATTCTATCACGATCATTCCGCATCGCTGTTCATATTCTTTTATTTTCACTGAGTGTCATGCTCAAAGGTGCTCTATATCACCTTTCAGGTAACGCTCGGGGTCAAGGGAGTGGAGCGGTAGGTGGTGCTCGTTGAAAGCACGAGATGAAGACTTTTGGATTGGCCTAAGTCACGTGAGCCATGCGTTTCAGGGAGCGTTGTTTGGATAGTCGTGTCTACATTTAGAGTCAAAACTTTGAAACATTTTTGTACATATTATATTTTGTATAACGGTTTAACTAGTGCACCAAACTTTGCTTCTTTTGTTTTGAGTTTATGTGATACTTTGAACCGGCCGACGAGCTGATGTTTTCTGTTTAACAGGTTTTCTTTACTTTGTATATGAGACTTGAGATTTATGAATACTACATGCCGAAATTTTCATTATTTTTCTAAATCAACTATTTTAAGCTTAAGTTTTTGCTTCCGTATGCGTACTCGCGTCCTGGGTTTTTAGATTAAGCCGGGTCATCACATTTTTCCCTGTTTTTCACGTTCATATGAAAAGAAGACAAATTCTTTCTCACTTTTTCCTTCCTCATGCCCTAATCCCACATTCTCTTCTTTTTTTTATCTCCAATTTGTTTAAAAAAACTAATTATTTTAAATTCCTGGAAAAAATTGAAATAATAATTACTATCACTTCAAATAATTTATAAAAAAAATTAAATACTATTTATTTAATTTAACACTTACCGAAAAAAAAATACGAGACGTTACAATTCTTCCACCTAAAAGGCTTTTCGTCCACGAAAAGTACTACTGCTAAGGAAAAAGATGGGGATACACCACACACATCTCTTCCTCACGCTCCCAAGTAGCCTCCTCATGTGTTTGATTCTTGCACAGAAGCTTAACCAACTCAATGGTTTTGTTTCTCAAAATCTTTTGCTCCTTAGCCAAAAACTCCACCGGTTGTTCTTCAAAAGGCAAATCTTCATTCAATTGAACTGGTTCGTAGTCTATAACATGGGAAGGGTCAGCAATATATTTTTGGAGCATGGAGACATGGAAGACATTATGAACTCAAGATAAAGCTGATGATAACGCCAACCTGTAAGCCAAAGTTCCAATTCTCTCCAAAATCTCAAATGGTCCAATGAACCTTGGACTCAGTTTCCCTTTCTTCACAAATCTCATATCTCCCTTCATCGAAGCGATCTTCAGAAATACATGCTCGTCAACAGAGAACTCAAGATCAGTCCTTCTAACATCATCATAACTCTTTTGTCGACTCTGAGCTGTTTTCATCCTTTCTCTAATCAATTCTACTGACTCAGTTTCTTCACAAATCTCATAACTCCCTTCATCAAAGCTATCTTCAGAAACACATGCTCGCCAACAGAGAACTCAAGATCAGTCCTTCTAACATCATCATAACTCTTTTGTCGACTCTGAGCTGTTTTCATCCTTTCTCTAATCAATTCTACTGACTCGTTTATCATCTGTACCAACTCAAGTCCCGACAGTTTCCTTTCCCCAACTTTATCCCAATGAACTAGAGATCTGCATTTTCTTCCATACAAGGCTTCAAAAGGTGCCATCTCAATAGTAGCTTGGAAACTATTATTATAGGAAGATTCTACCAAGTACAGTTTGTCATCCCAACTGCCTCCAAAATCTAACACGCACGCTCTAAACATGTCTTCCAAGATCTGGTTGACTCTCTCAGTCTATCCATCAGTCTGAGGATGAAAAGATGTACTAAACAACAGCTTTGTACCCATAGCACTGTGCAAATTTTTCCATAATTTGGATACAAATCTAATATCACGATCTAATACAATTTTCACTGGTACTCCATGCAACCTCACAATCTTCTTCAAATAAAACTTGGCTAAATTCTCTACTGAATAAGTTGACTTTCCAGGAAAAAAGGGTGTAGATTTCGTCAGTCTATCCACAATCACCCAAATGACACTATACTCTTTTTGTGTTCTAGGCAAACCACAGATAAATTCCATCGCAATCTCCTCCCACTTCCATTCTGGTACACTCAAGGGTTTCAAGTAACCATATGGACTCTTCCTTAAGGCTTTCACTTGCTGACAAACCAAGCATCTGCTAACATACTCAGCTACATCCTTTTTCATTCCAGGCCACCAATAATGTACTTTGAGATCATTGTACATTTTGGTGCTCCCAGGATGAACAGTGAACATCGAAATATGAGCTTCAACCAACACCTTCTTCCTCAAGGTGTCATCATTTGGAACACACAAACGGCCTTTATAAACCAAGGCACCGTCTAAAGCATAGGCAAAATGTTCCGGTAATCCTGTATCAACATCCACAAAGTAACCCTTGAGACTATCATCTGAATTTTGTGCATCTTAATCCCCTGCCTCATTAGTGGTGTCACAGTCAAATTTGTCATACCCACAGTCACCTCGGAAGTGAGCAACTCAATATCAGTTCTATCCATCTCCCACTGAAGTCTAGGATGCTTCGTGATCAAAGCTGCACTCTGAGATGACTTCCTACTCAAAGTATCTGTCACAACATTGGCTTTCCCAAGATGATAGTGTATCTCACAGTCATAATCCTTAACTAACTACAACCATCTTCGTTGTCTCATATTTAATTCCTTCTGAGTGTAGAAATACTTGAGACTTGTAAAGACTCGAATTTTCTCAAATCTTTAAATCATGAGTAAAACAGCGGAAGACTTATTTTTACAAAAATTTGGCGTGGATCCGTTTAAAATACGAACTCCCTAAACCTGTTTACATGGACTCAATCCAGAGAATTTAAAACAAACGACATTTCACTCCATTTTATACCCAAAATCAGAGAAAATAATACAAAATAATCTACAACAGTTATTAAATTCTCATGAGCCATAAATACATGTTTAAAAGTAATGACATATGATTTTTATCAAGCATTCGTAGAATGCTCCCAAATTGTACATATAAAGTCCATGTCCCGAAAGCCATCCACTCGTGATCAAGCAACACCATCTCCTCCACCTCGTACCCTACTAAGAGTAATACCTGAAAAAGTTTAAGTGTAGCAACATTAGCATAAAAATGCTAGTGAGAATAAAATGGATGCAAGCACTTCTATGGACCGAATCCCATATCGGAAAATGTGTCCAAAAATCTAAGTACTCTTGCACAACCCATTCAATATTCCAAAGTACTTTACATAATAAGATCAATCCATTCTACTAACTCGTAAATTCGGAAAGTAAATATTCAAGCTCGTAAAATAAAGTAGGTACTAGTGCTTAACAAAGTAAATGACAAAGTAAATAACAAAGTAAATAACAAAGTAAATGACAAAGTAAATAACAAAGTAAATGACAAAGTAAATGACAAAGTAAATAACAAAGTAAATAACAAAGTAAATGACAAAGTAAATGACAAAGTAAATAACAAAGTAAATAACAAAGTAAATGACAAAGTAAATAACAAAGTAAATAACAAAGTAAATAACATCCGTGACCACTTATCACCAATCATAACCATTCCGTGACCTCCGTGCATAACGATAATATGCATGCATAACGATAATATGCAAGTCACCAATCACAATCATTCCGTGACCTCCGTGCATAACGATAATATGCATGCATAACGATAATATGCAAGTCACCAATCACAATCATTCCGTGACCTCCGTGCATAACGATAATATGCATGCATAACGATAATATGCAAGTCACCAATCACAATCATTCCGTGACCTCCGTGCATAACGATAATATGCATGCATAACGATAATATGAAGTCACTGTGACATCTATGCATAACGATAATATGCAAGTCAACGTGACATCTATGCATAACGATAATATGCAAGCATAACGATAATATGCAAGTCAACGTGACATCTATGCATAACGATAATATGCAAGCATAACGATAATATGCAAGTCAACGTGACATCTATGCATAACGATAATATGCAAGTCAACGTGACATCCGTGCATAACGATACTATGCAAGTCACCAATCACAAACCATTCCGTGACATCCGAAAGTGAATCTCATCACTAATAATATCGTACTAACTCGATTCTACACAAGAATCTCTCCAAAGTTTCTTTTAACTTTTTCTAACCACTCAAAATAAAAGGAGTACATAATAATACTCTTCTCCAAGTTCCGGAATCTAATTCTCCTCGAGAATAATAACTTAATCCACCAATAACATCTTACTTTAAACAACAACCAATCTTATTTCATTCTCTTTAATACCTTATACTGTACATAAGGTTTACATCAAAAATTACAATCTCCAATTTCAAGATCTTCCAAATAAATGAGAATCTAGTTCTCTCATATATACAATTCAATCTCATTCTTCTTTCCTATGGCTCTCGGTTATATATCAATTGCATTTCTTTTCTCTATAGAAATGTATGTTAGACATAATGTTTCAATTCTTTTCTCTATAGCAACTTAGGCTATCAAAAGTTTATATAACCTTTACCAAAGCTCCCGAACTCAAGAAACTAACTCCCAAATAACATACATTCTTGGAAAGTTCTCAAGTCTATTAACCCTCTTAACATCGATCTAACATAAACGTCAAGCAATTCGAAAACATAAAAGTAATCACAACCATTTTAAACTCACCTTAGCCAAATTAGTTTTGGTCCAAAACTCCGATTTCCCACAATTCAACAACCAGGAGCAATCGCACCTACAATTCACCGATTGTACAACATATTACAATTCATAACTAATATGCGAACAAATGTGTAATTTCGGGTGAATAGTGATTTCGGATGAATAGTGTCTCGGGTGAATAGTGTTTTCGGGTGAATAGTGTTTTTTCGAAAATCCGGGCTCAAAATCGTCATTTTTCATGATAGAAATTCATGATTTCAACTTCAAATCTCATTTACAATCAAAAACGAACAAAACCACCTAAAAAGTTTGAAAACTTACTTTTTGGGATTTCCCTTAGAGAACGGGAAACTTCGAAAAGCTAGGTTGGATAGGTAGCCCTCATCCCTACCAATCCAACGCAACCGAAAAACACGACGACGATCGCCGAGAAACGAAAGAGAAACGAAGAAAAGAAAGAAAAACCAAAAACTCTCCAATGGAGGAAGTTGCTCACGGCAAGGAGAAGAAGAAAGATGATGAGTTTGGTCAAATCTTGGTCAATGATAGTTTAAGAAGAAGAAGAGAAGAATATCTAGATATTTAGGTTTAAAGGGAAATTACGAAAATGCCCTTTTGATGACTTTTAGCTTAAAAACGAATCCCGAACATCTCAAACTATCCCAATGGTGATTAATAATTATTAATTGGCCCGTTAATAATTATTAATACCATTAAAACGTAATTAAATAAATAAAGCCATTAAAATGACTTAAAATGAAATAAACTACTAAATTCTAATTTAATGATAAATAAATGAATTTTAATTACTTAAATTAAAATAAAATAAATAAAAGTTTTTTTTTTATCACAAAATAACGGGACGTTACAAGACTCTTATGATACATGAAAATAAGAATTTTCTCCCCATACAGGTAGTGCCTCCAAATCTTCAATGCATGAATAACCGCGGCCAACTCAAGATTGTGAGTAGGATACTTCTTCTCATGCTTTTTTAACTTCCTAGAAGTATAAGCTACTACCTTGCCATGCTGCATTAGTACACAACCCAAACCTTTCTTTAAAGCATCACTATAGATGGTCAAACCCCTGGAATCATCTGGAGTTATCAAAACCGGAGCTGAAATCAATCTCTGTTTGAGTTCTTCAAAACTCTTCTCACATTCATCATCCCACTGATAGGCAACACCTTTCCTTGTTAGCTTAGAAATAGGATAAGCTATCTTCGCAAAGCCCTGCACAAACCTGCAAATAATACCCCGCTAACCCAAGTAAACTTCGAATTTCAGTCACGTTAGTAGGTTGGGGTCAGCTACTAACTGCTTCTATCTTGGAAGGGTCCACAGATACTCCCTTATCAGACCCTACATATCCTAGAAATGCAACTTTACTGGGCCAAAATTCACATTTGCTAAATTTGGCATAAAGTTTCTCATCTCTCAATGTAGTCAAAACAATACTCAAATGTTCCGCATGTAACTCCCTAGTCTTCGAATACACCAAGACGTCATCTATGAATACTATGACAAACATGTAAGTATTTCTGAAACAATGTGTGCATCAGGTCCATAAAAGCAGTTTGGTCATTTGTCAAACCGAAGGACATCACAATGAACTCAAAATGTCCATATCTTGTCCTGAAAGCCGTCTTAGGTATATCCTCATCTATAATTCTCAATTGGTGATACCCTGAACAGAGATCAATCTTGGAAAACACGGTAGCTCCCTCAAGTTGATCAAACAGGTCTTCTATCCTGGGCAAAGGGTACTTATTCTTGATAGTTACCTTGTTGAGCTCTCGTTAATCTATACATAACCTCATAGTACCATCTTTCCTCTTCACAAACAAAACTGGAGCTCCCCATGGTGATACACTAGGGCGTATGAAACCCAAGTCTAACAATTCCTATAGTAGGGACTTTAACTCCTTCAACTCAGCAAGAGCCATTCTATCCAGTGCCTTTGACAAAGGAGTTGTTCCAGGTATAACATCAATCGGAAAATCCAACTACCTAACTGGAGGCAACCCCGGTAACTCATCAGGAAAGACATCAATACACTCCCTCACAATAGGTACTGACTCTATTTTGACTTTTTCCACCATAGTATCTACTACATTAGCCAAATAAGCCCAAGCCCCTACTTTAACTAATTTTTTAGCTTGTAACACTTATATCACAACAGGTGCTACTTTTCTACTAGACCTCTTGATTTTGAACTCAGTCCCATAAGGACATTTAAATTGAACCTCCCTCCTATGACAATCTATCATGGCATAGTTGGCTTTCAACCAATCCATCCCCAAAATGACATCGAAATCACTCATAGGTAACACTGTCAAAGTGGTAGACACACACTATCATAACACACACAACTCATCAGTTTCTACCTTCCTAATCATAGACACAGTCAAACCTACTGGAGTAGAAACAGATAATTCATACTCTAAAGGCAAAATCAATATCTCAGCAAACTCAAAAAAATCCGTAGATATAAAGGAGTAGCTCGCTCCTGAGTCAATCAACACAAAAAACATCATGGCCTAAAAGAGAAAGTGTACCTGTCACTACATTGTTTGACGCCTCAGCTTCCTTTCTAGTTGTAGCAGCCAATCTTCCTTCTGAGCATTCGGTTTAGGCTATTCAACTGCCCTGTTCTTGTTCGTATTTTTCATTAAACAATTCTCTAAACTAGTCCCAAGTTACATTGTCAGCGATGGTCTACAAGGCTGTCTCCCACCAGTACAATGCATCATCCACAAAACTGTAGGTGCCACAGTGCACCTTCAATCGATTAGGACAATTAATGAATTTCATTGCTCGCTCGACTGGGGTAAGCCACTTCTCAGCATCATCAGGATCAATAGACTTCCAATCGAACTCACCAGGGGCATACTTCCTGTTCGTTCAGAAATCTGGCCTCCTCAGTAATACCTCCTGTTCGTTCTAAAGCTCTCGTCATTTTCTCATATTCAGCTTGAGGAAGAAATACACCCTGTTCAGCCTGAGGTATCAGTGCTATTGGTGGAATAGGTGGCTTAGTATCAATACTATGATCCACAGCTCCTTCAGTCTGCTCGTTCTCTTCAACCAATACAGTTGGTGTTATATACGAGTTCACCTCATTTGATAACTCATCATCGCTCTCGTAGTCAAGGTTAACTCCGCGGCCTTGACCGTATCCCCGACCTCGACCTCTGCCGTGGCCCCTACCACGTCCTGGCATAGCTAGAGGAGGCATACTGAAAATAGTACAAAGAAAACACATAAGATACAACAATCATTACATGAAGATATATCTTATTAAAACTTAAAGTATCTTAGTACTCTCATTAATGGCATAAAATAAAGAAAATGAAACCTGGTGTCGATGAGCTCGGGGTGGCGGTTGGTTTAGATTTGCGGTCTTCAGAGCCATCCTAGCTCTGATACCAAGTGTAACAGCCTGAAATTTCTCAAAACATGGAAATCATATAATAACAATAGCAGAAGCATTTAATTATCAAATTAGAGTTTTTCTCATTTAAATCAAATCAATAAAACGTTCACAAACGATCGGTTTAATTTAAAACATAAAGTCATTTAAACCAAAGACAATCTTTAAAGCGTTATCAAAGAAAATGCTCAAACTAAAATTGAGCTACTTCACTTAGTTCAACAAAACAAAACATGATCCATATCAAATCCCAAAAATAAATAGAAAGAAAGGTAAATCTTGCCAACGTGCAAATCCATACCAACCAAATACCACCTCGAACCACATCAGCCACAGAGTTTCTTCTTTCCTTTACCTAAAAAAAAAGTTGTAGCATCATGAGGCTACGCCCAATGAGTAGAAAAATGTTATTGAGCGGGCTAACTCCGAACAGTTTCATTTTTTCAACCTATGTTATTTTGAGATACAAAAGAAATAGAAGAGTAACATTTCCTATAGAAAAACTCTGGGAGTTAATTAGTTGCATTACTAATTTTAAGATTTTAAGTGACAACCCGACTTTTTTAAATTCATTTAAACATAAAACACAGCGGAAGTCTTTATATTTTAAGAAAAATGGCGTGGTTATGTTTGAAAGTTGGCCAGGCAAAACCTATTTACATCTTAAATTCTGAAATCTAAAAACACAAGGAACATTAAGTTCCTATCCAGGAGTTCAAAAGAGTTATAATCATAAAAGTAAAGACGATATGCTCTTAAGATCTATATACAAATGTACAAATCCAAAAATGTATAAAATTCACAAAACTAAGTCCATGGACTTTTACAACACCTAGTCCATCTCGAGGTCATCATCCATCGATCATGCAGCACCATCTCCTCTCCCACGACCTCTAGCCAGGGCATTACCTGAAAATGTTTGTAATATCATGAGCTAACAACAAAGCCCAGTGAGAATAATAAGAATAAAAAGTAAAGTTAGACCTCAAACCCGTATTCCGATTTGTTTCCAATTTGTCTTACATATTCCTTTCTAAAGTTCTGTAAACTCTTGGTGATTCCATGATCTATAATCTTTGGAGGATGTTGATACTAGCACATGTAGTCTAATTCTCATCCATTAACTTGTTACGACATATATAAGAAAAGTAAATAAACTTTACATAAACATAACATCTCAATTCTTTATCCATGATTTATATTTCCATCGATAATATGCATGAAGGTAATGAGGACATCCTGTAAGATTCACATTTGCCCTTTATGCATGAATGAAGGTAATGTGGAACTTCCCGTAGGATCCACATTCTCCCTTATGAATGAAGAAGGTAATGTGGGCACTTCCCGTAGGATCCATCATTCTCCCTTCTTTTCTTTCTCACTTTCTTTTCTTTTTCTCTGAAGGTAATGTGAACTTCCCATAGGATTCATCATTCTCCCTTCTTTTCTTTTTCACTTTCTTTTCTTTTTCTCTGAAGGTAATGTGAACTTCCCGTAGGATTCATCATTCTCCCTTATTTTTCTTTTTCACTTTCTTTTCTTTTTCATTTCAATGATACGAGATATTATGATGCGAGATGTTATGGTATGCTCGCAAAAGTAAATAAATGTAAATATGAATGTTAAAGTAGCCAAACAAGCAAAAAGTAAAGGGGCATAAAGTAAAAGACATACGGTAAATAGATAGGAATTTCCGAAAGAACGATAAGTAAATCGAACTCCCGACACATTAATAAAAGTATATCCTATCTTAAACAAATAATCTACTCTTTCAAGGATCGTAAACCTCCAAATAAAATCCAAGGTTATATTAACCATTCCATCTAAAAGTTTGGATCCTTTAACTTCCGATGATCCATCCTAAGCTTTGAAACGAATCTAACTTAGAACTTTCTAAGGTTCAATGTTTTACTCGAGAAACTCCTAAGTTCTCACTCAAACAACTAGCTCCTAATCCTAAGGTCACTAGCTCATTTTCCTCTATCTTAGATTCGAATCTTAATCGTAGCTTCCAATCTTACAATTCATTATACTTATTCGCTTTCTAAAGTTACTTTAAATTCTAACTATTCTCACCTTAGTAGAAGTGGTTTCGCTCCAAACCTCCGGTAAAGTGTGATGGCCCGACACTTTTAAATAAATTAAATCAGAGAAAACAGCGGAAGTCTTTTATTTTAAGAAAATTTTGCGTGGTTTTGTTTGAAAATTGGCTAGCCAAAAACCAGTTTACATCCTAATTTTTCAAATCTAATAAAATCACATGGACTTTAAGTCCCAAAACAGGAGTTCAAATATTTCATATCATAAAAACCACATCAAGAGCTCTTATGACCTAAATACAACATATACATCATCAAAGTCTTGAAATTCACAAAAATAATTACATAGACTTTACAACAACGAGTCCATCTCGAGGTCAACATCCCGCTATCACGCAGCACCATATCCTCTTCCACGGCCTCTAGCCAGGGCATTACCTAAAATTTTTGTAATATCATGAGCTAACAACTTAAGCCCAGTGAGAATAATAAGCATAAAAAGTAAAGATAGACCTCAAACTCGCATTTCGATTTGTGTCAAAGTAAACTGACACAATTTACTCCTAAAGTCTTCCAAACTCTAGGTAATTTCATTCTAAACTTTCCAAGGGATGATATTGCTAACACTAGTAGTCAATCCTCATCCATTAATTGCTATGACATAAAATAAGAAAAAGTAAATAACTTTGCATATAATATAACATCTCAATTCTCTTTCTCATCGATCATAAGCATGAATGCATGAGAGCATCCCGTAGGATTCGCATACGCCCTTATGCATGAAGAAGGTAATGTGGTCTATCCCGTAGGATCCATCGTTCTCCCTCCTTTTCTTTCTCACTTTCTCTTTTCTTTCTGTCAAGGTAATGTGGTCTATCCCGTAGGATCCATCATTCTCCCATTCACATTTTTCTCATTCTCTCTTCTTTTTCTATAAGGTAATGTGGTCTATCCCATAGGACCCATCATTCTCCCATTCATATCTTTCTCACTTTTTTTTCATGATGCAAGATGTTATGATGCAATATGATATGCTTTGTTGTAAATAAATAAAGTGCGGAATTAAAGTAGCTGATACACAAATAAAGTAAAAGGCATAAAGTAAAGGTATAAAGTAAAAGACAAAAAGTAAATGACATAAGGTAAAAGTAGGCAAGCATCTCGGACGAACGATATATCGATCGAACTCCGGTATCAATAATAAAAGTAGAATCATAAATCAAACGATTAACCTATACCTTCAAGGATTCTAAACTTCCAATAATCCGAGGTTCTATTAACCGTTCTAAAATACAAGTTGGATCTTTAACTTCCAATGATCCAACCTAAGCTTCGAAACGAATCTAACTTAGAATCTTCTAAGATTCAATACTTTCCTCGAGAACTCATAAGTTCTCACTTAAAGGATTAACTTCTAATCCTAAGGGCACTAACTCACATCCCTCTAATCTTAGATTCGGATTCTAGTCTTAGTTTCAAACTCTACAAACCTTCACACTCATTTGCTTTCTATAAATATTTTAAATCCTAACTATTCTCACCTTTAATAAAGGATGACTTTGCTCCTAAGTCTGGAGGAGCGATCAAGCGAGTGGTCGAAAACACCTACAATCGAATTATAACACATAATCAATAACTTTACCAACTATCGATCAAACATCAACTAAACATACAAAGCGACGAAAAACCCAACAAATCCCCACATGAGGCCCACGACCCTATCATCAAAATTGGGTCTCGGGTTTGGTTTTCCGGCTTTTAGGCAATTTAAAAGTGTTTCGAGTTGGTTTTAAGCAAATTCGATATTCCCGATTTCAATGGGTATCGATAATTAGGGTTTTTGAACAAGCTTTCCCGAATTGATAAATAAACATCATTTCATTAAATTCTAGCCCATAATCAATCCCAAAAGGGTAAATTTCAAACGGGAAGGGTTTCGACTGAAACTCGGTTTTAGAGTTATGGGAAAGTTTCCAAAAACTATTAAAACTACTCCCGTATTTACAAACACCAAGTTTCACGGCAAGAAATCGAAAGAAAACAAAGAAAACTCCATTAAAACACTATTTGGAGCTTAGGGTTTCAAGCTTTACTTACCGAGAACTCCTTGGATCTTGAGAGAAATGTACGATGGGTAGGTGGGAAATGATCCTTGACTCGAGGGCTTTCCGATTTATCCTAGCTCGAGTCGATCCGTCGAGAAATGAACGAAATCGAATTTTCTTTTCTTCCTCTTTGATGCTCACGGGTTGGGAGGGAAAGATGAAGCAAGTTTTTGGTCAATTTTGAGTCAAAGGTGAATTTAAAGAAGATTGGTGAATAGTGTTTAGATATTTAGGAATTTTGGAAATGACGGTTGCGTCCTTTTATGACTTTTGGCTTAAAAACAAATCCCGAACTTCTCAAACTATTCCAATGGTGATTAATAATTATTAATTGGCCCATTAATAATTATTAATACCATTAAAACGAAAATAAACGAAAAAGGTCAATTAAAAGATTAAAACCGAAATAAACTGCAAATTCTAAATTACCGATAAATAAATAAACTTTAATTACTTAAATTGAAATAAAATAAATAAAAGTTTTTTTTTATCACAAAATAAAGGGACGTTACAGTCAACCCTCCTAAAAAGGGCTTTTCGTCCCCGAAAAGTAAACTTACTAAGTGAAAAGCTGAGGATACTTTGCCCGCATATCATCCTCACGCTCCCACGTAGATTCTTCAGACACTTGGTTCCTCCAAAGGACCTTAACAAAGCGAATCGTTTTGTTTCTCAACACCTTTTGTTCGAATGCTTGAATCTCAACTGGTGTCTCCTCATAAGACATACTAGCATCCAAAACTATCGGCTGTAAGCTACTGAAGGATCTGCCATGTACTTCTGAAGCATCGATACATGGAAAACATTATGAATTGCAGATAAAGAAGGTGTTAAAGCCAACCTGTAAGCTACTGCTCCTATCCGATTAAGTACCTGGAAAGGGCCAATGAACCTAGGACTCAGCTTACCCTTCTTCCCGAATCTCATAACACCTTTCATAGGTGCTACCTTCAAAAACACGTGGGCCCCCACTGAAAACTCAAGTGGACTACGTCGTCTATCTGCATAACTCTTTTGTCGACTCTGGGAAATCCTCATCCTCTCTCCAATCAAGTCAAGCGACTGACTAGTCAGCTATAACAACTCGGGTCCCAAAAGTCTTCTCTCCCCGACCTCATCCCAGTGAGTTGGAGATCGACACTTTCTACCATAAAGTGCCTCAAATGGTGCCATCTCAATAGCAGCCTGGTAGCTGTTATTATAAGCAAACTCTACCAAGTACAATTGAGAATCCAAACTACCTCCAAAATCAAGAACACAAGCTCTCAACATATCCTCCAGAATCTGGTTAACTGTCTCAGTCTGACCATCTGTCTGGGGGTGAAAAGCTGTGCTAAAATCCAAGCCAGTACCCATGGCTAAATGAAAACTTTGCCAAAACTTCGAGACAAAATGAATGTCCCGATCTGATACAATCCTCACAGGCACACCATGTAATCTGACAATCTCCCGTAAATACAACTGTGCCCATGTCTCAACTGGGTAGGTGATCCTCCCAGGTATAAAGTGTGCTGTCTTCGTCAAGCGGTCTACAATCACCCAAATGGTATCGTAACCCTTTGATGTACTCGGTAAACCACTGATAAAGTCCATGGAAATCTCCTCCCATTTCCATTCTGGCACACTCAGAGGGTTAAGAAAACCCGATGGACTCTTCCTCAAGGCCTTGACTTGCTGACAAGTCAAGCATCTACTAACACGGTCCGCAATCTCAAGCTTCATCCCAGGCCACCAATAATGCTCTCTCAGGTCCCTGTACATCTTCGTACTACCTGGATGAATAGAGAAGATAGAACTGTGGGCTTCATCCAACAGTTCCCTTCTAAAAGTTGATCCTAAAGGCACACATAGCCTCTTACGATACATCAGAGCACTGTCTGTAGAGAAGGTAAAATGGCTAGGGATATCTGACTCAGCCTCTCTAAAACCGGCCTGCAAATGAACCTCATCTCTCTGTGCATCAATCATCCTCTGCCTCAAAGTAGGTCCCACTGTCAAACTAGCTAAGCTCACTGTGACCTCGGCAGTCAAAAGTGCTATCTCAGCTCGTTCCATATCCCACCTCAATCTCAAAGGTATAGCTGACAAAGCTGATGAATGAGAAGACTTCTTACTGAGCGCGTCAGCCACTACATTGGCTTTCCCAGGATGATACTGAATGTCATAGTCATAATCCTTAACGAGCTCCAACCATCTCCGCTGTCTCATATTCAATTCCTTCTGAGTGAAGAAATATTTGAGACTCTTATGGTCAGTAAAAATTAGAATCTTCTCACTGTACAAATAATGCCTTCATATCTTCAATGCATGAACAACAACTGCAAAGTCTAAATCATGAGTCGGATGTTTCTTCTCATGCTCTTTCAACTGACGGGAAGCATAAGCTATAACTTTCCCGTGCTGCATCAACACACATCCCAAACCTCTATGGGAAGCATCTGTGTACACAGTCAAACCACCGGTCCTGTTAGGCGACACTAGGACAGGTGCTGACATGAGTCTCCTATTGAGCTCCTCAAAGCTCCTCTCACAATCCTCAGACCATACAAAATCAACTCCCTTCCGGGTCAAACGTGTCAAAGCTGAAGCAATCTTGGAGAAATCTTGCACAAACCGTCTATAATAGCCTGCAAGTCCCAGAAAACTGTGAATATCAGCCACACTAGTAGGCCTAGGCCAGTTAGTAACTGCCTCAATCTTAGAGGGATCAACAGATACTCCTCTACTCGATACTACATGGCCTAAAAATACCACTTCCTTCAGCCAAAACTCACACTTGGAGAACTTGACATACAATCTCTGATCTCATAGTACTGTCAATACTTCCCGAAGGTGCATAGCATGAAACTCCTCTGTCTTGGAATAAACCAAGATATCATCAATAAAAAAAATCACAAAAGAGTCAATGAACCTCCTGAACACCGTGTGCATAAGGTCCATAAAAGCTGCAGGCGCGTTGGTCAAGCCAAAGGACATAACTACAAACTCATAATGTCCATAACGCGTCCTGAATGCAGTCTTGGGAATATTCTCATCCCTAATCCTCAACTGATGATAGCCATATCTCAAATCTATCTTCGAAAAGATAGTGGCCCCTCTCAATTGATCAAACAAGTCTTCTATCCTAGGAAAAAGATACTTGTTCTTCACCGTAACACGGTTCAACTCTCTATAATCGATGCATAAACGCATAGAACCATCCTTCTTCTTCACAAACAACACCGGAGCTCCCCACGGTGAAACACTCGGCGAGCGTATAAACCCCAAGTCTAAAAGTCCCTGTAACTGGCTCTGGAGTTCTTTCAACTCAGCCGGTGCCATACGATAAGGTTCTTTGGACAATGGAGCTGTCCCAAGAGCAACCTCAATCTGAAAATCAAACTGCCGCACTGGTGGCAAACCGGGTAACTCCTCAGGGAAAACATCAACGAAATCCCTCACTACGGGCACAGAAATCAAACTAGCCTCTGGTATAGAAGTGTCAACCACACTAGCTATATAGCCCAAGGCTCCATCACTTAGAAGCATACTAGCTTCTAACATCGATATCAAAGTGGGTGCTACTCGACTGCTAGTCCCACGAAAATGTAAACTAGTCCCACATGGACCCATAAAATCAACAACTCTCTCAGTACAATCAATTGTGGCACGATTAGCTGATAGCCAATCCATACCCAAAATCACATCGAAATCAGACATAGGCATGATAATCAAAGTAGCATGCAAGCAACAACCCATAAAACACAAATCATCTGTGCTAATCATACTATCAGCAATAACAAACTACCCCACAGGGGTCGAAACACGCATCTCATACCCTAACGGTGCAGACTCAAGAGTAGCTGACTCAACAAACTCAGAAGAAATAAATGAGTGGCTAGCCCCATAATCAAATAAAACAAAAGCCGAATGGCCCAAAACTGTCAAAGTATCAGTCATGACAGTACCTACAGCCTCAGCCTCCTCTCTGGTGGCAAATACACGAGCCTGATGCTGAACGGGTGGAGGAACTGGTCATGGCGGTGGAGGTAAAATCCGTGGTAGTGGAACAACAGGTGGAAGTCTATACTGCTGAGTCTGTCCACCCTGATCTCTACCCCTGAACTGACCTCTGCCTCGGTCCTGACCTCTGCCCCTAACCGGAAGAGCATAAAAAGCAGGTGGTGCCTGATATGGTCTATGCTGAACACCCTGACCTGGGTAACCATACAGTGGTGGCTGTGCCTGACGAGCCCTACACTGTCTAGATAGATGTCCCTCCTGACCACAAGTATAACGCCTCTGTGGTAGAGTACATATCCCAGTATGATAACTAGAACAGTTCTGGCAAAAGTGAGGAGATCGTCCCTGTACCCTCGGCTGTCTAAACTGGAGTCCACCCCGAGCCTGCTGCTGCTACTGCTATCTCTGCTGAGGCATTGGTACTCGACCAGTATGGTCATCCTCTGCCTTCCTCTTCTGAGAGGAAGTCTCTCCTGTAGCAGCTAGTTTGCCCTTCCTTTCTTCAGATGCCAAATCTAAAGAAAGGGCAAACTCTAAAGCCTCCTCGTAGGTAGTCGGACGTAAAATGCGTAGATGACCCCTAACCTCGGCTCTCAATCCCACCATAAACCTCTTCCTCTTACTCTGAGGGTCAGCAATCTGTCCAAGAGAAAACCTAGACAATCGATCAAACTCTCGCTCATACTCTGTCACTGATCTAACACCCTGTGTTAGGGTCAGAAACTCCACCTCTAATCGGTCTCGTAAATCAACTGAATAATATTTCTCATAAAACCTCTCTCGAAATACCTCCCAAGTCACCTCCATAGTGAGAGAAAGTGATCTATAAAGGCCTCTCCACCAATACAAAGCATCATCAACAAGAGAATACGTGCCACAGTGGACCTTCAGCCGGTCCGGGCTCTCAATAAACTCAAAGGCTCTCTCAACCCTATCAATCCATAACTCTGCAACAGATGCATCCAATGATCTACCATCAAACTCAGCAGGTGCATATCGTTTATACTCCCTCAGTGTCCTAGCAACATCAGTAACCCCAACCTGATCAACTGCTATATCTGCTGAGGTACAACAGGCAGAACGGGTCTACCAGCATCCCGTAACAACTCAAGATAAACATCCTCAGCGATGTAAACTCCTCGCCCCTGAACAGGTGGCGGTATAACAGGAATCTCAGGTGGAGGTACAACAGGAATCACAGGTGGAGGTGGAGGTGTAGGGTTACGGGCTCGGCCTCTACCCCTCATAGGAGCAGCCGCCCTAACACCAGCTCGTCTAGCACCCCTTCTAGGAGGCATACTGCATTATAGTCAATATAATTTGATAAGTTACTTATAAAAGAGGATTCACCACTCCTTTACCAAATCGAAATAAAATGCGAGTTTAAAGATAAAGGTCTAGGAATACCTCGTGCTGCTGATCTCAGATGACGACTTTGAGAATGGACTTAAAACAAAACATGAAATACAAACATGCATCGCATGTAGTCTACAGAACCCGTCAGCTCTGATACCAACTGTGACGGCCCGACACTTTTAAATAAATTAAATCAGAGAAAACAGTGGAAGTCTTTTATTTTAAGAAAATTTTGCGTGGTTTTTTTTGAAAATTGGCTAGCGAAAAACCTGTTTACATCCTAATTTTTCAAATCTAATAAAATCACATGGACTTTAAGTCCCAAATCAGGAGTTCAAATATTTCATATCAAAAAAACCACATCAAGAGCTCTTATGAGCTAAATACAACATATACATCGTCAAAGTCTTGAAATTCATAAAAAGAATTACGTAGACTTTACAACAACGAGTCCATCTCGTGGTCAACATCCCTCGATCACGCAGCACCATCTCCCCTTCCATGGCCTCTAGCCAGGGCATTACCTGAAATTTTTGTAATATCATGAGCTAACAACTTAAGCCCAGTGAGAATAATAAGCATAAAAAGTAAAGATAGACCTCAAACTCGCATTTTGATTTGTGTCCAAGTAAACTGACACAATTTACTCCTAAAGTCTTCCAAACTCTAGGTAATTTCATTCTAAACTTTCCAAGGGATGATATTGCTAACACTAGTAGTCAATCCTCATCCATTAATTGTTTTGACATAAAATAAGAAAAAGTAAATAACTTTGCATATAATATAACATCTCAATTCTCTTTCTCATCGATCATAAGCATGAATGCATGAGAGCATCCCGTAGGATTCGCATACGCCCTTATGCATGAAGAAGGTAATGTGGTCTATCCCGTAGGATCCATCGTTCTCCCTCCTTTTCTTTCTCACTTTCTCTTTTCTTTCTGTCAAGGTAATGTGGTCTATCCCGTAGGATCCATCATTCTCCCATTCACATTTTTCTCATTCTCTCTTCTTTTTCTATGAAGGTAATGTGGTCTATCCCGTAGAACCCATCATTCTCCCATTCATATCTTTCTCACTTTCTCACTTTTTTTCCATGATGCGAGATGTTATGATGCAATATGATATGCTTTGATGTAAATAAATAAAGTGCGGAAATAAAGTAGTCGATATACAAATAAAGTAGAAGGCATAAAGTAAAGGTATAAAGTAAAAGACAAAAAGTAAATGACATAAGGTAAAAGTAGGCAAGCATCTCGGACAAATGATATATCGATCGAACTCCGGTATCAATAATAAAAGTAGAATCATAAATCAAATGATTAACCTATACCTTCAAGGATTCTAAACTTCCAATAATCCGAGGTTCTATTAACCGTTCTAAAATACAAGTTGGATCTTTTAACTTCCAATGATCCAACCTAAGCTTCAAAACGAATCTAACTTAGAATCTTCTAAGATTCAATACTTTCCTCGAGAACTCCTAAGTTCTCACTTAAAGGATTAACTTCTAATCCTAAGGGCACTAACTCACATCCCTCTAATCTTAGATTCGGATTCTAGTCTTAGTTTCAAACTCTACAAACCTTCACACTCATTTGCTTTCTATAAATATTTTAAATCCTACCTATTCTTACCTTTAATAAAAGATGACTTTGCTCCTAAGTCTGAAGGAGCAATCAAGCGAGTGGTTTGAAAACACCCACAATCGAATTATAACACATAATCAATAACTTTACCAACTATCGATCAAACATCAACTAAACATACAAAGCGACGAAAAACCCAAAAAATCCCCACATGAGGCCCACGGCCATATCATCAAAATTGGGTCTCGGGTTTGGTTTTCCGGCTTTTAGGCAATTTAAAAGTGTTTCGAGTTGGTTTTAAGCAAATTCGATATTCCCGATTTCAATGGGTATTGAACAAAGTTCATCTAACTCTTGAAATTGATTTTAGCTCAAATTTCCTTCCATCCACCCTTACCTAAGCCCCATTACAACCCAAAAGACCCTTAAATTCTAGCATTCAATTCATGCATTGGTGGCCTTGATGTGATAATTTAGCAAGCCTATGGTAAGATCTTCTATGTTTTGACTTGAGAGCTTATTGAATGAACACTTAAGCACTTTGAGTGAATTGTGAGGGAATCCAAGTGAGGTATCAAGTCTTGTAGCACTTTGATTTTGAAAAGATCATTAGAATAACTACTCATGTGCATGGTTGATAGGAATTTATGCTATGATTGCTTGTCTTTCATTTGTGCTTCAATTTAATTCTCTAAAACTTGATAATTTTGGTTATTGATGATTGGAAGTAAAAGTTGAAGATATGGTGAGAAATTGAATTTTATTAAGTTGCTTTATTTTATGCTTGTGGACAAGCATGAATTAAGTATGGGGGATTTGATAAGTCGTTATTTTAGCACATAAACTTGTGTTAATTGTTCATACTTTGATGATTAAATAGCCTAAGAACTAATTAATTATCTTTGATTTGTGTTTATGTGCTAGATTGGATAAGAGAGGATGAAAAATGGCTTAAATTGGCATTTTGGAGCTTTCTTGACACTTCGGCGCCATGGCAACAACTTTCAGTGGCAGCGGCCGCAAGGAAAAGTCTGCTCCCAAGCCAAAATTCCGAGTTTCACGGCAAGAAATCGAAAGAAAACAAAGAAAACTCCATTAAAACACTATTTGGAGCTTAGGGTTTCAAGCTTTACTTACCGAGAACTCCTTGGATCTCGAGAGAAACGTACGATGGGTAGGTGGGAAATGATCCTTGACTCCAGGGCTTTCCGATTTATCCTAGATCGAGTCGATCCGCCGAGAAACGAACGAAATCGAATTTTCTTTTCTTCCTCTTTGATGCTCACGGGTTGGGAGGGAAAGATGAAGCAAGTTTTTGGTCAATTTTGAGTCAAAGGTGAATTTAAAGAAGATTGATGAATAGTGTTTAGATATTTAGGAATTTTGGAAATGACGGTTGCGTCCTTTTATGACTTTTGGCTTAAAAACGAATCCCGAACTTCTCAAACTATTCCAATGGTGATTAATAATTATTAATTAGCCCGTTAATAATTATTAATACCATTAAAACAAAAATAAACGGAAAAGGTCAATTAAAAGATTAAAACCGAAATAAAATGCAAATTCTAAATTACCGATAAATAAATAAACTTTAATTACTTAAATTGAAATAAAATAAATAAAAGTTTTTTTTTATTACAAAATAACGGGACGTTACATAAGGTAATCAAATCAAAGGTCCAAAAACACCTACAAATCATTATATCTAACAATCAATAATTACCAAATAGCAATCAAATGACATCTAAAAGCATAAAACGACGAAAAACCCCATAATTACCCAAAGGGTGCTCTCGGTCAAAACAAGGAAAATAGGCCTCGGGTTTGGTTTTTTAGCTTTTATGCAATTTAGAGGTGTTTTGGGTTGATTTCAAGTACTTTGGTAATTCCCGATTTCAATGGGTAACGATAAACTGGGTTTTTGGACAATATGTAATTTCCCGAATTTAATTACAATAAACAATATATCAACAAAATAAACCCTAAAACAACCCCCACGATGTAAATTTCAAACGGAAAGGGCTCTGACTGAAACTCGGTTTTAGGGTTATGGGATTGTTTCCAAAAAAACTTAAAACAACCCCCGTACTTAAAATCATCGAGTTTCCCGACAAGAAATCGAAGAATCAAAGAGAAAACTCCATTAAAACACTATTTGGAGCTTAGGGTTTGAAGTTTAACCTACTGAGAAGTCTGTAGATCATGGGTGGAAATCACGATTGTTGGATGGAAATGAATCGTATGATCGATACCTTTCCAATGGAACGAGAATCGAAGCGATCCGACGAGAAACGAACGAAACTCAAAAATTGGGAAATGTAAAAGGGGGTCCTCGGCCAAGAGAAGAAGAAAGGAAGAAGAAGATGAATTTTTCTTGGTCAAATGAAGTCAAAGCTAAGGCATATTTAATATGAGGTGAATAGTGTTTGGATAGTTTTTAAGAACTTAGAAATGATGGTTGCGTCCTTTTTATGACTTTTGACTTATAAATCGAAACCCGAAGTTCTTAAACTATCTCAATGGTGATTAATAATTATTAATTGGCCCATTAATAATTATTAATACCATTAAAACAAAATTAAACTAAAAAGGTAATTTAAAAAGATTTCAACCGAAATAAACTACTGATTTCTAAATTACCGATTCTAAAATAGATTTTAAATGCTTAAATTAAAATAAAATAAATATTTCTTTTAATCACAAAAATAACGGGATGTTACATTTTATTATTATAGATATTACATCAAACTAAGGTAGGGTTGGCTCAAACCATAAATTTTATGAAAAAAAGGCTCATGTCTAACTAGCAGAGTTTACACAAGTTGAAAGATTCTAGATATAATAAACACGTGTTTTGGTTTAAATTCAAAAGTAAAATTCTCTATTTTATATGGTAACATAAAGTGAAATTACCAATACTTTGAAGATGAGAGGGTTTAACACGAACAATGCTTGGAGAAAAATATATATTTTTATAAGGAAAGTTTTATTTTGCCATTCACTTAGATCCATCGACAAAATAAATAATATAATTTGTGTCAAATAGTATAAATATGCATACTAATTATTAAAATGTCAGAACTTTTTAAAAATTACTCAAATATCATAATTATAATTCTTGAACGATAGTTCAATAAATTATTTAACTATTTTTTATGGGTATTTAATGAATTTATATTTTTTTTTCTTTTTTACTTTTTTAAGTTCAGGTTCAATAATTTATCGAGCTGTTTGATTATTTTTCATTATTATTTTCAATGAATTATTTAGTTTTTTTTTACCTTTTAGTTCAATAAATTATTAAATATAATTATGTTATATGTTATTTTAGTAACTATCCCAATGAATAAGGCAAAATCTGGAAAATAAATAAAAAAGATTATACTGAAACCCGTCACATAAAATTCAAACTTTACTGCCTAGATTCTCTTAAAACTTCTTATTTTTATTTCCATGCATTGGACCCAGCAAGACCCAACGACTACATAGAAAAGACTCTAGAAGATTTATAATAAAAGACAAACCCCATGATAACCTTAGTTTTCTAAAATTTAACACATAATTATTTTTGCTAAAAAAAAAACATAACTATTTAAATATTTAAGCCATACATAACATTAAGACACTCAAATATACATGAATACATAAATTCATGTATATTATAAAAGTTTATTAGTTTTGAAAGAAAGGATCTAAAACTTGAGAGTTTTGTTGGAATGAAGCCAATCGACATAGTTAACAAAGGTATCAACATCAGTTCTATAGGTGTCTTGTGTAAATTGCCAATATTCAGCCCATGTGAAATCTGGGTACATTCTTTTTCCTTCTTTGATCATCAAAAGTTCTTCAGGAGGTTTCACCACTTTATCACCTTTAGGACACATAAAGAAAGCCATTGATCTTCTTCTTTTCTCTCTGTTCACAACAGCCCTATGTATGCAACTTTTGTACATTCCATTTGTTAATGCCTGCATTTTCATTCAATTAAAAAAGTTTAGTATAGGCTCGTTTAATAACCTTTTTAATTTTTGGGTTTTCTCTTTTTATTGTAATAAAAAAAATGTAACATTTGTTTGAGAATTGTCATTTGTTTAGGTTTGTTAAAAAAATAGTGAGTCATACTTGTTTGATAACAATTTTTGTGGGGTTAAGTACCCTTTTGGTCCCCGAGTGTTAAGACTTATATCTTCTTTGTCCCCAAGTTTTAAATCTGTTTCTATTAATTTCATCCCAAGTTTTGAAAAAAAGTTTGTTTGGTCCCTAATTTTTCATTTTATGTAATTTCATCTTCACATTTTGAAAGAGAAGGTTTATTTTAATCCATGAAATTAGTTTTCAAACCATCTATATATTAATTTCTATAAAGTAATAATAGAAAAATTAACTATAAGGACCAACCAATTTGACCTATTTTTCAAAACTAGAGAACGAAATAGACACAAATTAAAAATTAAAACACCAAATAGACACAAACCATCAAAATTCAGCAGTTAAAAAGGTACTTGACCTATTTTTTTTAATTTTTTTTCATCTTTTTAAAAATATAAAAAATAAAATAGAAAACTAGCTATTTTCTTAAAAAGAAAAAAACCTTTTTTTCTCAGTTTTGATTTTATTGAAAATTTTATAAACTTTTTTAGAAAAAAAAAAATCTAAAAGATAAATTGCTTATTAAACCACCCTAATTTTGATTCATAAAATAAAAACGAAAAGAAAATGAAATAGTTATCAACGAGTGCGATTATGTTACCATAAACGTGTCTCCAATGTTTACTAGTAAGGAATCTGGTCGAGGTTTGACGGATTTCCACAGGTCATTTGTAAACAATTCATAACCATGAACTTCATCTTGGCTAAGAATGGTCATGAAGAGTGGGTCACGATGAGGACCCGTTCCGAATGTAAGAGCTGCATTTTTACATGGTGGAGAGTAATTGTACCTCACCATTGCATATCCGTCTTCATTAAACTTTCGAAAGTGATATTTTTCAACTCCCGAGACCAATTGCCAGCAGCTCCAGTATTATCATACCTACCCTCGTCATCTCATTACAGTATCGTTGGCAAACCATTCTAATAAAATTAAAAAATATATTTAGTTTCAAGAAAATTATTCTCTAACACAAAAAAATGATTAAATATAAATTGGATAGAAGATAATTTTCAAATAGAAATTATCTTAAACATATTTTAGATAGATATTTTTATTTATATCGTTAGATGTGTTCTTATAATAATTCTCTTATTTTTTAAATTTATATTTTTACTTTTGTTAAAAGAGTCTTAGTGAACTTTATTTATAATTGCCAATATGAGCATAACTCAAGTGATTAGGCATCAACTTCCCTCCAATGAACTTGAAGGTTCGAGTCTCCCCTTCCCCCAATTTGATGTAATATTTAAAAAAAAAAATATTTAAAAGCTAGTATTGTAACGTTGCATGGAAGGGTGGAATTAGAAATAATTTTTAGGGGTAAAAACTTAAAGAACTATTTTGAGAGGGGCAAAATATATAAAATATACCAAAAATAGAATTTTTTAAACAAAAAATTTAACTTTCTGTATTTGTCAAAAAGTGAGGGGGTGATAATTGCCCCCTCTGTGATTGGATCCGCAATGCATGGATGATCTAGAAATTTATTGAACTGAGAAAAATCGTATTGAATTAGTTTTTAATAAATAAATAAGTTAAAGTATTAAAAACTAGAGAACGCTATTAAAAATATCAATTTTTTTATATAGAAAATTTTCATTTTACAAAAAAGTAAGCGAGTAGTAGCCTCTTTCCTCCTTAAATCTCATATCTGCATATATTTTTTTTCATAAAATAATGATTTTAAGGAGTTTTTACAAACCTCTTAAATCAATTAAAAAAAAAAAAAAACTAAGAGTCTCGTTTGGGGATAGTTTTTAATTTCTTTTAATGGTTATAAAAATATTTTTTTTTCAACAATATTTTTAAAAATTTATCCTAAATGAGTACTAAAAAAATTACGTACCCATTGGATTCGAAATCGTCTCCTAAGGCAGATTTGAAGGAATCAACAACAGCTGTCTGAGATTGATATTGATGTTTAAAAGAGAAAGTCTCTTTCCAAGGCAAATTAGATGAAAAACGCTCAGCATGAGCACCTGAATAACCAGAAACAGTGTTCTTTTTCTCCAAAGGTAACTTGAAAACATTATCAATTTCATCGAAAGTAGATTTAATAAGCTTTAAATCAACACCATGATTTGTGATTTGGAAAAAACCATGATTTGAAGAAGCAGCGTGCATGAGCTTAGCTGCCTCAGCAATTCCCATTTCATCTCCTCTTTCAACACAGCTTAAATCTATTATAGGCTCAATAACCTCATTTTCAGCCACCACGTTTGAACTTTCCCAAACGAATTCGTTTCGTAGATTTTGTTCTTTATCAAGAACTGTTGTGTCAAACATAAAATCTTTCATTCCTTCCGTTAATGGAACTGGAGTTGAAGTTTCAATGCTTGAACCCATTTTGTTTTAGTAAAGAAAGAGGTGAAAAAAAAAACTTGGCTTGAAAATATGAGGTAAAAAGATTTGATTTAAATAGCCTTATTGAAGGATTAAAAACGACACGTGCCTTGCCTAACTCAAGCGTTTAATTAAATAGGAAACGCTTACAAATGTTTCATATCCCGGGGCGGAGATTCCTTTTGCATGGGATTTCAATTTCTAAGGATAAAGTTCCCAACTTGTTTTTCGTTTCTTTTCAGTTTATTTAAATTATACGTTTCATTCCTTTTGGTTTTGTATAATATTTTTTTTAAAAAGTTGTGGCTAAAAGAAAAGTAACGATGTTAAAGGAAAGATGTCTCATTGATATAATTTGAAAATAGAATGATTGTAATTTATCATTTTTTTTTACTACAATGAGTATTTAGGGTTTAGGGCTTTTTCGGATTTAGAGTTTTTAGGGTTAACTTTTATTTACATTTTACACTTGAGATATTGATGAATAAATTAAAGATATCGATACATGAATAATACTTACCTCCTCAGTCTAGTGAGAAAAATCTCTTCTTTATTTGTATGTGTCATATCTCTGTTGAATAATACTTATTTAATGGAACCTAAATATTAATTCATTATAATATTAAATAATCTAAATAGAAATATGACACGCTTATGTGTTAATAAGGAGTGCGAGTGGGTAGGGCAGCTACTTTGATCCCTTGAAGTCAAATGTTCGAGAATAGGTCAAGTGGTTAGATATCTAGTCATTTCCTATGAAGTTGAAAGTTCGAATCTCTCCTCTCCCAATTTGATGTAATAAAAAAGTATAAAAAAAAAAAAAAACCCTTCATATTACATATGAAAGTCAATAGTAAGACAAGTTTTTTATTTCTTTATAAAATTATAAAAGGATTTCTACTCAAAAAATGGAAACACATGCAACATCGAAAATTTTAGTTTAACGTTTGAACACAACAATTTTTTTTATGTTCCTACAATATTTCTTCCGGTAGATATAATCAATAAAAGTTTTTCTTGTTACTCAAAAAAAAAAAAAAAAGTTTTTCTTAGCTTATTTGAAATAGCAATAATTTTATTTATTTTTAAAAACTAGATCTTTTTTAACTTTCATTAAATTATTGAAATCGTTAAAAAAACTATGCTATATTTAGAAAATTAGAATTTTTTTATTATTTTATAAATTTTTAATTAAAAGAGTGAGCTTTATAAAGATAGTTTTCAAATAGACCAAGAAGACAATCAAATTACGACTTAATGCTTAATATTGTGATAAATTAGGAATTAATTGTTAATATTGTGATTGGTGAGTAGGAAAATGCTAAGGTCATGCATAGAACGATGAAAACAAATTTAATTCACATGCAATGGGCACACATGTCCATAGATTTTAGACATATGTATGCCTACCTTTTTCACTCGTCTTTTTCTCCAAGTTATCAATAAAAAATAGGAAGAATCTTTTAATGGTTTCACCGCAGTAGCTGGAGTTCTTCAGTAGCTGGAGTTCTTCCTTTACTCATGTGGAACGTGTGTCATGTAATGATATTAACAAGCATCTTAAGTGATCAATTTGTATGATTTATTACAGAACTCCATACGAGAGAATAAAAATAGAATATCTTAACAAAAAAGGATTTTCATTAAGTGATTTAAGAGATTAATGATTACTAAAGAAATTTAAAGAATGTATTTTCTTATTAAATGGGGTTGAGAATAACCTGGTATTTATACCTTCTAAATTAGGTCTAACTAAATAATTATAGATTTATAAGAAAAATAAATATGCAAGAAAGCAAAATTATATGTCGAGAAAACAGGTTGTCGCCACGGCGAGGATCACGCGTCCCTTTTGGATCTTGTTGCTCACCGCAGCGACAAGAAGTCTTGCCGCGACACCTAGCCAAAAGAGAAATAACACCATCAATGAGAGTATCACGCAATGGGACAATCCATCTCAATATGCTTAGTTCATTCATAGAAAACCGGATTGGATGTGATATGTAAGCTGGCTTGATTGTCACAATAGTGTCAAATTGGTTGAAGTTGATTAATGCCAAAACAAGATAACAAAAGACTTCAACAATGTTAATTCATAGTTAGTACTAGCCATGGACCGATATTCGGCTTCAGGTGAAGAGCATGAAACAATGATCTATTTTTTGGTCTTCCAAGACATCAAAGAAGATCCCAAGAGATTAAAGTGGCCTGTCAAAGATCGTCGAGTTAAAGGACAACTTACCCAATCATTATCGCAATAGGTTGTGAGGCAAAAATCACACTCACCACGAAAAAGAATATCTTAATTGGGGCACTCCTTAAAATATCCCAACACACACGTAAATTGGCATCTCAATGCTCAAAACGAGGGCTGCACATGAATTGAGCCCAATGTATAAGCCAAATAAATAAGCTCGGGTCGAGTAGTAATCAAATAAATATGTCTCCCTCAAGACGCCTATACTTTTCTGGATCATCAAGAACCTTATCATCAATAGTAGCATGATGATGGTTTTGATCAATAGGTATAGAAACCTATTTTACTCACTACAAAAAAACTGTCAAAATGCGACCAGACATTTGCAACAAAAAAAAAATGGTAGTTTTATGGTGACCACCTGGTCACTTTCTTTGAAGGTTGACTCTAAGTGACCATCTGGTCACTTTTTTGCGACCAGATTGCGACCAGAAGCAGAAGTAGTCTTAAAAAATGGCGCGAAAAAAGCGACCACATGGTCACCTAAAAAAACGACCATCTGGTCGCATTTTAGTGACTAAAATATGCCTTGGTAGCAAAAATGGCGCGTAATTTTGGAGGGAAGAAAGCTACCAAGTGGTCACAATTAAAAGTGACTACCTGGTCGCAATTTTGGTGAACTAAAAGTGAGCAGTGGTAGCTTATAATTGGAGGGAAGAAAGCTACCAAATGGTCACAATTATAAGTGACTAAATGGTCGCAATTTTGGTGACCTAAAAGTGAGCAGTGGTAGCTTATAATTGGAGGGAATAAAGCTACCAAATGGTCACAATTATAAGTAACCAGATGGTCGCAAACTATGTGATTTTATGGGACCAATAATTGATAAAGAATTTGGTGGGATAAAAGCTACCAAGTGGTCACCAAAAAAGTGACCATGTGGTCGTAAATTCTGACTTGATGTGACCCGGGGCAGTGAGGAAAATGGCGGGAATATTTGGCTGGAAACTGCGACCAGGTGGTAGCAAAAATACTACCATCTGGTCGCAAATGAGCAGAAGAGTTCATTATAAAAACCCCTCCACCCATTGTTTGTTAGCATTGAGAAAAAAGAAAATGAGAGAGTGGATGTATGTTCGGTTGATAGACGGGTATTTGAACGATGAGTTCGTCACAGGGGTTGAACAGTTTGTTGAGTTCTACATGACAACTGTCTATTATGAAAAGTATGGTGGAAAGCTACACTGCCCTTGCAGGAAATGCGACAATAGGAGAATCATACCGGTTACAGATGTGAAGGTTCATCTTTACAGTCGGGGATTTGTGCAGAACTATTATCACTGGGTGTATCAGGGGGAAACAAATGAAATGTTCGACCCTGCATTACAGGAATCGAGACAATACGAGGGTAGCAGCTCGAATGTCGGGGTTGATGTCGAAGAACGAAATGATGAACAACATTATGGTCAGATGCAGCAAATGATACTTGAGGGTGCGGGGTATGGGGGCAATGAAAATATACGTGAAAGTTTGAATGTAGACGAAGATCAAGAGCTGTTGAAGAGGAAATGAATCCGGAAGCACGTAAGATGCATGAGATGCTAAGGATAGCCAGCCGACCATTGTACGACGGGTGTGAGGTAAGTCAACTTGTTGCTGCTATAGAACTTTTAAATATAAAGGCGCAGTACAACATACCCGGTAGAGGATTTGATTCAATTGCATCGTGGTTTCAGCGATGCGTTCCAGAAGAAAATAATATGCCCCACAGCTTGTACGACACGAAAAAGCTAGTGGAGTGTCTAGGATTACCCGTGGAGAAATTAGATTCGTGTCGAAACGGATGCATGATTTACTGGGACGTGGATGAGGACTGCGTCATCACCGCAAATTCTGTTTTCTCCCAAGATATAAACAAGGGAAACGCACTGATTCTAGACGCCCGCATGTTTTATTTACCGCTGACCCCACGTCTGCAACAGTTGTATGCATCGGATGTGACAGCTTCGCACATGAGATGGCATCACGAGCATTCACATGATGACGGTGTTATGCGACATCCCTCAGATGCAACGGCATGGCAGCATTTAAATAATTGTCATCCTGATTTTGCACAAGATCCGAGAAACGTCAGATTCGGCTTATGCACGGATGGCTTTAACCCGTTCGGGGCATCCGGGGCACAATATTCAGTTTGGCCAGTCATGGTAACCCCGTATAACTTGCCTCCCTCGATGTGCATGAGAGAACCGGTGATTTTTCTAACAGTGATCGAACCTGGGTCGAAAAGTCCAAAACAGAAACTCGGTGTGTATTTGCAACCACTTATTGCAGAGTTGAAAAGGTTGTGGACTGATGGTGTTATGACGTACGATATTTTGAAGAAACAAAATTTCTTGATGCGCGCCGCGTTAATCTGGATGATCAGTGACTTCCTTGCGTATTCAATGTTGTCAGGTATGTTGACATTTAAATTGCTTTAATCATATATAAACAGTCAAAAACATATCATGTTCGAGATGAAAAGCCACGACTGTCACGTATTTATGCAACGATTGATGCCTGTCGCGTTCAGGCCGTTCCTAGAGAACAGACATTGGGAGCCGCTTGCACAGTTGAGTGTTTTTTTCAAGGACTTGACATGTACAGAGCTGAATGAAGCTAATGTGGCTTCATTGAGTTTAGAGATCGCTGTTATTATTTGTAAGCTTGAGCGAATGTTCCCACCTGGATTTTTTGACTCCATAGAGCATCTGCCCGTGCATCTTCCATACGAGGCATTCTTGGGTGGTCCGGTACATTACCACTGGATGTACCCATTTGAAAGGTAATCACATTTAACTTGTAAATGTACACGTATAAAGTACAGTGAGCGAATGTAATTGTTTTCTACATTGTACCCACACGTACTTACGTCGGTTGAAAAAGACGATCGGAAATAAAGCAAGAGTAGAAGGATCTATCTGTAGTGCGTACCTTACGCAAGAGACCCACATTTTGTTCGTACTACTTTGATCAACACATTGCAGAGCAGTTTCGACCAGCTAAACGAAACATTTTCGAAAATTTACTCGAAGTTGTTGACGTAAACGACTTGCCGATTTTTACAGAACCTGGAATGACAGTTGGAAGATCAGTGCGTAGGCCGTTGACCGATTCCGAGTATCACGTAATGCAGACGTACGTGTTATGCAACTGCGCAGAAATCGAGCCTTACAAAGAGTGAGTTCGTAACTTCACATTATTAATTCATCGCCTAAAAACTATTACAAACTATTTTAAATATCTCCTAACTATTTATGTAACATACAAATTATTTCTAAACGTATACGTTCGAATGACACGAGTTGGTATTACAGCCGCTGAGGAGGGGTCCATAATCGACAAAGAGTTTTGTTCATGGTTCAGTGCATACATGAGTTAATTATTGTAAATTGAAGAAAAAAAAACGATATCAATTTGTTTTTAGAGCTTATAACTTAACTGTATGTGATCAATGACAGGTTGACTCCCCTACAATACCGGTAGATGATCCTCGCATTATTTCTTTGGCAAAGGGACCTGGACGGATTGCAAGGTCGTATACTGGATACGTCGGTAACGGTTACAAATTTCAAACGAAGGCGCACTCAGTTAATCGGGCAACAAACAACAGTGGTGTTTGCATAAAAGGTCAGGTGTTCGGCACAAACGAAGACGATTACTTCGGAGTAATCGATGAGATTCTTGAGATTCAATACGCAAGTCCGACGCTGAAACGCATTGTTCTGTTCAACTGCACTTGGTTCAAGACAACTAGAAGAGGCGGAGTCCGTAAGATTGATCATTTACAAATCGTGGAGGTAAACAAGTCTAAGCATATGTGCACCGCTGATAGGTTTGTCCTGGCTTCACCGGCGTTGCAAGTTTATTATCTAAACTATCCGATTAATAGACGAGATCTGACAGATTGGTTAGTTGTTTGTAAAGTTAAACCACGCCAGGTAGAGAAAAACATATCCGAGCAAGACGAACATGCAGAGGAAGCTGGTGCTTTTCAAGAAGATGAGATAAGATGTCGTGTAATCGACGATGGTCAGAATGGAAGTACTGTTTGTCCTTTGAACGATGGAACGATAACATTGCATGATGATGATACAAATGCTTCCACTTCTCACGCACGTGACATAGATGCTGAATTTATTCGAGACGATGAATTCGATGAAGAAGAAGAAGAAGAAGCGACGACCGAAGACACTGAGGATGATGAAGAAGATATTTTGTAACTTTATGATTCACTGTATGTTTTATTGAAACTATTTCTTTAATGAAAGTAAAAAATATATATACATATATATATTAAGATTTGCGACCAGATGGTAGTAATTTAGAAGTGAAATGCGACCACTTGGTCGCATTTGTGCAAATAGAATTAAGTTTTTTCAAAAAATATAAGTTAAATTACGACCATTTGGTCGCAAAAATGAAGGGATATTATAAAATGTTCATTAATTTTTTGGCGGTTTATTTCATTAAGGCGACCATCTGGTCGCAAATATTTGGCGGTGATTTTAAATTTTCATTAAATTTATGGCGCTAAATTTAACATTTACGACCAGATGGTCGCAATTTTTGATGGGACGCGTGAAATGACAGCTGTTGTGGATAATAGCAAATTGGCGACCATATGGTCACTTTTGGAATAAATGCGACCTTCTGGTCGTAAATATGTGAAAAATGGCGACCAGATGGTCGTAATGTCCCCAGCACGCGCGACCTTTCGTTTCTAGTCATGATTACATATTTACGACCAGTTGGTCACAAATTCTGATTTAAATTCCCATCCGCTTTCCTTTCCCCTGTTTCTTCTTTTCTCCCTTTCTCTTTTTCTTTCTCTCTTTTCTTTCTTTTCTCTCTTTCCCCTCTCCCGTTCCCCGTTACTTTTTCCCTTTCCGGTTCCCGTTCTTACTCTAAACCTAAAACCCTCAACCCCCAATCCCGGTTTCTATTACCAGGTTAGTTTTCGTATAAAATTGAAGTTTAGTTTAAGAATTTAGTTTACTTAGTTTTATTTTTTAGTTTTCAATTAAGTAGTTTAGTTTAGTTTAATTAGTTTTAGTTTAATGAATCTAAATTTGTGTAATCAATTACTTAGTTTACTTTTGTTTAATTCATAGCATTTTAGTTTACATTAACTAATTAATTAGTTTAGTTTAATTTTGTTACTTTAAGTAATTTTATTTTAATTAATCTAATAGTTTAATTAATCTAACTTAGTGTACTTTAATTCAATTTAATTAGTAATTAATTTAATTACTTAATCTAATTTAGTTTAATTACTTATTTAGTTTATTTAAGATAGTGTATTTTAATTTAATAAAATTAAACTAAAATTAAAAAATTAAACTAAATTAATTTATAATTACACTAGTTTAAATTTTAATTTTAGTTTAATTAATGTAATTTAGTTTACTTTAATTAAATCAATTAATTTAAGTAGGGTAATTAATTCAAATAATTTAACTTCAATTATACTTAAGTAGTTTAAATTAATTAATTACACTAATTTAATTAATTAGTTTAGTTTAATTTTGTTACTTTAAGTAATTTTAGTTTAATTAATCTAACTTAGTTTACTTTAATTCAATTTAATTAGTAATTAATTTAATTACTTAATCTAATTTAGTTTAATTACTTATTTAGTTTATTTAATATAGTTTACTTTAATTTAATAAAATTAAACTAAAATTAAAAAATTAAACTAAATTAATTTATAATTACACTAGTTTAAATTTTAATTTTAGTTTAATTAATATAATTTAGTTTACTTTAATTAAATCAATTAATTTAAGTAGGGTAATTAATTCAAATAGTTTAACTTCAATTATACTTAAGTAGTTTAAATTAATTAATTACACTAATTTAATTAATTAATTTTAGTTTAATTATTAAATAAAAATTGTTTAATTACTTAATTTTAGTTAAATTTGATTAAAGTAAAGTACAATTAAATTAATTAATTAGAATAATTTTGTTTAAGTACTAAACTTTACTGAAAATTATTTAATTAATTTAATTAAGATTATTTAATTAATTCATTTTAATTAGTCTAATTTTACTTTAATTAATTAAACTAATTAAACTTAATTAATTAGTATAATTTAGTTACTTGATTTAATTTGCTTTTTTTTTTTTTAATTTTAATTTAGGATTATGACGGCCAGACGACATCCTCCCCAGTCAGACGAGCCTGAGGACGAGACTCCTCGGCCCCCTACTACTGATGACTTGACGACTGATGAGTTGTCCATACTCTTCGACACGATCAGACGGGAGATGATCTCACTCCCGATCATTCGGACCCCTCACCGGCCCAGGATTCGACGCTTGCGACACCACGGTTGGCGCAGGACTCCCCAGGCCACGACTTCAGGGATCGCCACCCGGTCGATGCACCAATGGCCCATCCACTTCTTCCTCACAGCCTTTCGGGTCGCATCCTCTACCCTCCCGGATTGGGGGGGATACGTAAGTTTTGTTTATTGTTCTAATTAATTATTTTTTAAATCATTTTACTAATTGTAAATAAATAGATAAATATAAATAGTTTTGTTTAATCTAATACCACAATATGTTTAATGTTTTTTTTGCATATTGGAGCCGCATACAACCGTATCAAAACGGTTTCGCGAGGTCCTCCAGAGCATGCCTCTACCCAGCGAGCTTCGCTGGTAGAAGATTCCGACGACGGAGAAACGTCGGATGTACGACAATTGGAAGGTAATTAACATCAATTGTTTTTATAATTACTTAATTTTAAAATTTTTCATAATAAATTTATTACTTTAACTAATTTTTATTTGAAGTTTTTCAGAACAAGTTTCCTTCTATCGATTCCGATATCACGGACGGTAGATTGTTCCCCCTGTGGGACAATCACGTCCAGGATCGATTCAAGGACCTCATGTACCGGGCGCGCAAAAAACAAGCAGACAAACGACCCGTGTGGATGAGCGAGGAGGAGCACGCACGGCTGCTCGCCAGTTTGAACACTCCCCAGGGCAAGGCAGTGTCAAGTAGAAATAAGGCCAACCGTGCGAAGAATCCCAGTAAACACACAGCTGGGGCTCGGACCCACATCGAGCACCATCGTCAATTGGTATGTTTTTTGTTTCTTCTTTTACGTACTTTTTTTGTTATTATCTTTTCTTGATTAATTAATTATTAATTATTAATATACTTTTTTCCTTCTCAATCTCTCTACTATTTTTAGGAAAAGAAGCACGGTCGCCCTATCCCACCTGATGAGCTGCATCTCATTCGGCACACAAAAAAGGACGAGACGATCGTCGACGATAGGGCGAGAGAAGTTTAGGTATTTAATTAGTTTTTCAGTTATTTAATTTTTTTTACTATTCTTTCTAACTTCTATATTAAATATTTTATATTTTGAATTTTAAAAATTTAGGAGCGTTTCACGGAGTCATTGAGTCAGCGGTTGCCCACACCTAACTCGCAACCGACTCCAGAAGACCGTAGGGAGGCATTCTTGGAGGCTGCTGGAGGGGTTAGGCCTGATGGATCAGTTCCAGGCCTTGGCTCGTACGGTAGACGACTGTACGCTGATGTGCCTAAGCTCCAAATAGTGTTTTAATGAAGTTTTCTTTGTTTCCTTTCGATTTCTTGCTGTGAAACTCGGTGTTTGTAAATATGGGAGTAGTTTTAAGAGTTTTTGGAAACTTTCCCTTAACCCTAAAACGGAGTTTCAGTCGAAACCCTTCCCGTTTGAAATTTACCTTTTTGGGTTTGATTATGGGTTATAAATTAGTGATATATTGTTTATTGAAATTCATTTCGGGAAAGGGCATAATGTTTATAAACCCTAATTATCGATACCCATTGAAATCGGGAATATCGAATTTGCTTAAAACCAACTCGAAACACTTTAAATTGCCTAAAAGCCGGAAAACCAAACCCGAGGCCTAATTTCTTTGTGAAGGCCGAGAGCCTCTTTGTGGGAGGGTTGTTGAGTTTTTCGTTGTTTTGATCGTTTAGTTGTTGTTTGATCGATAGTTGGTAAAATTATTGATTATGTGATATAATTCAATTGTAGGTGTTTTCGAACCGGTTGTTTGATCGCTCTCCTGGACTTGGGAGCGAAGCTAACTTTCTTTAAGGTGAGAATAGTTAGGATTTAAAGTAATTATAGAAAGCAAATAAGTGTGATGGTTTGTAGAATTGGGAACTAAGACTATAATCCGAACCTAAGATTAGAGGGAAGTGAGTTAGTGCCCTTAGGATTAGGAGTTAATCCTTTAAATGAGAACTTAGGAGTTCTCGAGGGAAGTATTGAATCTTAGGATTTTACTAAGTTAGATTCGTTTCGAAGCTTAGGTTGGATCATTGGAGGTTAAAAGATCCAAGCTTGTTTATAGAACGGTTAATAGAACTTCGGATTATTGGAAGTTTAGAATCCTTGAAGGTTAGATTAATCGTTTACGTTATGATTTTACTTTAATTATTGTTAGCGGAGTTCGATTTACATATCGTTCGTTCGAGATGCTTATCTATTTTACTTTATGTCATTTACTTTATATCTTTTACTTTATGCCCCTTTACTTTATGCTTGCATCAACTACTTTAATTCCGCACTTTATTTATTTACTTTTACAAGGATATGCAAGCATATGCATATCATATTGCATCATACCATTCTCGTACCATTCATGAGAAAGAAATGAAAGTGAGAAAGAAATGAAGGGGAGAATGTTGGAGCCTACGGGTAGTGTCTGCATCATCTTTAGAAAAAGAAACGAAAGTGAAAAAGAAATGAAAGTGAAAAAGAAAAGAAAGTGAAAGAGAAAAGAAGGAAGAATGATGAACCCTACGTGGAGTTTACATCACCTTCAGTGAAAAAGAAACAAAAGTGAAAAAGAAATGAAAGTGAAAAGAAAAGAAAGAGAAAGAGAAAAGAAGGAAGATTGATGAACCCTACGTGGAGTTCACATCACCTTCAGAGAAAAGAAAGAATGTGAAAGAAAGGAAGTTGAATGGTAGCCTACGGGATGTACGCATTACTTCTTCATGCATAGGGAGTTGAATGGTAGCCTACGAGATGTACGCATTACTTCCTCATACATAATGTTGAATGGGAGCCTACGGGATGTCCGCATTACCTTCATTCACGCACAAAAGGGCAATTGCGAAGTCCTACGGGATGCTCTCATGCATTCATGTTTATGATAGATGAAAGGGAGATTCGAGAAGTTGTATGATGTGCAAAGTATATTTAGTTTTCTTACTTATGTCATAACAATGTTGATGGATGAGTATTGACTATGATTATTAGTAATATCATCCTTAGAAAGTATAAAACGAAATTACCTAGAATTTAGAGAAATTTAGGAGTGATTGTGTCAGATTAATTGGACACGAATCAGAATACGAGTTTGAGGTCTATTCTTACTTTTTATGCTTATTATTCTCACTGGGCTTAGTTTGTTAGCTCATGATATTACAAAATTTCAGGTAATGCCCTGTAAGAGGTCGAGGGAGAGGAGGTGGTGCTGTGTGATCGAGGGATGCTGACCTCGAGATGGACTCTTTTGTTGTAAAGTTTATGTAATTATTTTGTGAATTTCAAAGACTTTGATGATGTATATGTTGTATTTAGCTCATAAGAGCTTTTGATGTGGTTTTTATTATATGAAATATTTGAACTCCTGATTGGGACTTAAAGTCCATGTGATTTTATTAGATTTGAAAAGTTAGGATGTAAACAGGTTTTTGGCTAGCCAATTTTCAAACAAAACCACGCAAAATTTTCTTAAAATAAAATACTTCCGCTGTGTTTTCTAAAATAAGTTTATTGAAAAGTGACGGGTCGTCACAAAGATTGAGGGAGAACTTGAACAGTACACAACTGTAATGTCCCGTTATTTTGTGATAAAAAAAAATTTATTTATTTTATTTTAATTTAAGTAATTAAAGTTTATTTATTTATCGGTAAATTAGAATTAGTAGTTTATTTTGGTTTAAGTTCTTTTATTTACCTTTTTAGTTTAATTTCGTTTTAATGGTATTAATAATTATTAACGGGCCAATTAATAATTATTAATCACCATTGGGATAGTTTAAGAAGTTCGGGTTTCGTTTTATAAGT
This sequence comes from Gynostemma pentaphyllum, assembly GCA_028015215.1. NCBI lineage: Eukaryota > Viridiplantae > Streptophyta > Magnoliopsida > Cucurbitales > Cucurbitaceae > Gynostemma > Gynostemma pentaphyllum. Next base: position 25,791,131 of record CM051345.1, on the reverse strand, counting down.
CAAAAGTCATAAAAGGACGTAACCGTCATTTCCAAAATTCCTCAATATCTAATCACTATTCAGATCATCTTCCTTATAATACCATTGACTCATTTTTGACCAAAAAACTCATCCATTCTCCTCCCCCAACCCGTGAGCATCAAGAAGCAAAGGAGAAAATTCAGTTTTCGTTTATTTCTCCACGGATCGACTCAATCTTGGATAAATCGGAAAGCCCTCGAGTCAAGGATCCTTTTCCACCTAACCATAGTACTTGCCACTCGTGTTATACGGAGTTCTCGGTAAGTTTCTCTTGAAACCCTAAGCTCCAAATAGTGTATTAATGGAGTTTTCTTTGATTTCCTTCGATTTCGTGTTGTAGAACTCGGTGTTTGTTAATACGGGAGTTGTTTTAAGTGTTTTTGGAAACAATCCCTTAACCCTAAAACCGAGTTTCAGTCGAAACCCTTCCCGTTTAAAATTTACCCTTTTGGGTTTGATTTTGGGTTAGAATTTAAGGAAATAATGTTTATTTAAATTCAATTCGGGAAAGGGCTTAATGTTCAAAAACTCTAATTATCGATACCCATTGAAATCGAGAATATCAAATTTGCATAAAACCAACTCGAAACACTTTTAGATTGCCTAAAAGCCGAAAAACCAAACCCGAGACCCAATTTTCTTGATAGGGCCGTGGGCCTCTTGGGGGGGGTTTGTTGAGTTTTTCGTTATTTTGAACGTTTAGTTGATGTTTGATCGATAGTTGGTAAATTATTGATTGTGTGATAAAATTCAATTGTAGATGTTTTTGAACCACTCGCTTGATCGCTCCTTCGGGCTTAGGAGCAAAGTCATCTATTATTTAAGGTGAGAATAGTTAGGATTTAAAGTAACTATAGAAAGCAAATAAGTATAATGGTTTGTAGAATTGGGAACTAAGACTAGAATTCGAATCCAAGATAGAGGGAAGTGAGTTAGTGCCCTTAGGATTAGAAGTTGATCCTTTAAGTGAGAACTTAGGAGTTCTCGAGGAAAGTATTGAATCTTAGAAGATTCTAAGTCAGATTCGTTCCAAAGCTTAGGTTGGATCATTGGAAGTTAAAATATCCAAACTTGTATTTTAGAACGGTTAATAGAACCTCGGATTATGTCGGAAGTTAGAATCCTTGAAGGTGTAGGTTAATCGCTTAAGTTGTGATTTCACTTTTATTATTGTTAGCGGAGTTCGATTGATATATCGTTCGTCCGGAGTTTCATATTCATTTACTTTATGTCTTTACTTTATGCCCCTTTACTTTATACTTGTTTTGACTACTTTATCATTTACATTTACTTTATTTACTTGTGCAAGCATATGCATAACATATTGCACCATAACATCTCGCATCATGGAAAAGAAAGTGAGAAAGAAAAGAAGGGGGAAGAATGTGGGAGCCTACGGGTAGTGTCCGCATCACCTTCAGAAAAATAAAAGAAAGTGAGAAAGAAAATGAAGGGGGAAGAATGTTGGAGCCTACGGGTAGTGTCCGCATCACCTTCATAGAAAAAGAAAAGAAAGTGAGAAAGAAAAGGAGGGAGAACGATGGATCCTACGGGATAGACCACGTTACCTTCTTCATGCATAAGGGCGTATGCGAATCCTACGGGATGCTCTCATGCATTCATGTTTATGATTAATGAGAAAGAGAATTGAGATGTTATATTCTATGCAAAGTTATTTATTTTTCTTATTTATGTCATAACAAGTTAATGGATGAGGTTTTGACCTTAAGAGTTAATATTATCGTACTTTGGAGAATATGGAATAGAATTACCTAGATTTTGGTGAATTCTAAGAAAGTTTGTGTCAGTCTAATTGGACACAAATCGAAATGCGAGTTTGAGGTCTATCTTTACTTTTTATGCTTATTATTCTCACTGGGCTTAAGTTGTTAGCTCATGATATTACAACCAATTTCAGGTAATGCCCTTGCTAGAGGCCGTGGAAGGGGAGATGGTGCTGCGTGATCGAGGGATGTTGACCTCGAGATGGACTCGTTGTTGTAAAGTCTATGTAACTATTTTGTGAATTTCAAAGACTTTGATGATGTATATGTTGTATTTAGCTCATAAGAGCTTTTGATGTGGTTTTTATGATATGAAATATTTGAACTCCTGGTTGGGACTTAAAGTCCATGTGATTTTATTAGATTTGAAAAATTAGGATGTAAACAGGTTTTTGGCTAGCCAATTTTCAAACAAAACCACGCCAATTTTTCTTAAAATAAAAGACTTCCGCTGTGTTTTATAAATTAAATTTATTTAAAAGTGTCGGGTCGTCACAACAACAATGATTGTAAAATTACTAACCTCAAATGGAAGCTTCAAAATCATTAGAATCCATAATTTCAGTATTCAATGAAGAAGACGAATGAGAGTGTAATGACCCAAAACTCATAAAATCCTTTTTATTTCAAATGCACAACGGAAGACTTGATTTTTACAGAAAAACTGCATGGGTTCGTTTAAAAATCGAATTATCCAAAACCTGTTTACAACCCAATTTTCAGAAAAAACAATAAACCTGGAATGCGCATTCCATACTATGATGATACTTCTAGAGAAAGTTTTAAAGTTCAAAAACATATACAAATTATACAAATGCTCCATCGAGCTCAAAATGAAAACATAAGAAAAAGTGATGAAATGTTTGTAAGCATTCAAGAATGCTACACCAAAACCAGTTGTGTTCCTGTCCATTCAACCTCTGGATAGGTCACGCGGCACCACCTCCTTTACCTCATCCTCTACCTCGATTCTTACTTGAAAAATTGTAATTGTAGCAACATTAGCATAAAAATGCTAGTGAGAGTAAAATGAAAGAAAGTAATCTTATGAACCAAATTCCATACCGGAAATTGTGTCCAAAGGCCTATATTTCACTTTTACTACCCATTCCACATTCTAAAATTCCACACGATCCACAATTCATAACATGCTTCTTGTGAAGTAACGATATTAAGACTTAAAGTAAAAATACCGGTTATTACTAAGTCTTTCTATCCATTCTTTTGAGTATATGTAACTGTAACATTAACATTTTTATTACCATATCACAACCATCGTATCAGGTATAACATATAGATAAATATCATATACTAAGCCCGTACGGTATTACCATATCACAACTATCGTATCGGGTATACCATATGGATCAATATCTGTAACGACCCGATACCGTAAAATCCTTTAAATTCAAATGCACAGCGGAAGACTTGGTTTGAAAGAAAATCGGCATGGGTTCATTTAAAACTCGGATAAACCAAAACCTGTTTACAATGACCCAATTCAGAGAAAGCAATAAAAATTGTGGAATGCGCATTCCAGCTTAAAAGTAACTTCGAAAAGAACTTTAAAACCATAAGACATTTACAATTTTAGACAATTTCTCTACCGAGCTCAAAATCACAAAATATGAAAAGTAGAAGGTATAAACAAAGCATTCCAAGAATTCTATTCAAAAGTGTTTCTGTTCTTGTCCTTTCATTGCCTCGAGAAGTCAAACAACACCACCTCCTGTACCACAACTACTATGTCAAGAAGTACCTGAAAAAAATGTAAAAGTAGCAACATTAGCATAAAAATGCTAGTGAGAATAAAATGAAAGCCAGTAATCCCATGGATTAAATTCCATACCAGAAATTGTGTCCAAAGGCCTAACTTTCTTTTTGCTAACCATTCTACAGTTCCAAAGTCCAATTATAATCAACATACATAATATACTTTCTAAAAGTAACAATATCAAGACTTAAAGTAAAAGTAACTGTTATTACTAAGTCTTACTATACAAGTCTAAAGATTATGTAATTGCATTACTAACTATCTTTCATCGTATCATAATACCGTATGGACCGAAGTCAACATACCATCATGTACCATATCACAAACCATCGTAACTCTCATCACATCGGATATCAGGAATTTCACCATATAGGTATCAGGAATTTCACCATATAGATATCAGGAATTTCACCATATAGGTCTCAGGAATTTCACCATATAGATATCAGGAATTTCACCATATAGATATCAGGAATTTCACCATATAACAAATCATCGCACCATGATATCGTATGGAGCGTATCACATACTATCACGTGCCATATCACATATCCTCGCACCATGATACCGTATGGAGCGTATCACATACTATCACGTGCCATAACACATATCCTCTCACCATGATACCGTATGGAGCGTATCACATACTATCACGTGCCATAACACATATCCTCGCACCATGATACCGTATGGAGCGTATCACATACTATCATGTGCCGTATCACATAACGTTGGACCATGATACCGTATGGAGCGTATCACATACTATCATGTGCCGTATCACATAACGTTGGACCATGATACCGTATGGAGCGTATCACATACTATCACGTGCCGTAACACATATCGTCACACCATGATACCGTATGGAGCGTATCACATACTATCACGTGCCGTATCACATATCCTCGCACCATGATACCGTATGGAGCGTATCACATACTATCACGTGCCATAACACATCTCATCGCATGTGTAGTACTATAATAATGATAACAATAATAACGCATCCATACACGCTCAAATCTTCGAATGCCAACCTTACCACAGCGTGTATAGTGCTATAATAATGATAACAATAATAACGCATCCATACACGCTCAAATCTTTGAATGCCAACCTTACCACAGCGTGTATAGTGCTATAATAATGATAACAATAATAACGCATCCATACACGCTCAAATCTTCGAATGCCAACCTTACCACAACGTGTATAGTGCTATAATAATGATAACAATAATAACGCATCCATACACGCTCAAATCTTCGAATTCCAACCTTACCACAGCGTGTATAGTGCAATAATAATGATAACAATAATAACGCATCCATACACGATCAAATCTTCGAATGCCAACCTTACCACAGCGTGTATAGTGCTATATCACAAATCATAGTATCTATAAATCGGTTCATTACTTGAGCATCACAACACAAACAACTAACAAACAATACAATCATACTATAATTACACTGAATGACATGCTTATCTTTTGTACTTAAAGTGTTGCCTCTTACCAAAAGTCCTGAGTACATCAATCGTACTATCATCATGATTCCATACTTTCCAGTACTAACATAATCAACATCATTCCTTATTATCATATGAACTTTCATACTCCACATTATTACCATAATATAATACAATCTTTATTACTCACACAAGGTAATAAGTTCATAAAACATTAACCATTATCATCACTAATGCCATAATTCCACAAAGTCTTATAACTCCAATAAACAAAACGAGGTTTAACATCATCATGTCACGAATGACAAAAAATCACCTCAAATCACAAGAATACTTTCCAAACCATTACCATAAACCATGAGTTAACTTCCAAACATTTCCTTTGCTTTACTTTAGTCAAAACTACCTAAAGTAAATTCAATTCCCAACTTTGTCTCAGAATCTTTATAACCTTTCATACTTTTGAGAATAACATCTACGCTACTTTGATCTAAACTTCTCAAAGTACCTTAAACTTTCACTTTCATCTAAACTCTTCAATTCATCTTACTAGACTTCCAAATCACTCATAACTCCTCTTTTACTTCCAAATTCATAAGAACACCAAAGTCACTCCACTCACATCCGAGTTTAAAGTCACCAACCAAGTATAACTTCCGGAAGTTAGTTCCCCTCTTAACCTCGATAAACAATATCGTAATGAAACATAATTCATAAAATTACTAACTTCCATTTTAAACTCACCTTGGAATTGAAACCGAACTTCCAAACTGTCGAGGTCGAAAATCACACGAGCAGTCACAATCCTACAAATCAATTACACCTAACAATCATTAATTATCTGAAAATCAAGAAAACGATATCTAAGTGCATAAAACAACGAAAAACTCGGAATTTCCCCCTATGAGGCTCTCGGCCATACAAGGATAAAAAGGGCTCGAGTTCCGTTTTCCGGCTTTTAGGCATTTTAGAGGCGTTTCGGGTTGGTTTGTAAGTCGATATATCAATGGGTAACCGTGATTTAAGGTTTTACACAATACTTTATTCCCGAAAAATTAAGTAAAATACAAAACAATAACAAACTAAACACCCCAACCATCACCAAGTGAGAGAAAACAAATGGAACGGGTTTTCCAATCGACTCGGGTTTAGGTCCAAGACAACAACCTCATCCAAAGTGATTTTTCCTAACTAGAATTCACAAACAACACCAGGGAAAAACGAATCAAGGCTTACATACAAGATTGGAAATAAAGAAAACACAAAAACCCATTTCTTCCTCACCTTGTATCTCCTGGATCTTTAATGGATTGGCCCGATTGATGGGATGGGTAGAAAGATCGTCTCGAGAGCTTTCCAACGAGCTAAGGCACGATGAAAACGGTGGAGAAACGAAGCCGGGGCGACAATTTCTTTCTCTTATCTTTTCCTCCTCTCTAGCTACGGGTTTGGCCTCCTTTTTTCACTTCTCTTTTGTTTTTTTTTTTATCTTTATCCTTGCAAATTATGTATTAGCTATATATAAAGATATTTTGGTAAAAGACCATATTGCCCCTCCTCTTATTTCCTTAAGAAAACTTGTTCCGGGTGCTCGTTATTTAACGTTTCTAATTCCAATTCAACTTAACTACTTCTAATCTATCTTAAAAGTATTTAACAATCAATAGTGGGCCCGCTAATAATTTTAATACGTCCAAATCTAATTTAAGCTAATAAAACGATTAAAAAGCTTTCGAACGAAATTAACTACTAAATTCTGAATTACTAATTCTAAAATTAAACTAAATACTTTGGTTAAAGTAAATGAATAAATAAATTAAATATTAAATAAAAAAAATTTTTGACTCCAAAAAAAATAAAATAAAATAATGGGACGTTACAATATCACATACTAAGTCCGTACGATATTACCATATCACAAATCATCGTATCGGGTATACCATATGGATCAATATCACATACTAAGCCCGTACGGTATTACCATATCATAAATCATCGTATCGGGTATACCATATGGATCAATATCACATACTAAGCCCGTACGGTATTACCATATCACAAACCATCATATCGGGTATACCATATGGATAAATATCACATACTAAGCCGTACGGTATTACCATATCACAACCATCGTATCGGGTACACCGTATGCATAAATATCACATACTAAGCTATACGGTATTACCATATCACAACCATTATACGGGTACACCGTATGGATAAATATCACATACTAAGCCCGTACGGTATTACCATATCACAAATCATCGTATCGGGTATACCATATGGATAAATATCACATACTAAGCCCGTATGGTATCACCATATCACAACCATCAAGTTCCTTAATAAGTTAGATTTCTTAAACGAGATTATACTAAAGTATTAAAGAACATAAACTACTTGAATTACACGAGTTATCACTTCAAATGTAACTTCTAAGCCACTTTGACTCACAAACTATTCAAAGTTCCTTGAACTTCCACTTTCTCTAAAATCTCCAATTTCATCTAAAACTCTTCAATTCATCTTACAAGACTTCCAAACCACTCAAAGTTCTTTAAACTTCCAATTTCATAAGGATTTCAAAGTCACTCCACTCACTTCTGAGTTTAAAGTCACCAACCAAGATAATAACTTCCAAAAGTTAGTATCCCTCTTATCCTCGATAAACAATTTTGTAATGAAACATAATTCATAAAATCACTAATTTCCATTTTAAACTCACCTTAGATCGTGAAATCCAAGCTTCCAAGTGCCGAGATCAAAACCACACGATCAAATCACAATCCTACAAATCAATTATACCTAAAAATCATTAATTAGCCGAAAATTGAGCAAACGACATCTAAATGCGACGAAAAACCCGGAAATGGACCTTATGTAGCTCTCAGCCATATAAGGGAAAGGGGGGCTCGGGTTCGGTTTTCCGGCTTTTATGCACTTTAGAGGCGTTTCAAGTTGTTTTCGGGTAGTTTGGAAACCGAGATATCAATGGGTCACCATATTTTAGGGTTTTACATAATAATCGATTTTCGAAAAATTAAGTAAAATACAAAATCATAGCAAACTAAACACCCTAATCTTGGTCAAGTGAGAGAAATTAACACGGAACGGGTTTTCAACTCGAACTTGATTTTAGGGTTTAGGGAAGTTCCTAAAATTGCATAAAACGACTTCCTGGATTGAAATCTTCAAGCTTCGGTGTGTGAATTTGAAGATTTCAAACTCAACGTCCATTAAAACATTATTCAAAGCTTGAATTTAGAAACTTTGTCATACCTTGAAGCTTGTAGAAAATTGATGAAAACCTCGATTGTTAGGTTAGAATCGATCCTCGGGATGAGAGCTTTTCAACGAAACCGGAATTACGGTGATCTACCGAGTGTTTGAGAAAAGCCAAGAGAGGGAGAGAGAGGGGGAGGGGTTTCGGCCCAAGCATGAAGAAGGAGGAAGAAAGAAAATGAAAAGTTTGACCAAGATTTGACTATTTAAAAACATGAATAGTAATTTGTGATATTTTTAAGAAATTAGAAAATGATGGTTACGTCCCTTTTAAGTGATTTGATTTAAAATACAAAACCCAAAGATCTTAAATTAATCTAAAGGTGATTAATAATTATTAATTGGCCTGTTAATAATTCTTAATATCACTGAAACTAGTTTAAAATAGTAAAAGGTTTAAAAAGGTTTTCAAACGAAAATAACTACTAAAATCGAAATTACTAAGTTTAAACTAACTTAAATACTTTATTTAAAATAAAAAAAAATTTACCTCCAAAAGTAACGGGACGTTACAAAGAGGATTTCATGAAATTGATTGAGGCAGTGAAGATAATTTCTCTTCTACAACGATGGTGGAGTTCACTTGAATGAGAGAGAGATAGGCTTCCGTACATGCGTGTTATGTTTGAACATTTTTTAATGGCATTGTATTTCAATTAATGCAAATCCCGTGTTTACAACTTTGTGAGTTAAATGGGTTGGATTCTTGGAATTCATGAAATGAAGAATTCATAATTTGGCTTAAAAATAGAATTACATCTTGATTCAGTTTTTTATGAATTGTCAACCAAACAGAAATTAAGAAGAATCCACCTTATTCCTTGTGACGACCCGACACTTTTAAATAATTTAAATTAGAAAACACAGCAGAAGTCTTTATATTTTAAGAAAACTGGCTAGCCAAAACCTGTTACATTTTAAATTCACAATTTAATACTGTAACGTCCCGTTACTTTTGGGGGTAAATTTTTTTATTTTATTTGTTTACTTTAATTAAAGTATTTAAGGTTAATTTAAAAAAAATAGTGATTTCGATTTTAGTAGCTATTTTCGTCCGAAATTCATTTAAATCGTTTTAATACTTTAAAATTGTTTCGGTGACATTAATAATTATTAATGGGCCAATTAATAATTATTAATCACCTTTAGATTTATTTAAGAGCTTCAGGTTTTGTTTTTAAAGTAAAAACAAAAGAGGGACGTAGGCGTCATTTTCCAATTCTTAAATATCTACTTTTTACTATTCATCCGAAATCACTATTCACCCGAAATTGCACACTTGTTCGCATTTTAGTTATGAGTTGTAATATGTTGTGCAATTGGTGAATTGTAGGTGCGATTGCTCGGTTGTTTCGTGGAAAGTGGAGATTTGGAGTTATTTGGCTAAGGTGAGTTTAATGTGAAAGTTAGTGGTTTTATGAATTTAGTTTCATTATGTAATTGTTTATCGATGTTAAGAGGGAGATAACTTCTTAGGATTAAGTTTTGGTTGGAGACTTTGATTCGGAAGTGTGTGTGGAAAGTTTGGAATTATGGTTAATTCGATGATTAGAGAACATCGGAGAGGTTTGGAAGTTACTTTGGTTGATTTGAAAGTTACTTTGATGGTTTTGGAAGTTACTTTGATGGTTTTGGAAGTTACTTTGATGGTTTTGGAAGTTACTTTGATGGTTTTGGAAGTTACTTTGATTGATTTGAAAGTTACTTTGATGGATTTGGAAGTAAAGTAATTAGAAGATGCACTTGAGTAGTAACTCGTGTAATCTAGTTGGTTAGGTTTCTAATTAACTTAGTAGAATTCTTTGGAGTTTAGCTAACTTTTTGAGGACCTACGGCACATTGATTCTGCACGTGATAGTATGTGATTTTGAACCATATGTAATCATGGTGAGATGATTTGTGGTGACCTTAGGCACATTGATTTACACATGGTAGTATGTTGATTTTGGTCCATATGTATCATGGTGTGATGATTTGTGGGTACCTTGAGCACTTTGATTCTGCACGTGATAGTATGTGATTTTGATCCATATGTAATCATGGTGAGATGATTAGTGGGATAGTACATGGTAGTATGTGATTTTGATCCATATGTAACCATGGTACTATGGTTTGTAACTAGCACATGATAGTATGTGATTTTGATCCATATGTAATCATGGTGTGATGTTGGTACTATGGTTTGTAACTAGCACATGATAGTATGTTGATACGCTCCATACGGTATCATGGTGCGATGATTGTGATATGGTAATACCGTACGGGCTTAGTATGTGATATTTATCCATATGGTATACCCGGTACGATGATTGTGATATGGTAATACCGTACGGGCTTAGTATGTGATATTTATCCATATGGTATACCCGATACGATGGTTGTGATATGGTAATACCGTACGGGCTTAGTATGTGATATTTATCCATATGGTATACCCGATACGATGGTTGTGATATGGTAATACCGTACGGGCTTAGTATGTGATATTTATCCATATGGTATACCCGGACGATGGTTGTGATATGGTGAAATTCCTGAGACCTATATGGTGAAATTCCTGAGACCTGATATGGTGAAATTCCTGAGACCTGATATGGTGAAAGTCCTGATATCCGATGTGGTGAAAGTCCTGATATCCGATGATTTGAGATATGGTACGACCGTACGTGGTTTGTTGATTTCGATCCATACAATAGCACGATACGATGAACTTGTTTGGTAATAAAGATAGTTAATGTTACATTTACATATTCTTTAGAATTGTGTAGTAAGACTTAGTAGTGAATGTTACTTTACTTTAAGTCTTTATATCTATCTCTTGGTAATGATTGATGAATACTGGTAATTTATGACTATCGAATGATTGTATGGAAATTGGAAGTGTGGATATGGGTAGTAATGAGCATTTAGGCCTTTGGACACGATTTCGGTTATGAGATTTTGTTCATAGGATTACTTGCTTTTGTTTTACTCTCACTAGCATGTTATGCTAATGGTGCTACACTCACAAATTTTCAGGTAAACCTCGAGCTAAGAAGCGTGGTAGAGGAGGTAGAGCCACGTGACTAGTCGAGATGGTGTATGGACAATATTAAGAACTCATTTTGGTTTAGCATTCATTGAAATGCTTGTAAATTATTCCATCTTTACATACTTATGTCTTTTTGAGCCCGAAAGGGGTATTTGTGTAAAATATGTCTATGTTTTATGATTTAAATATCTTTTGGAATGCGCATTCCCGATTTATCGCTTTTTCTAGAATTTGGGTTGTAAAACAGGTTTTGGTTATTCGATTTTTAAACGAACCCACGCCGTTTTTCTTTAAAAGTCGAGTCTTCCGCTGTGCATTTAAATTTAAAGAATTTAACGGGTTCGGGTCGTTACAAATACACAAGGAACTTTAAGTTCCTAACCAAGAGTTCAAAAGGTGTTTATAAACATAACAGTAAAGACAAAAGCTCTTAAGAGCTATTGACAAATATACAAATATAAAATTATATAAAATTCACAAAAACGATGTCCATGGACTTTAAATCAACCTAGTCCATCTAAAGGTCATCATCCCTCGATCATGCAGCACCATCTCCTCTCCCACAACCTCTAGCTAGGGCATTACCTGAAATTTTGTAATATCATGAGCTAACAACTTAAGCCCAGTGAGAATAATGAGAATAAAAAGTAAAGTTAGACCTCAAACTCGTATTCCGATCCGTGTCCAATTAATCTGATACAATCAATCCTAAAGTTCTCCAAACTCTAGGAAATTTCATTCTATACTCTCTGAAGGATGATATTACTAACACTCGTAGTCAAATTCTCATCCATTAACTTGTTATAACATAAATAAGAAAAGTAAATAAACTTTACATAAATATAACATTTCGGTTATTTATCCATGATATATATTTCCATCGATCATATGCATGAAGGTAATGAGGACAACCCGTAGAATTCGCATTCGCCCTTTATGCATGAATAAAGGTAACGTGGACATTTCCCGTAGCATCCACCATTCAACCTTATGCATGAAGGTAACGTGAACATTTCCCGTAGCATCCACCATTAACCTTTCGTTTTCTTTCTCACTTTCTTTTCTTTTTCTGAAGGTGATGCGGACATTCCCCGTAGGGTCCAACATTCTCCCCTTCTTTTCTTTTTCACTTTCTTTCAATGATGCGAGATGTTATGGTGCAAGATGTTATGCATATGCTTGCACAAAATAAATAAAGTAAAGTGCGAATATTAAAGTAGCCGAAACAATCATAAAGTAATGGGGCATAAAGTAAAAGACATAAAGTAAAATAGATAAGAATCCCAGAAGAACGATATGTAAATCGAACTCCACTACATTAATAAAAGTAAAAACATATCTTAAATGATTAATCTATTCCTTCAAGGATTCTAAACTTCCAACAAAATCATAGGTTCTATTAACCGTTCTATCTAAAAGTTTGGATCTTTTAACTTCCAATGATCCATCCTAAACTTCGAAACGAATCTAACTTAGAATTTTCTAAGATTAAATGTTTTCCTCGAGAACTCCTAAGTTCTCACTTAAAGGATTAACTCTTAATCCTAAGGGCACTAACTCACTTCCCTCTATTCTTAGATTCGAATCCTAGTCTTAGTTTCCAATTCTACAAATCATTATACTTATTTGCTTTCTAAAATTACTTTAAATCCTAACTATTCTCACCTTAGTAAATGAAGATTTTGCTCCAAACTTCCAATAATGTGATCAAATCAAAGGTCCAAAAACACCGACAAATAATTATATCTAACAATTTAATAAATAAACATACATCAATCGATTGACAACTAAAGACATAAAACGACGAAAACCCCCGAATATCCCAAAGGGTGCTCTCGGCCATGATTGGGAAAAATAGGCCTCGAGTTTGGTTTTCCGGCTTTTAGGCAATTTAGATGTGTTTCGAGTTGGTTTCAAGCAATTTTCGATATTCCCGATTTCAATGGGTATCGATAATTAGGGTTTTTAAACAATATGCAAAATCCCGAATTGAATTACAATAACAATTTATCAACAATAAATAACCCTTATTCAAACCCCGAAAAGTAAATTTCAAACGGGAAGGGTTTCGATTGAAACTCGGTTTTAGGGTTAAGGGTAAGTCAAGTAATAGTTACCCAATAAGTTTTCCATCAACATTCAACAACAAAATTGGAAGGGGATGAGAGTTTTGGCCAAGAACTCAAAAGCTTGAATCAATTTCCATGGAAATACTATGAGAATTCGAAATCTAGGGCTTACCTTAGAGAGTTGGAAACGTTCCAAGAGTGGAATGGGTAGAAAGGTCTCGGCGAGAGCTTTCCAACGCATCCAAAATCATGCAAAACGGCCAAGAAACGAAGCCGAGGCGACACTTTCTTCCTCTTCTCTTTTCTTTCTCTTGTTGCTCGGGTTTGGAGAGAAAATGGATGAGTTTTTGGTCAACTTTTGGGTCAAAGGCAATTTAAAGAGATGAAATGAATAGTAAATAGATATTTAGGAATTTTGGAAATGACGGTTGCATCCTTTTATGACTTTTGACTTATAAACCGAAACCCGAAGTTCTTAAACTATCCCAATGGTGATTAATAATTATTAATTGGCCCATTAATAATTATTAATACCATTAAAATGAAATTAAACTAAAAAAGTAATTTAAAAAATTTAAACTGAAATGAACTACTAATTTCTAAATTACCAATTCTAAAATAGACTTTAAATGCATAAATTAAAATAAAATAAATAATTTTTTTTACATCAAAAGTAACGGGATGTTACATTCCTTGAATCTAGATCCATAAAATTGGATCTGGAACAAAAACCAAACAGGCTTTTAATCTATCGGAAAAAGGGGGAATGTTGCGAGTGACAGATTGAGGTCGTCTGTGCCCTTAGACAAAAATTAAAACAAGGCATTTCAATTTTCTTTCATTACATAGATTTAATATTTTTTTACCAATCATATTTGTTTTTGCCTTTTGAGAAGAAAATTTTTCAATTAAGTTTTAATTATTTCAATTCATAAAAATGTTTCTTTCACTAGATAATATGGTTTCCATTATTCTTGTGACATGGTTGTCTTAAATATGAATTTATTAATTTATGTTTGAAAAAAGTAATTTCAATAAAAGCAATTGTTACATGTATTGTCAATTGTTAGATGTATCTAGAAAAATTTATTCTTTTTATATGATTTCGTTTGACAATACTTCCCCCATTTCATCCATTAATCCAACTTCAACTTTATTGTCATACATTATTTCTCTTGATTTTATCTCATCTCTTGGTTATATTATATCATCATTTTTATTAGTTTTATTACCTATAAATAATTTATCGAGAGAAACTTTTTGAGATGGAATCAATTTGAATTGAATAGTATATTAAAAAAACTGTATGCTAACATTAATTAAAAAAATAAAAAAATAAAAATAAAATTTTTAAATCAACAAACTAATTGCTACTTTCGAAATGAGAATTAGAGTTGTTTTCAATTTAAATAGTAGGATTGCTTTGCTAATTGAACTATGACAGTGAAAATGTTAAATAATTGATATGCATGACTTAACAAAGGATAAAGAATTTAATACGGTGCTGCTAAAAGAATTTGTTTTTGAAACTGTTTGAAATGGAGGAAGATCTTGCGAAGGTGTTGGAGAAGTGATAACTTAAATGAGGATGAATGTACCTGTATTGTTATGTTGGAAGAAAACAAATTAGTAAACTGGGAAGAGTATAAATTGAGTCTTCTAGGGGAACTTATTACCAATAAGAAATATAATCAGCATGTTTTAAACAAATTAGAATCCATTTAGTTGAGTTTAAAGAAAATATTTTCCAAATAGTATTTCAGAATGCTAATTCAATGCAATAGGTTCAAATGAAGTCCTGCGACTATTTGAAGATCAACTATTTATCGTTTCAAAATGGGAGGAAGATGTTTGAGCTAGATTTGATTCAAGCTTTTCCTCATCTTCCTAATCCTCTTAATGTCAAAACTCAATGATACAAATTATATTCTCTAGAAAAAACAACTTTTTAATGCCATCATTGTGAATGGTCTTAAAGGTTTTATTGAAGGAACCTTACATTGCCCTCCTTGATTTCTTGACCCTAATCAGTTTCAAATAAACCCAGATTTTGTTCTCTGGAAGAAGCTCAATCTCTTTATTATGGGCTATATATATTCCTCTCTCATTGAAGAGAAGATGGGAGAAATTATTAGTTTTACTACAGCTTATGACATTTGGGAGTCCATCCACCGTGAGTATGAAGCTGCTTCCACCGCTAGTATTATGACTCTTCGTACTCAATTACAATCTGTCAAACAAAGTGGACAAAATTTTACTCAATTTCTTGCTCAGATCAAGAATATTGTAGATAAACTTTCTATTATTGGTGAACCACTCACCTATCGAGGCCATATTTGTTATCTCTTCGATCATTTAGGAGCTGATTATAATCCTTTTATTACCTCATTTCAAAACAGTACAGACCAGCCATCTTTGGAGGACATTCGTAGCCTTTTGCTGTTGTTGATAATCTAAATCTGGTTCAAGCAAATTTTGCAAGCATGAATTTCCATAACTAAAAAAGAAATAGCCATTCTCGTAATCTTAATGGTCAACCATTCTCTTTCAACTCACGGTTCTACAACCAGCAAAACAGAAATCAGAACTCCCATAACCAAAACAAAAACTCCAATCGTTCTAACAGGCCTCAATGTCAACTTTGTACCATGTTTGGCCACATTCCTCCAAATTGCTGGCAACGTAATAATATTAATTTTCCACCTCCTCAGGCCAATTTCAGTCATGTTCAGCAACCTAATCCACCTCCAAATAATTTTAATCGAGTACCACTCCTCTTTCCAATACCATCTATGAAGGGATGATTTACTAAATTAACGGAATTTTATTTAGTAAACTAATTAACATTTAATTACGGATCTATTAAAATCATGCAATTTGTGAGGAAACATGTAGATTCATGCTTAATTTCGAAAATTAAAACCCTTTTACTTACATTGAGTAATTAATGGAGAATCGGTTGGAGGTTTCTTTACAGCATCAAATCCTCAGCAACACCGGATCTTCTATGCTATATCCCGATCGAAATCAAAACCGACTTGTGGGCATCGAACCGGAAGAACAATTGGGCAAAAACTTGAAAGAGAATTTTCACTTTTCTAATTAAAGTGAGAACTGTATAAAATATGAATCCCAATGGTCATATTTATAGGAAAATATGATATCTAATCTAATTAGATAAGCTTATCTCCTAATTATTAAAATAAATAGAAAAAATAAATAAAAATAATATATATATATACTTTGTACAGCCATGCACGCCACGCCACTTTGTAAACATGTATATATATATATATATATATTTATTATTTATTTAAACTTTATTTAAACTATTTATTTATTTAATAATTATATATTTATATATTTAAAAATAGAAAAATTCAAATAATAATTTCTAATTTAAATACATTTAGCCAAAACTAATATAATTAATTACTATTGAATCTTATCCAATTAATTAATTATTTTGGGTTAATACCAATTTGTTTCTTAAACCAATTGAATTTAATTCTCTCTAGTATTTATTATTAAATTAAATAAACTCATTATTTAATTAATAATATTAATTATTAATTTTTATTTAAATAAAATCATTATTTAAATAATTAATAATATTAACATTAATTCCCGTTTAAATAATTTATTTATTTAAACAATTAATTTTGCCTTATAATATTATAATTGATATGTTATATTAATTTCCATTTAAATAAACTCTTTATTTAAACAATTAATTTTGTATCAATATTAATAATATTAGTATTAATTTTCATTTAAATAATCTCATTATTCAAATAATTAATATTGTCTAATTTTAAGTAAAATCAATTACTTAAATTATTTGTTCTTCTTAAGTTTAATGAATAACTTAGTTTTGCTACAACGATATTTGGGCTAGTATAGGGGCCCGATGGACCTATAGATCATGGGCTTAATAATTAGTCAATTAAGTGATTAACTCATAATCAGTTAATTACTTATTATTTAACTATGAATAATTCCACTATAGATTCATAGCTGAACTCCTTTCACTATAGATGAGTTATATCCATTTAGTTTATCTTCATTTATATCTGTGATATATCCTTCACGTGGAACCCTCATAATTACAGGTGGATAAATTTACCGTTTTGCCCCTGTAATTACCACTTTATCCTTGTGTTCCCGCTAATTCTCCAATGAACTTTATCTTTAGTCGAACTAGAGATAATATACTTCTGTGATCAATAGAAGTCGTGGCGCCACTTGTTCATGTCTCGAATCAGTACATCAAGGGAGTTTCCTAAAGTTTCTAAAATGTTTAGGTATCGCACTGATACCGTTAATTTATCGGAAAGTTATGAATTCCATCTCGTGAAAATGAGTTCCCAGCTACTTGTCTAGCCTTGTTCCCAAAACAGGAGTGTATTGAGCGTTCTTACAGATCGCTCTCAACCATGTGAATCAAAAAACATAACTCCATAAATAGGAGTTCACATTTCACTCAAGATTGAGATCTATCACAGTTGATAAACTTAGTTTGATATTCGATCATTTCTCGTAAACGGTACTAATAAGAAATTTGATCGAACATCGTGGTCCTGTCTTATACAATCAACATTGCATATGATACTTCCATTTCATGTCTCCCACATGAATGATCAGGATTAGATCATTTGTCTATAAACAAAATGCGAAGCTATCAACAGTGTTACCGGGATAAGGTTCCCAAACGTTATCCATTTACTGTAGACACTTTTAAGTTACTCATCTCGACCTTAATCCTCTCGTATGACTCACATACTAAGTCGTGATTTGATAAGAGTAACTTTGGGTTTTACTACTTGAATGTTTGTTATTAATATATGTGACGAACCGTCACTTTAAATTAATTTAAATTAGAAAAACACAGCGAAAGTCTTTATATTTTAAGAAAATTGGCGTGATTATGTTTGAAAATTGGCTAGCCAAAACCTGTTTACATCTTAATTTCAAAATCTAAATAACACAAGGAACATTAAGTTCCTATCCAGGAGTTTAAAAGCTTATAATCATAAAAATAAGACAAAAGCTCTTAAGAGCCATTTACAAATTTTACAAATCCCAAAATGGTAAAATTCACAACTCAGTCCATGGACTTTTACATAACACCTAGTCCATCTCGAAGTCATTATCCTTTGATCACGCAGCACCATCTCCTCTCCCTCGACCTCTAGCCAGGGCATTACCTGAAATTTTGTAATATCATGAGCTAACAACTTAAGCCCAGTGAGAATAATAAGCATAAAAAGTAAGGTTAGACCTCAAACCCGTATACCGATTTATGTCCAATTAATCTGACACAATTCACTTCTAAAGTTCTCCAAACTCTAGGTAATTTCATTCTATACTCTCCAAAGGATGATATTACTAACACTCGTAGTCAATCCTCATCCATTAACTTGTTACGACATAAAATAAGAAAAGTAAATAACTTTGCATAAAATATAACATCTCGATCCTCTATCCAGGATATATAATTTCATCGATCATATGCATGAAGGTAATGAGTACATCCCGTAGGATACGCATTCGCCCTTTATGCATGAAATGAAGGTAATGTGGACTTTTCCCGTAGTATCCACCATTCAACCTTATGCATGAAGGTAATGTGGACTTTTCTCGTAGTATCCACCATTCAACCTTATGCATGATGAAGGTAATGTGGACTTTTCCGTAGTATACACCATTAACCTTTCATTCTCTTTCTCACTTTCTTTCTTTTTTCACTTTCTTTTCTCTTTCACTTTCTTTTCTTTTTCACTTTCTTTCTTTTTCACTTTCTTTTCTTTTTCACTTTCTTTTCTTTTTCACTTTCTTTCAATGAATGCGAGATGTTATGGTGCAATAAATAATGGTGCAAGATGTTATGCATATGCTTGTAAAAGTAATAAAGTAAAGTACGATTATTAAAGTATCCAAGACAAACATAAAGTAAAGAGGCATAAAGTAAAGACATAAAGTAAAATAAATAGGAAACTTCGGACGAACGATATGTCAATCGAACTTTGCAAACAATAATAAAAGTAAAATCATTACTTAAACGATTAACCTATACCTTCAAGGATTCTAAACTTCCAAATATAATCCGAGGTTCTATTAATCATTCTATATAAAAGTTTGGATCTTTTAACTTCTAATGATCCAATTGAAGCTTCGAAACGAATCTAACTTAGAATCCTCTAAGATTCAATGCTTTCCTCGAGAACTCCTAAGTTCTCACTTAAAGAACTAGCTCCTAATCCTAGGGCACTAGCTCATTTCCTTCTATTCTTAGATTCGAATCTTAGTCTTAGTTTCCAGTTCTACAAATCATTACACTTATTCGCTTTCTCAAATTACTTTAAATCCTAACTATTCTCACCTTAGCCAAAAGTTGACTTCGCTCCTAAAATCGATAGAGCGATCGAGCAAGCGATCCAAAAACCTACAATTAGAATTACATTCTAACAATCAATAATTACCAAAAACGATTAAATAACATCTAAGCGTACAAAACGATGAAAAATCCAACAACCCATCAATGAGGCTCTCGGCCCCCCTTCCATAAAAGGGTTTTGGTTTTGGTTTTCCGGCTTTTAGGCAATTTAGATGTGTTTTGAGTTGGTTTCAAGCAATTTCAATATTCCCGATTTCAATGGGTATCGATAATTAGGGTTTTTGAACAAGTATGCCATTTCCCGAATTGAATTTAAATAAACATTAATTCATTAATTTATAACCCATAATCAATCCCAAAAAGGTAAATTTCAAATGGGAAGGGTTTCGACTGAAACTCGGTTTTAGGGTTATAGGAAAGTTTCCAAAAACACTTAAAACTACTCCCATATTTACAAACACCGAGTTTCACGACAAGAAATCGAAGAATCAAAGAGAAAACTCCATTAAAACATTATTTGGAGCTTAGGGTTTGAATATGAACTTACCGAGAACTCCGTGGATCTCGAGAGAAAAGCACGATCGATGGGTGGAAAAGAATCCTAGACCTGAGGTTTTTCCAACGCACCCTGAATCAAGTCGATCCGCCGAGAAACAAAGAAAAGCCAAAAATTCCTCTTCCCCCCCATGATAGCTACGGCCCTTTGGAGGAAAAATGAGAGGATTTGGTCAACTTTGGTCAATTGGTGTATATTTAAAGATGAATGAATAGTGTTTTGGATATTTTTAAGAAATCGGAAATGACGGTTGCGTCCTTTTATGACTTTTGACTTATAAAACGAAACCCGATGCTCTTAAATAAATCGAAAGGTGATTAATAATTATTAATTGGTCCGTTAATAATTATTAATGTCACCGAAGCGAATTTAAAATATTAAAACGATTAAAAAGGATTTCGGACAAAATTAACTACTAAAATCGAAATTACAAAAATAATAATTAATCTAAATAATTAAATTAAAATAAATAAATAACATTAAATAAATAATAAAATAAAAGAAATAAATAAATAATTTCACTTCAAAATAACGAGACGTTACAATATATTTCCATATATTCCTACTATCGTCAATTGAATCAATCTAGATAATATAAAGAACTTATGTTTATTTATTTAATTTATTCGTAATAAATTATCCGTATTAAATAATTACAAGTTCTAGGACACCAATCCTAACAATCTCCCACTTGTCCTAGATCTTTTGAGATTTGACTTGTAATTCCAGTCAAACTGGATGACTATCAACTACTTAGCCATGGTAGTCATTTTAATACTTTATCAGTAATGTTTTCATCTGTTTAGTATGTATTTCTTTTGTCTGATGTTAGTTTCATTAAGTGTAATAGATTCCATATTTTTTTGCCATAAAATAAACTCTATTAACTATTGATTTGAAACCATCATGTTCAACCACCTTTCATTTACTAACAACTTAGTAATCACGCGAATCTAGAGTCTAGTTAGTAAAAACTTATTTTACTTATACTTAACTCATTTGATGTTTAATTCGCAAAGGTCTTTTGTCGAATTCTTACATGGAAGTAAATTCATGTTCGAATTTGAGCCCGTACAACTCATAAAATCTCTCATTTTATCTATGTGCACTAACATACTATTGCAATTATTATTTTAGTCACATTGGTTCTAGGATTCTCGAAATTCTTAAGCTCCCACTAAAAAGTAATTCTCCATTACTTTCATTCGTTTAATGATTACAATTCTATACCTTGTTATTATTTCAAAAATAATGTATAAGTATAAGTGACTCTTTTCAACTCCACTATTGAAAATTCGTGTCAGTTTTATTTCACTTATTTTGAACTTTATTCATTGATTTTGAGGTCAATGAGTTTTATTTGGACTTCCAAAAATCCCTTTGGTTCGTACTATGAAGCTCCCACTCAAATAAAGTTCTACAAGTAGTTTAATCATTTAAACTTTTAAATAACTACTTGTTTTATTGTGAAATAAAATCATTCTAATTCTTTTCTATCTTAAGGAAGGTTTAAAGTTTTCAGTATCACTGATTTAGTGAACTTATCTTTAATAATTTGTGAATTCAATTATCCACTAATTATTACTTTTCAATTTCTGTTTTGTTTATTCCATATCAGTTAGCACTCCTTTAAAACATCCTTTTAAATAACTGAATATTTGGAATATAAGAAATCGATTTAATGTTTGATTATCAACTTAAGTTCTAACATCTGAATGTCCAACTTTAGTGATATTTAAGTCTAGTTATCTTTGATAAATCAAAGATATTTGATTTTACTTATCCAATAAGTTCGTGGATTAATATGGTTATCATCTCAAATTCCTTGAGAACCATCTTTAAGAGATTAATCCCTCGTACTTATTTAAGTAATTTTAGACTTAAGTATTGAAACATTTTTAACCTTATAACTCATTTAGATATATTGGAGTTTAGAATTTGGTTTTGGAATTTATTTGTTTTATACTAAGTATTTTGAACAACCATCCAATCACACTTTGGAACTTTGTAATATAAGTGTAAAAGAATATCTACCTAAATAACTTTTATTTAAAATATTCCCAAACTTGGTTCATACGAAATGAGAACCAATAGTTATTACATAATTCAAAATAAAAAACAAATTGATAACTAAACTAAATTAGAAAACTAAGGTTTTGGGAAGAAGAATATTTTCTTCCCTTTTAGACTATTCTCAAATATGATCAATCCAAATCCCTACACTAGTAATAACCAGGTCATGGTTGGTAATGGTAAATTTCTTCCCATTTCTCATGTTGGCTCTACATCTTTATTTACTTTTTCCCATCCTCTTATTTTCAGTCTGTCTTATGTTTTCCTGCTTTATCTCAAAATTTAATAAGTGTTACGGTAACGTCCCGTTATTTTTGAGGTGAAATTTTTATTTATTTATTTAATTTTATTTATTTATTTTATTAAAGTATTAAAGATAATTTTAGAATTTGTTATTTAGAAGTAAATAGTTAATTTCGTTCAGAAACCTTTTTAACTGTTTATTTAGCTTAAATTAGTTTCGATGGTATTAATAATTATTTATAGGCCAATTAATAATTATTAATCACCATTGGGCTAGTTTAAGTGGTTCGGGTTTCGTTTTAAAAGCTTAAGGAAAGAAAAGGACGTATGCGTCATTTCCGAAATTCTTAATATCTAAAACACTATTCACTATCTCTTTAAATAAATAAAGTAGACCAAAGTGCTCATTTTTCTTCTTCTCCTTCCTCATCTTGCTGTGAGCATCATTGGAAGAATTCCAATTTTTGGCTTTTCTTCGATTCTTGCCGGATCGTCACAATTTCGAATGCGTTGGATAGCCACGGGCCTGGGTATCATTTCCAACCTACCAATCAAACTTTCCATCCATTCTCTCAAGGCTTTAAGGTATGTTTAAGTTCAAAACCTAAAGCTTCAAATAGTGTTTTAATGGTGATTTTGGTTTTAATCTTCCAATTCTTGCTCGGGAACTCGGAGATTTAGATCGAGGGAGTTGTTTTATGCATATTTAGAACTTTCCCTAAACCCTAGAATCGGGTTTTGTAACGACCCGATTTTTCGTAAAATCCTTTAAAACAAATGCGCAGCGGAAAACTTGATTTTACAGAAAAACGGCATGGGTTCATTTAAAATTCGGATAATCCAAAACCTGTTTACAACCCAATTTTTCAGAAAAAGCAATAAACCTGGAATGCACATTCCAAAATATGATGAAAGTTCTAGAGAAAGTTTCAAAGTCCAAAATATGAACAAATGCTCCATCGAGCTCAAAATGAAACATAATAAAAGTGATACAATGTGCATGAGCATTCAAGAATGCTACACCCAAAATCGCATATGTTTTTGTCCATCCATTGTCTTGATAGGTCACGCAGCGCCACCTCCTCTACCTCGTCCTCTATCGCGAGTCTTACCTGAAAAATTGTAATTGTAGCAATATTAGCATAAAATCCTAGTGAGAGAATTGAAAGCAAGTAATCCTATGAACAACATTCCATGTCAGAAATCGTGTCCAAAGGCCTAGATTTCACTTTTACTACCCATTCCACATTTCAAATTCCGCATATAATCAACATACATAGTATGCTTCATGTAAAGTAATGATATCGGTTATTACCAAGCCTTACTACACAATTCTAGAGATTATGTAATTGTAATATTAACTATCGTTGTTACTAAACAAGTTTCATCGTATCATAATATCGTATGGACCAAAGTCAACATACCAAGTGCCATATCACAAATCATCGCACCATGATACCGTATGGAGTGTATCAACATACTATCATGTGCCGTATCAAATATCATCGCACCATGATACCGTATGGAGCGTATCAACATACTATCATGTGCCGTATCACATATCATCGCACCATGATACCGTATGGAGCGTATCACATACTATCACGTGCCGTATCACATATCATCGCACCATGATACCGTATGGAGCGTATCACATACTATCACGTGCCGTATCACATATCATCGCACCATGATACCGTATGGAGCGTATCAACATACTATCATGTGCCGTATCACATATCATCGCACCAAGATACCGTATGGAGCGTATCACATACTATCATGTGCCGTATCACATATCATCGCACCATGATACCGTATGGAGCGTATCACATACTATCATGTGCCGTATCACATATCGTCGCACCATGATACCGTATGGAGCGTATCACATACTATCATGTGCCCTATCACATATCTTCTCACCATGATACCGTATGGAGCGTATCAACATACTATCATGTGCCGTATCACAAGTACCGTATAGAATCCATCAAGCTCTCTAGTAAGCTAGATAAAGTTCCACTAAACTACTAAAGAACATAAACCGCTTGAATTACACGAGTCAATACTCAAGTGTAATTTCTAAGCCACTTTGACTCCCAAATCACTTAAAGTTCCTTATTCAATCACTTTTATCTAAAGTCTCCAAATCGTCTTACAAGACTTCCAAACCACTCATACTTCCTCTTTTACTTCCAAAACATAAGTACACTACAACCACTCCACTCACATCCGAGTTTAAAGTCTCCAACCAAGTATAACTTTCGGAAGTTAGTTCCCCTCTTAACCTCGATAAACAATAAATAATGAAACATAATTCATAAAATTACTAATTTCCATTTTAAACTCACCTTAGATGTGAAATCCAAGCTTCCAAAGTGCCGGAGGCAAAGTCACGCAATCGATCACAAACCTACATATCAAATACACCTAACAATCATTAATTATCCAAAAATCGAGCAACCGACATCTAAACGCATAAAACAATGAAAACACGGTGAAAGAGCCTAGGCATGCTCTCGGCCCTACAAGGAATAAAGGTCTCGGGTTCGGTTTTCCGGCTTTTATGCACTTTAGACGCGTTTCGGGTTGATCTAGGATACTTTGAAAACTGAGATATCAATGGGTCACCATATTTTAGGGTTTTACATAATAATCAATTTCCGAAAAATTAAGTAAAACGTAAAACCATAGCAAACTAAACACCCTAATCTTGGTCAAGTGAGAGAAATTAACACGGGACGGGTTTCCGTTTTGATTCGATGTTAGGCCCAACGATATACATACATCAACCCTAGACACTTTTATTTTAGCTAGAAACTTCAACTAATCAAAGGATAAAGGAGGGATTCAAGCATGAATGAAAGATGGAATTTCAAAATCAACAATACCCATATTTTAAAGAATTTCCCTCACCTTTGCGTCCCTTGGAAGTGGATGGAAAGGCTTCAAATGTAGGATGAGTAGAAAGCTTGTTGCGAGAGCTTTCCAACGAGCTAAGGCACGAAGAAATCGGCCAAGAAATGAGGGAGATCCGACACTTTCTTTCTCCTCTTTCTTTCTCCTCTTCCTACTCGGGTTTGGGGGGTTTTGGGAGAGAAAAATATAACCAAATTTGACTTTTAAAGATGAGGAAGATGAATAGTGATTTTTTAAGAAATTGGAAAATGACGTATACGTCCCTTTTAAATGATTTGATTAAAAATACGAAACCCGAAGGTCTTAAAATAATCTAAAGGTGATTAATAATTATTAATTGGCCCGTTAATAATTATTAATGTCACTGAAACTAATTTTAAGTCATAAAAGGATTGAAAAGACTTTCGAACGAAAATAACTACTAAAATCAAATTTACTAAGTTTAAACTAAACTTAAATACTTTATTTAAAATTAAAAAAAAAATTACCTTCAAAAGTAACGGGACGTTACAGGTTTGAGCCAAAAACCATTTCCTTGAGTTTTTCTCATTTTTCATGATGGTTAGGGTTTTGAATTTGATATGTTTTATGATTTTACTAAATTGTTCGGGATTGAACTTTTGACCTAAACCCTAAATCATGTTTACCCATTGATATTACCAACCTCTAAAGTGCTCGAAACAAACTCGAAACCCTTTTAAAGTGCTTAAAAATTCGGAAAACCAACTTCACCTTGAACTCCTCTAGGGCCGTGGGCTTCATTGGTGAATTCCCGAGCTGTTTTTTCCTTTATTTTAATGACATGACGATCATTGTTCATTTCGGTTAATTAATTTACTTTAGGTGTATTTTAATTATAGGTTTTGTGCATCGTTCGTGATTTCGGTCAACCGGTGATTAGGAGTTGACAGGTGAGTTTAAAATGGTTGTGATTACTTTTATGCTTTCAAATTACTTGACGATTATGTTCGATCGAAGTTAAGAGGGTTATTAAATTTTAGAACTTTTCAAAGAATGCATATAATTGGGAGTTAAGGAAACTGCATAAGGAAAGAATTAGTTAAGTTTGTGTGATTTAAAGTGAGAAGTTTTTGGTGGATTAAGTTATATTCTCAAGGAGAATTAGATTCCGGAAATTGGAGAAGAGTATTAGATACTCTGATGAATTGAGTGGCTATAAGATAGTTAAAGAGAAACTTTGGAGAGATTCTTCGTATAGAATCGAGTTAGTATGATATTATTAGCGATGGAATTCGTTATTTAGTACTAATAAAGGGGAGTAGTATGTATGGCGTTATGATACGCGTGATATTTGTGTATGGTGACATTGTGGTCACGATGGCTTTGAGGTCATATTATGGTTTGTGTATGGTGATAATGTGGTCACGATGGCTTTGAGGTCATATTATGGTTTGTGTATGGTGACAATGTGGTCACGATGGCTTAGAGATCATATTATGGTTTGTGTATGGTGACAATGTGGTCACGATGGCTTTGAGGTCATATTATGGTTTGTGTATGGTGAGAATGTGGCCACGATGGCTTTGAGGTCATATTATGGTTTGTGTATGGTGACAATGTGGTCACGATGGCTTTGAGGTCATATTATGGTTAGTGTATGGTGACAATGTGGTCACGGTGCATTGAGGTTACGATATGGTTTGTGAAATGTGACAATGTGGTCACAAATGTGAAATTTACTTTGTTATTTACTTTGTTAATTACTTTGTCATGCACTAGTACTTTATTTTACGAGTTTGAATGATTACTTTCGAAATTTCGATATAATAGAATGGGATTGATTTTCTTATGCAAAGTACTTGGGAATATCGAATAGGTAGTGCAAGTACATTATGATTTATTGGACACATTTTCCGATATGGGATTTGGTCCATAGAAGTGCTTGCATCCATCTTATTCTCACTAGCATTTTTATGCTAATGTTGCTACACTTAAACATTTCAGGTAATACTCGTGGGAGTGGACGAGGTCGTGGAGGTGGTGTTGCTTGATCTCGAGGGGATGGCTTTTGGGACATTGACTTGCATGTACATTTTGGGAGCATTCTACGAATGCTTGATAAGAATCATATGTCCTTACTTTTAAACTTGTATTTATGGCTCATGAGAATTTAATAACTGTTGTATATTATTTCGTATTATTTTCTCTAATTTTGGGTTTAAAATGGAGTGAAATGTCGTTTGTTTTAAATTCTCTGGATTGAGCCCATGTAAACAGGTTAAGGAAGTTCGTATTTTAAACGGATCCATGCCAAATTTTTGTAAAAACAAGTCTTCCGCTGTTTTACTCATGATTTAAAGAATTGAGAAAATTCGAGTCTTTACAGTTACAAAATTGTGTCATGACAATCGAGCTTAATTACGTTTAATCCTATTCTTATTACTTGTGAAGGATTTAATGACCAAAAAGTTTCTTCTTCGAGGCAATTTTTAACATGGGCTTTATAAGCTTCATCCCACTTCCTCCTCATTTTCTTCGCACCACTCTTCATTAAATTTCCAAGTTTCTCTCCATGCCTCTGCATCTTCTCCATCTCTTTGGCATGTTCGTCTTGCTCATCCAGCTTCTTTAATAGCACAACGTATTTTAAATTCTTGTAGTTTGTTTATGTCTAGGTCTTTATTTTATGAATTTTGCAACTCTTATCAAATGGCCAAGAGCCATCGTCTTCCTTTTAAATTATCTTTGACTAGGAGTCCTGAACCATTTTATTTGGTTCATTCAGATGTATGAGGTGCTTCCCTTTTTCTTTCAATAAATTGAATCGTTATTTCTTGCTTTTTATTGATGACTATTCTAGATACCGTTGCTTTATTTACTTTGCAACAAGGATGAAGTCCTTTCTTACTTCACACATTTTAAAACCATGGTTGACACTCAATTTTCCATGAAAATTAAAGCATTATGGATAGATTTGGGGTGGGGAGTTTCGGTCTCTGTCTATAAAGATTTAAACTCTCATTACTTAATTCATCAATATACAGGCTTATATAGACAATACATTACTTAGGGCCCAATCTTCCTAACACTTGGGGGCCAATCTATCCAATTACTTCGAGCCCACTTATACTAATAATACTACAATAGTATATACTTAACATTCCCCCTCAAACTTATCGTACATGAAAAGAAAACATAAGTTTGTAACAAAGTAATGAAAAGCATCAATGGCTAAAGATTTTGTAAAAATGTCAGCCTACTGAGCATGTGTGGGAATGTATTTAATTTGAATATCTTTGCGAACTACCTTCTCATGAAAAAAATGGAAATCAAATTCAATATGTTTTGTTTGTGCATGAAAAACGGGGTGGAGGCAAATTGAATGGCTGACTGATCATCGCATAATAGCAAAGGAGAAGTTGCAAGATAGATAGACAAATCCTTCAATAGTTGGTGAATCCATGAAAGCTCCGCAGTAGTTGAAGCAGTGCTCGATGTTCAGCCTTCGTAGAGGAGCAAGAGACAGTGGATTGCTTCTTGGAAGACCAATAAATAGGATTCTTGCCTAAGAATAAGACAAAATCAGTTGTGAAATGCCGATCAACAACATCCCCAGCCCAAGCAGAATCTGAGTAAGCTTGTAAAGCAAGAGAGCCAGAAAGAAAATGTAACCCCATATAAAGAGTTCCACATACATAACTTAATATCCTTTTGCAGCAGCAAAATGAGATACAGTAGGGTTGTGCATATGTTGACAGACTCTATTAATCGAATAACAAATATCCGGCTGAGTAAAAGTCAGGTATTGAAGACAACCAACCATTTTTCTATAAGATTGAGCGTCAGCAACACTACAAAAGGAAGTAGCAGTAGTAATTTCCTTTAAAAAACATGGAGATTTACAAGTCTTGTCAGATTGCATACCAAAACATTGTAAAATATCTTTAGCATAATTTGTTTGAGTAATTAACATGCCTGATTTAATGTAGGATATTTCAAGACCAAGGAAATAATGAAGTACTCCCAAATCTGTCATCTCAAAACGAGATTGAAGTTGATTGATAAAATGATTAATATATGTACTGTCATTCCCCAGAAGAACTATATCGTCCACATAAAGCAGTGAATAAGTGATGGAAGAGCCATCTATTCGAGTAAACAAGGATGTATCAGCAAGAGATTGTGTAAATCCAAATTCAGTCATTATATGGGAGGTAAAATAATCAAATCAAGCACAGGAAGCTTGTTTGAGACCATAAAGGGACTTGTTTAATTTGCAAACAAGATTGGAAGAAGAAGAATCAACATAGCCTTGGGGTTGGGACATATAAACCTCTTATAGCAAAGTACCATGTAAGAAGGCATTTTTAACATCAAGTTGTCTCAAGACCCATTTAAATTGTGTGGCCAAGGCTAAGACAAGTCTAACCGTACTTTTTTCAGAATTGGACTAAAGGTTTCCTCAAAATCAACACCATGCTTCTGATGATACCCTTTTGCCACTAGACATGCATTGTAATGAACCACAGTACCACCAAAATTATGTTTAATGCGGTAAACCCACTTACAACCAACCATATTTTTGCCTCGTGGTAAAGGAACCAATGTCCATGTGTTTTGACGTATAAGGGCAGTGTATTCATCCTTCATTGCCCATCTCCATTCAGGAATTTTACTTGCAACAGTATAAGAAGTAGGTTCAGAAACATCGGAACAAGAAATAACATAGTAAACTTTCTATATCACTATGCCTGACTTACTTCGTGTTTGCATTTGAAGACAATTGGAAGGAGAAGACAGAATTGGCAAGGGATTTGTATTTGGATTAGTAGAAACAAGAAGTGGAACAACCTGATTGGAAGAAGCTGTAGAAGAAGACACAGGGGCAAAAATAGGAGAGGGTTGAATAAAAGGCATAAAAGAAGAGGGAGTAATAGGAAGAGAAGGGACCATGGATGAAGGAGAGATATTTTGAAAAGGAAAAAGATGTTCATCAAAAATCACATGCCTTGAAGTAAAAATTCTGTCCTTTTGAATATCATAACACAAGTAACCTTTGTATTCAAGAGGATACCTTATAAAAACATATTGAGAGGATTTAGCTTGTAGATTGTGAGTATTATATATGTTTGAGTAAAGATTAACAAGCACATCCAAAAAATCGAAGATGTTTATAATCAGGTTTGGACTGGAACAAAGTTTCAAAAGGAGACACATTGTTTAAGACAGCAGTGGGCGTTCTGTTGATAAGGAAAACAAGAGTGGCAAAGGCATAAAACCAGAAATGCATAAGGATAGTAGATATAGAGAGAAGGGCCAAGGCTATTTCTACAATATGTCTATGTTTCCTTTCGACTACCCCATTTTGCTCAAGAGTATGAGGACAGGACTTTTGATGTAAGATCCCAACATTTTGGAAAGTAGTTGCTAAAGCATGAATGACAAGCTCACCCCCACCATAACTCATAAAGATCTTAAGCTTAGTGTTGAATATATTTTGAACAAAAGGCTTAAATTGTAAAAAGACAAAGTACCATCTGATTTTTTCTTTAATGGAAAAATCCATGTGTATCTAGGCATATCAGCAACAAAGGAAACATAATAACAAAAACTAGATATAGAAATAGAGGGAGAGGGTCCCCAAACATCACTATGAATCAATTATAAAGGAGGAGCACTAGCAGTAGAAGACATGGAGAAAGGTAACTTTGACATTTTTTCAGAAATAAAATGTTTGAAAACATTTACAGCAGAATTCTCATGTTTATTTGTACTAGAAAAAGAAAAAGATTTCATTATAGAATGAACAATATTAGAACTGGGATGACTTAACCGATCATGTCAAAGAGTATTAAAGACTTTAGCACCTAGATTAGCATGGAAAGAATAAGAGGCAGATGGAATGATGTGATAAAGGCCTTGATGACATGGACATCTAAACACCTCTAACCCTGTTGATCTGTCATGAATGGAGAAATAATCAGATCCAAAGAGGAAGTAGTAATGATTATCCTTGCAAAATTGATTAACAGAAAGTAGGTTTGTAGTAATGTCAGGAGCACTAGAAGAAAGTTTTGGAAGAAAAAGATATAGTACCAAAACCTGAATGTGATACTAGAAGATGCTGTCCATTGCCAACCATAATCTTGTCCTCACCATTGTAATCACTGGAAACATAAAAGTTCCACAACTCAGATGTTAAGTGCGCATTTGCACCACTGTCTGATAACCAGATATTATTGTTTACAGGAGCTTGTTGGCAGACGCAACCATTGTAGCAAGCTGAGCAAGTGGATGACGCCCCTGATATGCATAATTCCATCTCTCATAGCAATCCAGTCCATTATGCCGAAATTTATTACAAATTTGATAGTAAACACGATTAGATTGGCCTCCGGCAGAACCAGAACTACTTGCAGAAGTAATGATATTGTTGCAAAAAGGTGAATTACCTCGAGCCATACCTGAATTGTTCTGTGGTCCAGAGTTTGAACCAAAAGAACTACCACCAGAACCATTGGCTCGATTGCCAAAATTATAACCAGCACCTAATCCATTGTTACCACGATTTTGTTCAGAATTGCGGCCATTGGAACCATGACTAGTCGACTGATTACCATGATTATTTCTAGAATGATTGCCACGATTATTAGCAAACATTGCTAATGCAATGGATGAATCAAACTGATGTTGAAGAAAGAGAGCATATTCTTCCGCCTTTAACAAGACATGCAAGTCTTCTCGAGTAACCGGAGCAGAACGAGTGTGAAGAGATGTACAGAAGGCATTAAACTCAGAAGGTAATCCATTGATTGTGCAGATAAGGAAGCATCATCATCAATGAAAACAGAAATTGCAGCCAATTTATCAACAATTACCTTGATGCGAAGAATGTAGTCATCAATTGTCTCAGTAGCCTTTTAGAGATCTTCATCATCTCATACTTGAGATCCATAATATTGGACCATGTAAGGGAGGAAAATCATCATTCAAGAGTTTTCTAGACTTCCAGAGCTGATTTGCAGCCAACAATAAGCGCTAGAGCTGATTGTGACATAGTTGCATTGAGAAGCATTTTTAACGCATGATATTGTGCCTTCCATAAGTTGTACTTCGGATTTGGAGTAGAGACGCCATTAACATCAAGAAATTATGGTGGACAGACAGCCATCAACATATTCAAAAAGATAATGAGCCTCCAAGATAGATTCAATTTGATATCGCCAAAGCACAAAATTAGTGGAATCAAGTCGAATCAAGACAAATGTGTAGATATTAGAGAGGAGAACGAGAAAATTCTCTCTCTAATGTTGAAAAAGGCGAAGAAGCTAAAGGAATTGCATATGCAATTGGAGGTGAATCAGATGATCCGGAAGCAGCTTGAGAGGAAGGATCGGTGGGAGCATACATTGAAGAAAAGCTTGGAAGAAAATTTTTAGAAAATTTAGAAGAACGAGCTCTCAATTTTAGGTGTTGAAAACGTGTAGAGAGATTGAAGAAAGTATTGCGAATACGTGGAATGATCTTGAAGACGACATGTGTCTTGGGCTTTCCTGATACCATATAAAGATTTAAACTATAATTAGTTAATTTATCAATATACAGGCTTATACAGACAGTACATTATTTAGGGCCCAATCTTCCTAACACTTGGGGCCCAATCTATCCAATTACTTGGAGCCCACTTATACTAATAATACTACAATAGTATATACTTAACACTATCTTCATTACTTAACCTTCATGGGATACACCATCACATTTCATGCCTTTCTACGCCTCAATAAAATGGTTGAGTTTAGAGGAAAAACACACATATCATTGAGGTTGGTCTTCCTCTTTTAGCTCACTCAAAGTTACCCCAAACTTTCTGGTCCTTTGCCATCCAAACTGCCATTCAATTGATCAATAGATTACCCTCAGCCACATTATCTTTTAAATCTTCTTATTAGCATCTCTTTTATAAACTTTATAAGTATTCCCTCTTACGATGCATTGGATGCTCTTGTTTACCTTTTATTCGTCCCTACAATAACCATAAACTTCAATTCAGATATCAGTAGTGTATATTTCGTGGGTATGCTTCCAATTTTAAGGGATAGCTTTGCTTTGAACCATTTTCTGGCCATTTGTATCTGTCATGACATGTTATTTTTAATGAGCATGATTTTCCCGACAACACTCTTCCACGTACCTCATTTTCAATTAACCAATATAATCATGACTCATGTTTCTATCACCCTTTTCTGTCCAATTTCCAATTCATGCATCTTCCAATTTTCCTTCTCCCATCCTTCCTTCCTCATCTTCACCAACATCACCTCCATATTTCTTTACTTCTCTCACAACAAATACTCCAACTTCTAATTCTGATACTACCTCCTCAAATTCCTCATACCCCTCTTCAACAACCATCAAATCCTATCCCAACTTTCCCTGCTGTTGTTATCAATCAACATCCAATGATTAGTCATTCAGAAGCTGAAATTTTTAAGCCTAAAGCTTGGCTTAACTCTTCTACCAAAAATCCTCTTCTACCATCTGTGAAACTTCGTCATATAAGACTGCCTTACAAAGTTCAGAATGGCACAATGCTATGCAATTAGAGCATAATGCTCTTTTGTCAAATTTTCTTTGGCAACTAGTATCTCCTCCTCCTGACCATAAAATCATAGGTTGTAGGTGGGTTTTTCCTGTCAAACTGAAACCTGCTAGTGAGGTTGATCACTATAAAGCATGTCCAGTTGCGCAAGGATTCAGCCAATCATATGGTATTGATTTCTTTAAAACTCTAAGTTGTGTCAAAAAACCAACCACAATCCGTCTTGTCTTGAGTATAACTTTGAGTTTTAAGTGGCATATTCGCCAACTCGATGTCCAGAATGCATTCTTTAATGATGAACTTCATGAGAATGTTTACATAAGACATCCCCCATGTTTTGTGTCAAAAACTTATCCCTCATATGTTTGCATATTAACCAAACCCCTTTATGGTCTTAAACAAAGTCCTTATGCCTGGTTTACTAAACTCAGCTATTGTCTCATTTCATGTGGTTTTCCAAGCCTCTAAATCTGATTTGTCCCTCTTTTTCTATAAGACCAAATATGTTTTTATACCTTTTCTCATCTATGTGGATGATATAATCGTTATTCATTCCATTTCATCTCTTATAGACAAGTTTGTCACCTCTTTGCACAATCTTTTCAAACTTAAAAGACTTGGGCCCTTTGTCATATTTTTTGGGTGTTCAAGTATCCTGGGATGCCATCTCTCTCCATCTTTCTCACAAGAAGTATGTCTTCCTCTTGTTATTTGTCCTTTAGAACTGAATGTGAAAAAAACTTTGTTACATGGTTTTATAATTGAAATTGCTGGTGAACAGAAATGGGTATGGATCAAATATGAAACTCTACTGAAATTATGTTCTTATTGGACATGAGGAGCCAAGTACTTACCGAAAAGCAGAGGCAGTGGAGAAAAGGGATGTAATCAAAGGAGGTTTGTTTGGAAACTGGTTGATGGCTTGCAGTTTAAAATCCTTCTCCAATAATTTTCGGAAGAACTAGAAAAAAAATGAGAATGACTGGAATGAGAGAAGTTTCAGTGACCGGGAAAATTCTACTTAGATGACGAAATTGGCGTGATCAATTGGAGCACTTTAAGGAATAAGATCAAATACGTGTAACCAATCATATGAAATATTTAGAACAAGGAAGAATGGAGAAGATCATGGAAGGAAATCATAGCAATTTATTTAATATCCCAGTGGTTTATAATGAAATGAATCAAAGGAAAAAAAAGTACGAGTTGGCATGGGTTAAAGGAGAAACACGTAGCGGCGGTCACATATATAAATATGGGCCAAATATCTTTAATTGAGGCCGTTTCAAGACACCAAGCCCTATAATGCTCCCTTGGATAAAAAAAATGGGGGAAGAATGTTCTTAGATAAAAGAGGAAGCATAATTTGTATGATGATCAAGCCTTTCCATGGAATGTAGAAGCAAGCTTAAAGAAACAAAGCAGAAAAGATCCAATTATGTGATGGGGCTTTCAAGGCATGAGGTGTTTAATCGAGGAGACCAGGTTAGACCGATCTTCTCAGCCATTGGTATGATATTGTCCATC
Organism: Gynostemma pentaphyllum; assembly: GCA_028015215.1. Lineage (NCBI taxonomy): Eukaryota > Viridiplantae > Streptophyta > Magnoliopsida > Cucurbitales > Cucurbitaceae > Gynostemma > Gynostemma pentaphyllum. The sequence continues at coordinate 25,755,410 of CM051345.1, read as the reverse complement.
GGGCCACAACAACTCCACATTGGTATGATATTGTCCACTTTGGGCAAAGACCAGCAAGACTTTGCTTTTGGTTTCTAACAAAAGGTCTCATACTAATGGAGATGTGCTCTTTTACCTTATATACCCATGATCATCCCCTTCTCAAACCGATGTGGGATTTTGTTCACACTTCAACAACTCTCCTCTCGAACAAATATCCATTGAACTTCCCCTCCATTCGTCCACCCTATGAAGGCAAACCTCCTTTCTCCAGAGCATACTACCTATCCGATAGATCCCACTACGGATCGGGTCACTGAGGCTCCTCACTTTGTTCGGCACCTGAGGATTCTACCCACATGGTTAGCTTCAATTGAATATGGGTCACTATATATATATATATATATATATTTGTAAAATTGAATGAACCAAAGAATGATGTTAAAGATTAACAAAACTCAATAACAATAAATTCGAACCTAAAACATATTTCTCCAAAAATCCAATCTGGCACTTCAAAATTCAGATTCAAAATTTTCTCCGTTCTCATCCACAACCATCAATGCCTAATCTTAGGCTGCTTTGGTAGGAAGATTAGTGATTGTTTTTCTTGCAATTGTATGGATTTTTATAAGATGTAGGTCTTCTTTTTTCTTTTTAAAGATGTGTTGTTGCAACTTTGCATATCGATCCTTAGTGGTTGAAAAATATTTATGGAGGTTTTTTTTAGTAATATGGTCCCATATATAAGGAATCTTGTTATGTTGACTGAGTCATTGGGGCAAATAGCCTTTTTCATTTTAATTTTATGGCGGTCTATTACGCAACAAGGGTTTTAGGTTTATTATTTATTGCTTCACTTTTTCCATGTTATTTAATTTGCTTAGTTGTAGTATGAAGGAGAATTAAGATGAAGGGATTTGAAATTGTTGCCATTATGTTGTTAATCAGAACTTTTTATAAATAGAAGTAGATGTAAATTGTTGCCATCATCTTTGGTTATGTTTTATAAGTAGGATTGGAGTGTGGAGAGTGAATTGGATTTAAAGTGGCATAATGTATGCATTTTATGTAAGATGTCATTCAACTCATCATGTTTAATACTATAGTAATTCACATTTTTTCTTACTTTAATTAATAAATAAATTAAACACACAACAGATCCAAATATGAGAACATGCCTTTTTTTTTTTACTTTCATTCAAGAACATGTTTTTTTTTCTTGGGAAGAACATGCCTTTTTTTTACTTTCTTTCAAGAACTATAACTCAAACACCCAAATCTTAAATCATATAACTAATTGTTTGATAACTTTCATTTAGAAATAACTTAAACACCCAACAGATCCAAATGATTTGGTATTCCAATAAGTATTTTCACTTTAGAAAACAATCAAGTTTAATCCTCCAAATATCACAAACACATCTCACTTGCAAACTTCATGATCTTCACGTACTACACAACGACTGGATTATGCAGACCATCTAATCAAATTCATCAAATTACATACCCAAAAAAATATATATATATATATATATAAATATAATTAAACGGAGTGGAAATCAACCATTACTAAGATTCACATAAACAACCTATTAGTAAATTACATAAGCTACTAATATTACAATTACAATCCAATATACCATGTGTTAGCCATCAAATTTCTTCATCTTCTTCTTCAATGTGTCAACTTCATCTCTTAAATCATTGACCACATTCTTTTCTTGTTGATAACTTTCAAGATCGTACTAGATGAAAAACAACACTTTTTTCCACCTGAAGGTGAAAAGATTAGATGAAATCAATTAGTGTAATGAAATAAAATCTACTTTTTAAATCATGAAACCTTAGAAGATTACCGCGCAACCAAAAAATCTAGGCCTTGGATTCGATTCTGTCCATGATGTCTTCAATGGAGCTCTTAATCCACATAAACAAAAAACTTCATTGTGGTTCAAACAACGATTAGGACTCATCAACCCCACTAATCACAATGCATGGTTATAAATCCCCATCGATATGCCCAAGAACAAGACTAAAAAATGCAGTGAAAAGAAAGGAAGGGGTTGAAGATAAAGATTGATAGAGAAAAATGTGTTGTTAATTGTATGAGGTAACAATAAATCTAGCTTGAAACGAAAAAGAATCGAAAGAGTAGCACCTTGAATAAATTGAAAATAGCGAGAAGAAGATTAAAGATGAAGCCTTTTTTTTGGGTATTTTAGTTGGATATATATGTTTCTTTGCGTTTTTTGTTTGATGTAGGGCTTCGATTACATTTTTTGTTGGGAAATTTCATTGGGTGGCAGATTTTTATACAATATTTGTAAAAATATCAACTCAAAAAGTATTTACAAATATCGCTATTTTTATCATGTTTATCAGTAATTAACAGTGATTTACATGTTTATCAGTGATAAACGTAGTGTAAAAATATGTAATTCAATGTTTATCACTGATAAACCTGATCAAAATTTGCTATATTTGCAAATATTTTTTTGAGCTTTTATTTTTACAGATACTACTAAAAGTTTTGCTAGATTTGCAAATGCCTCTTTTTAGTTTAATATAAATCTATTCTTTTATATATATATATATATATATATATATATATATATATATATATATATATATCTTAAATTCTTCTCATTAGCCACGTCATCATCCAAATTAGTCAATAAAGTCCGCGTCAACATTCTGTTAGTCCATTTAATAGATTTTTAACTCAAGGACCATTTAGACACATTTGCAAAAACTCAAGGACCACATAGATACAAAATCGAAATGTAGGGACCAAGTAGACACAAGGGTCAAAACTCAGGGACCAAAAGCGTACTTTACCTAATAGTGATAATGATATAAATAAATGTTTAAAATTATTTGAAATAATTTAATGTAGTTAAACATTTAAATTTATATATAAATTCAATATTATAAAGATAAATAAGAATAATATTAAAATATTATAACATTTAATTAGAATTGCAATATTATCATTTTTATTACATAGAGTAAATATTGTTTTCTAAGTTTGATTAGTATAGCCTTATGTGATCTTATTGCCATCATATTTTTTCATGGACTAAAATAAACCTTTTAGACACATATGATATGAAATGCTATATTTCAATTATAGATTCCACTAATTATGCAACTATAACAACCATATTATATATGAAATAAATACTATCATAATATATAGGAAAATTAAGCATAAATTTTTGTATTAAATACGTGACATCTGAAATTTACATAAAGCATAGCATCAATTTTTAGATAAACTAGGTGAAAAATACTAAAATATACAAATATATATTAAATTTTTATTATTCTAAAAGTTCAATTATACTATTATTCAACCAATGTATCTGATAATATATTAAATATCTTACTTATACTACCAATATAACTTGATAACATATCGAATATGTATAATACAACTAATATATACGATAATATATTTGTAAAGACCCGGCACTTTAATTTCAAATAAAAATCTGAATAATTCAGCGAAAGAATTTTAAATCGAATGTCATTTGTTAAACAAGTTTAGATAAAATCCATATATATTACAAAACAGGTTGCACAACCCTTTTTAATTAAATGAGTCAAAGTTTAAACATTCATCAAGTCTCATCGACAAAGTATTTTAAAATAAAACATGATAAAATCTCAATGCGTAAATACCCTTACGGGTTTAAACACACAAAATTCAAGTTCAAAATAAGAAATGTCAATTAGTTCATGGACCTTAAAACGATAAATTTCTAACAATCACTATCATATTACCATCTCATGATCAGACAACACTAACTTCTGACTACCCAACCCACATCAACAAAATATTTTTTCAACACTCGTTACTCCCAATAAAAAACCAAGTCCTCAAATTCCATCAAGATAATCAAGTCAATTATCAAACTGATGATTTGGTTGGTAATGTAATGGGTAATTGGTTTGGACTTGGTTTTGGCCCTCAACCTCACAAAATCTCAAAAAAAAAAAAAAAAAAGGTTCAAGGAAGAAAACAATAGTGGTTTTAGTTTTTGGTAAGAAAATTATGGGTGAAATTTTGGTGGAAGATAGAGGTGGGAAGATCAAATTTAGGTTTCATAAATATCTTTAAATCAAATTATTAAGTTTCATAAGTTGAAATTTATTAATTCTTGGCTCAAAAGAACATAAAACTCATTAAACGTTTTTAAAAGAGTTACATATTGAGCTTCAAATCAAGAGGGATTTCATTCAGAACTTGGAGGTAAGATTCTCCCGTAATGATTCTGATTTTTTGCAAGAGATTTGGCGCTATTCAAATGAGAAATGAGGAAGACCCAAAATCTTGTGCTTTTCCCCTACCTACGACTGAGAGAGAAAGTTGGTGGTGAAGTTTTTCTTTCCCTTGCTTCAAATGAAAAAGGGAATGGAGATTCCTAGGTTAGGCGAATGGTGATTTTTAAATTGTAAAAAGGCTCAAAGTTTCCCTCTTGCTTTAAACATATACCCATGATCAAAAAAATCTATAGATTATAACTAATCCCACACTATCACACATATTGCTAAACTAAAAAAAAACTAAATATAATTAATTTGGTCAATTAATAGTATTTAGTTCACATGGTTGCAATAACTAATTTCTAAATAAATTAATTACTAACAAATAATCAGCAAATTAAAGAAAAACTATACCTGTAAAAACTCAAGACATTACAGTATTCAATATAGTAGTGTAGATTCAGTATACATGATAATATATTCAATATATCCAGAGACAACCAGTACACCGGTATACCAGAAAAATACTCTATTGTCATTTTCAAAAAATCCAAGTTAATTTTTAAGAACTAAGGTTCATGGCTTACCATTGAAAATGGAGCCAAATTGTCAAACACAGTAATTGGATTCAAAGCAAACTGCTAAATAGTTCAACGGAACCGTTTGAACCCGCTTATCAACTAGTACATCAAAGATAATCGACAAACAACCTGTTAACTAGTTCGGTAGAGCTAGTGGTGTGGGAGGCATGATAGATAACATTCAAGTGCATATAGATGGCTGGCACGAGTTGATGTTTGCCAGATTGTAGATGAGAAAGTCACTTACAGTGAAAGCAAATTTTATAGTATTTTCGTTAAATTTGAATTAAATTAGGTTTATCTTTATAAAATTGTATTTTGTAAAATTTGTAGAATGGTATTTCTTATTGAATTTGATAGCTAATAGCCCATATTTATACAAGTATATCTTGGTAAGAAAAGATAAACCACTATGCAAAGATAAATTAGGAAAGAAAATAAAATAAGATAATATATTCAGAAAATCGCAATGTCCCACAGAATTTCATAATTTCACCGTTTTGGTAGTCGCAGTGACAAGGTTCACGGCTGCGGTGACCACTCTTGACTTTTTGCCCAAGAATGACCAATAAGCTACTGGCTGTAGCCATGAGAAATTTGTTTTTAGCCTCCAAATCTCAATACTCCCCCCTCAAGTTAGAACATGAAGATCACAAATGCCCAACTTTCGAATAAGAATTTGAAATTGAGTTTTGCCAAGAGACTTAGTCAAGACATCCACAAGTTTATCCCCAATACGAATGTGTGAAGGGTAGATAATGTCATACTAAAGTGCATCGCGAAAAAAGTGACAGTCCATCTCAATATGTTTCATTCGCTCCTGAAATACAGAGTTTGCTACTGCTGGGGTTTTTTACCTAAATCTTATGTAATCCAATTAAACTATAAATAAATAAAAGAATTATTAATTAGTAATATTTACATTGTTATTTATTATTAGTTTAATAAATGTAATCCATCATAAGATCTAGAGTTACTTATAATAACTTAAAGTGAGCATATGATGCAGAAAGATTTACTTAAGTGTAACTCAAATAATCTATGGTATCTGAATAAAGGTTGGGTGCCTTATTTCTAGTAACACCACTAACACGACCCACTTGTGAACTGACACAAGTGATCTCATCTGGATCGCTCATGTAGAGACATGTGAGTGGGGGTGTTGCTGCAATAGAGTTTGTAGTAGACTGGATTAAAATAAACTTACTGTCTTCTTGGAAAACCGTTATAGAAAGACACTTCGTTTATCAATCGATTGATCATGTACAATTGATCTTAATCCTGAGTGGATTACGAACTCTTGTTCGCAAGAGACAAACCTTTGATTTTCATAGGTGAGAGTGACTCGATATAGTTCCCTCAATATGCCTCCCACTTTGGGGATTACATCTTGTTTATACCTAGGAACGTAATTACACAAGAATGGAATTCACTCTTTTCCATATAGGAAAATAGATAAGTAGTTCCCTTATGAACTGATTCAGTGCTTGAACAGCGGGCCCCATATTCCTCTGATCAAGGAAAAGGTAAAGATGCATAATGGAAATTATGTAAGGTTGTTCATTGGAGAATCAGTTGGGCTTAAGGAACAAGATGTATCATGGAGGTTAATACGGTACAATTACCTAGCCATGGCCGATACGAACTAACTAAGTGTAGTTAATGATATTAGCCAATGGACATAACTATGTCTATATTACAAAGAGTGCAACTCTAGATATTTAATGGAGTTATCTAGGAGTTAATGAATAAGAATTAATTGATTGAAGGTGTTCAATCAATGTAATTCTAGATCATTGGAGCTGAGTCCTGTATGTCCATTAAGTCCTCCGAGCTAACACATGTAATAGAGAACATAAATTAATAATTATTAATTTGTTTGGAAAAATGATTTCAAGTATTTGATTTGAAGTTGTCAAATCAATTAAGGAAAATAAAAATAAGAGGAGTCTATTTGATTAATTAAATGAAATTAAATAGAGGGATCTATTTGATTATTTAATTAATGGTGAGATTAAATAGAAGAGACTATTTAATTATTTATTAAATAGAAGAGTCTATTTAATTATAAAATAGAGAGATTAAATAGAAGAGTCTATTTAATTAAATTGATTTTGCAATTGTCCAAAATTAATGGGGATTTAAATAGCGGAGTCTATTTAAATATTTAATTGAGGAAGTCAAATTAAAGAGGAAATAAATAAAAGGAGTTTTATTTATTTATTTATTGAATGGAAATGTTCTATTGTATAAAAAGGAAACTAAAATGTCCAATATTATCATGGAGATGATGATGTGGGCGTGTGACCCATGTGTAGGGTCACATGCCACCTTGGTTAATATTTAACCAATTATTTACATTTTATTTTATTTAAAATATATGTACGGAATATCTTAATTTAAGTTAATATGATTAATTTAAATGAGTAAGATATGGAATAATTATTTTAAATTAATAAAGATTAATTTAAATAAAGATATGTGCTTATCTTATTTTGGAATTATAATATCTTTATTAATTATTTGATAATTAAAAAGATATTTAAAAAAATTTCGAGGCCTTGGTTTTCTTATAAATAGGAACCTTGGGGTGACCTCAAAACACACAATTAAAAGAGCAAAAGAAAAGGGTCAGGAAAATTCCTCTCCTCCCTCTATATTTGCCGCCACCGCCCACAGGGTAAGGGAAGAAAAGTTTTTCTTCCCTCTTCCTTTTTCCAGAGAGGATAGTGCCCACGCATCGATTCTCTTTTGTGCTTAGTTAGGACAAACTTTTTAATGGTCCTGGGATAGTAACCAAGAACGAGGAGGAAGAGCTAGACACTTCTCTATAAGGGTTAGTAATTCTTTTATGCATTTGTTTTGATAATATTATACTACCAGAAAGGATTTTTTGGAGCTTCCGTTTGAAAACTCTTTTATAGAGGCCTCAATCCCAACAGCTGTGATATGTAATACAACCTAACTATCACAATAGAAGGAGATTGGCTGGGTATGAAAAATTCCAAAGCAAGCCAAAGAGATTTTAACCACTTTAACTTAAAGGTGGTAGTGGCCATTGATCGGTATTCTGCTTCAGCACAAGAGCAAGATACAGTAACCTGTTTATTAGTTTTCCAAGATATGGGTGAGGATCTGTAACGTCCCGTTATTTTTGGAGTGAAATTTTTTTTATTTAATATTTCATTTATTTATTCATTTACTTTAATCAAAGTATTTAGTTTAATTTTAGAATTAGTAATTTAGAATTTAGTAGTTAATTTCGTTCGAAAGCTTTTTAATCGTTTTATTAGCTTAAATTAGATTTGGACGTATTAAAAATTATTCGCGGGCCCATTATTTATTGTTAAATACTTTTAAGATAGATTAGAAGTAGTGAAGTTGTATTGGAATTAGAAATGTGAAATAACGAGCACACGAAATAAGTTTTCTTAAGGAAATAGGAGGAGGGGCAATATGGTCTTTTACCAAACTTTCTTTATATATATATATATCTATTTCATATATTTCAAGGATAATGACAAGAAAAAAAAGAAAGGAGAAATGAAAAAAAGAAGCCAAACCCGTAGCTAGAGAGGAGGAAAAGAGAAGAGAAAGAAATTATCGCCCCGGCTTCGTTTCTCGACCGTTTTCATCGTACCTTAGCTAGTTGGAAAGCTCTCGAGACGATCTTTCTACCCATCCCATCAATCAGGCCAATCCATTAAAGATCCAGGAGATACAAGGTGAGGAAGAAATGGGTTTTTGTGTTTTCTTTATTTCCAATCTTGTATGTAAGCCTTGATTCGTTTTTCCCGGGTGTTGTTTGTGAATTCTAGTTAGGAAAAATCACTTTGGATGAGGTTGTTGTTTTGGACCTAAACCCGAGTCGAATCGAAAACCGGTCCCGTATGATTTTCTTTCACTTGGCCATGGCTAGGGTGTTTAGTGATAGTAAAAAAAAAATAAAAACACAAGGAATTTGACAAATGAAGAGTGAGGCCAATTGTTATTATGAATACAGAGAGTTGGGATTTGCACTTCTCAGAGATGCTTTTACATGATGTACAATATCAGTTTATATAGGAATGAAAAACAAATCATTCAGTTGTTACAGCACTAAAAATACTCAACAAACTGATTCTCTCCTCAACTCTCTGCAGTCAAGTAGGCTTCACTCCAAGCAGTTACTAACCAATTTGACTTGGTCTTCTAACCTCTTGTTGACCACTCTAATCAAGATACACTGACTAGAAAAAGTCAATTCAAATGTCAAATATAATGCCATGCACTATGATATGTAATTTAGAAAATACTATAATATAATATATATATATATATAGTTTAATAAAATATGCAATGTGTAATGAAATGAATCGATAATCATTTATCCAACAATTGAGGCTTTACTTAAGATTTTTCCATCAATTGTGGCTTTAACAATATTTGGGATTTTAGCCATATCATCCCAACATCTCCCACTTGGCTATAAGCCCAAAATACATCTACTCATTCATTAAACCCATGAACCTTACATGCTTATTAAATAACTCTGTTCCAATGGGTTTAGTTAAAGGATCAGCAACCATTTCAGTAGTAGATATATAATCAATTGTAACATATTCCTTTTGTACAATATCACACACATAATGGTATTGCAATTCAATATGTTTGCTTTTAGGTCCAATTTTTCCATTTTTTATGGTTTTGATCATGACTTGATTATCACAATAAATTTGAATGGGTGATTTAGATAAACAAGGAAGCTTTAAATCTTCTAAAAAATTCTTGATCCATAAAGCTTGAAATTGACCATACTACAAGCAATATATTCGGCTTCCATAGTACTTTTAGCAACACAACTTTGTTTTCTACTAGACCAAGAAATAGTTCCACCACCAAAAATATAAACATATCCGCTAGTAGATTTTCTATCATCAATATCACCAGGATAATCGAATCACAATAACCAATAACTTCTATATTATCGACTTGATATGTTAATTTGGTATGCAACGTACCTTGTAAATATCGAAAAACACGTTTCTGACAAGCCAATGAGCTAAACCTGGATTACTTTGAAATCTACTAAGTAAACCAACAATATAACTTAGATCAGGTCTAGTACATAACATAACATACATTAGGCTACCTATGGCCCAGGATATGGTTTTGACTTCATTTCCTCAATTTCTTTACTTGTTTTTGGAGCCATATTTCTAGACAACTTAGTACCTTTATAAATTGGTGAATCTAAAGATTTACATGAATCCATCTTAAATCTTTTTAATATAGTTTCTAAATATGAAAATTGAGATAAACTTAATTTCCTTTCTTTTCTATTTCTAGAAATATGTATTCCAAGAACATAATGAGCTTCACCCATGTCTTTCATTTCAAATTTTGTATGTAACCAAGTTTTAAGTTCCAAAATTTTATCCTCATCATTACTAGCAAGCAAGATATCATCAACATACAATGAGAGAATAATAAAAGTACTCCCACTATTCCAAATATATATGCAATGATCATAATTGTTTGGAACAAAACCATAAGAAGTTAAAGCATTGTGAAAAGTATAATACCATTGTCTAGGAGATTGTTTTAAACCATACAAAGATTTATTTAATTTATAGACTTGATATTCTTTACCTTCAATTTCATAACCTTGAGGTTGAAGCATAAAAATTTCTTCTTTAAGCTCTCCATTAAGGAAAGCGGTTTTTACATCCATTTGATGTAATTCTAAATCTAAATGTGCAACCAAAGACATCATTATTCTTATTGAAGTGAACTTAGCTACAGGTGAGTAAGTTTCATCATAATCTAATCCTTCCTTTTGTGTATAACCCTTTGCTACTAATCTAGCTTTATATTTATCAACACTACCATCTTCCTTTAATTTCTTTTTAAGTATCCACTTACAACCAATAGCCTTTTTCCCTTTTGGTAAATCCATTAATTCCCATACTTTATTTTTCTCTATAGATTCAATTTCCTCATTCATAGCATCTTTCCATTTACTAAAATCTATTGAATTCATTGCATCATAAAAATCAAGAGGATCACTAGAAACATATTCATCAAGAGAATCACTTGAAACATATTCATCAAGAAAAGCATAATAATCTTTTAAATAACTAGGTGGATGTCTTTCTCTTTGTATTCTAGTTAAAGTATCAACCGGTTCAGGTTTATTTATCACTTTTTCTTTTGGTTGTGTTGAATCTTTCTCTTTTGTAACTTCAAATAAATCAACCAATTTTTCAGTATTATTGATATCATCTTCAAAAAAGAAAGCATCTCTACTATCAATAACACCTATTGTACCATTATTATGATGAATAGCAAATTTATAACCAATAGTATTATCACAATATCCAATAAAGATACATTTTAATGTTTTAGCATCTAATTTTCCTCTATTTGGACCTAAAATTTTAACATGTGCAGAACTACCCCAAACTTTTAGGTGAGATAAATTTGGTTTAGATCCAGTCCACAATTCATACGGAGTTAAATTTATTGACTTAGAAGGAACTCTATTTAAAATATAAATTGCAGTAGATATAGCAGCTCCCCAAAAATTAGTATTTAAACAAGCTTGACTAAGCATTGATCTAACCATATCAAGAAGTGTTCTATTACGTCTTTCGGCTACTCCATTTTGTTGAGGTGTATAAGAAATTGACAATTTATGAATTATTCCATTTTCTTTACAGAAGTTGTCAAAAATTTTAGATATGTATTCACCACCACGATCAGTTCTTAAAGTTTTAATTTTTCTTCCTAGTTGATTTTCAACTTCTGTTTTAAAATCTTTAAATTTTTGTAAGGCTTCTGACCTATGTTTCAATAAATAAATATAACCATACCTAGAATAATCATCAGTAAAAGTTATAAAATATTCCATACCTTCATGTGTTTTAACATTTAAAGGTCCACAAATATCAAGAATGTATTAATTCTAACAAATTTTTAGATCTTTCCATTTTACCAAAAGGTTTCCTAGTCATTTTACCACTTAAACATGCATCACAAGGTTTTAAATCATAATTTAGACTAGGAATCAAGCCAAGACTACTCATATTTTTCATTTTATTATAGTTAACATGTCCTAATCGCATATGCCATAAAATAGAATCAACATCCACATTACAAGAAACATTAGCATAATCAGAAGAAACATCGATGTAATCAGAAGAAGAAACAAACTTTTCATTATTAGTAGCAACATTTAAACGATAAAGATTGTCAATTTTTATTCCCCATACAAGAATACGCCCATGTTTCCCAATAGAGACCTTAGAAGAACGAAAACGGATTTCAAACCCTTTGTCATCTAAACGTGACACAGATATGAGATTTTTCCTCATAGTTGGTACATAAAGCACATTAGTTAACAGGAGGTTGTTTTGTCCAGGAAGAGGAATTTTGACAGTACCAATTCCAAGTACATCACAGTATGTATTATTCCCCATATACAACTTGTGATCTCCGGCTTTCACATCCTTAATTTCAATAAAATCATCTTTATTCTTAGCCACATGTTGAGAAGAGGCAGAATCCACCCACCAAGAAAAAGAATCACAGTCTGCTAGAAGTGACTCGGAAACCACACAAACAATATCATTTGATCCTCTAGCATTATTATTGTTGTTGTGGTTATTATTATGTCTTCTAGCATTATTATTTTGGTGGTTATTATGCCCTCTTCCATAATTATTGTTGTTGTTATTTCTAGGACAGTTTATTTTGATATGACCAGGCTGACCACAATTATAACAATTTCCCATTGGTTTTCTCTTAAAGTTATTATTTTTGAACCTATTGTTATTTTTATGGTTTCTTTTGAATTGCCTATCCTGTCTAGGTTTCAAGGCTGAAGGGGTGTTTGAAACAAAATTAGCAACATTACTAGAAGTTCTCTTAGCTCTTCTCTCAGCTTCTATGCCTAGTAACATTGGCAAATTTTTCATTGACACTTCCTGACCTGACATGTTTATAGAGATTACTACAGGGTCCCAAGACTCAGGTAGGCTATGTAAAACTGTAGAAACTTGCATTTTGTCAGGAATGGGATTTTCTAAGGATGCCAATTCTTTAGCTATCACAGTTAATTTATTAACATGTTCAATAACAGATTCTCCTTCTTTCATTCGAGTTCCATTATATTTTTCAATTAAGAGTTGGATATATGTGTTGGAAGAAGACCCATAGGCTTGACTCACAGCATTAAACATGGATTTGGCAGTTTTATATTCTTCAAACATGATTTCTAAATCTGGATCCATAAAAGTAAGCATAGTCGATCTAGCTAATTTATCATTTTCAACAAATCGATCATATGCATTTCTAGCTGATTCCCCTGCCCTAAGAGTTGGTTCAGATGGGTATTCCATGTCTAACACATATTCTACTTTATCCTGAAACAATATATGCCTAATTCGACGTTTCCAGGTTGAAAAATTAGTTCCATTAAGTCTTTCAGTTTTACTTAGTTCTACACTAGCAGCCTTAGAAGCCATTAAAGAAAATTGGATAGAACTGACCCGATTTGATATTGAAGTGTGGATTAAATTGAACCTCAAAACAGACTGTAATCCCTCTGCTTCTTCTATCCGTAACGCCCAATGGAAAAAATTGATGCCTCTGATAAAACTCAAACTCCGTCAAATATGCTTCAGAAAAATACACGAACACCGTCAATCACCGCTTCAAAAAATTACCACGCTGGAATGGATTAGAAATTTCTCCGGAGAAGATCACACTGCTTCATAAAATACCCCTCTCGAATAATTTTGAATTTTCCTCAGCGATCTCTTAAAAACTTACGAACAATGGCTGTAGGAATTGGTATTTACGCCCAAAAAAAATAAATAACCTGACTTGAAATTAAAATCCCTTGTAAGCCAATTTTGTGATGGATGGAGTTGGAATTTTGGGAAGAGTGCCCAAGAGATAATCTTAAAAAATGTGTGTGGCTTGAATTTTAAGTAAAAAAAAATTCCCAACACTCTTTTGCATAGAGATCACGTAGGCAGTGATAAAAGAAAAAAAATTGCTTTCATAGATGTGCAATGACAAATAATAACCAAGCTTTGATACCACTGATAGTAAAAAAAAAAAAAAAACACAAGGAATTTGACAAATGAAGAGTGAGGCCAATTGTTATTATGAATACAGAGAGTTGGGATTTGCACTTCTCAGAGATGCTTTTACATGATGTACAATATCAGTTTATATAGGAATGAAAAACAAATCATTCAGTTGTTACAGCACTAAAAATACTCAACAAACTGATTCTCTCCTCAACTCTCTGCAGTCAAGTAGGCTTCACTCCAAGCAGTTACTAACCAATTTGACTTGGTCTTCTAACCTCTTGTTGACCACTCTAATCAAGATACACTGACTAGAAAAAGTCAATTCAAATGTCAAATATAATGCCATGCACTATGATATGTAATTTAGAAAATACTATAATATAATATATATATATATATAGTTTAATAAAATATGCAATGTGTAATGAAATGAATCGATAATCATTTATCCAACAATTGAGGCTTTACTTAAGATTTTTCCATCAATTGTGGCTTTAACAATATTTGGGATTTTAGCCATATCATCCCAACATTTAGTTTGCTATTATTTTGTATTTTACTTAATTTTTCGGAAATCGATTATCGAGTAAAACCCTAAAATATGGTTACCATTGTTATCGCGGCTTCCAAAGTATTCGAAATCAACCCGGAACACCTCTAAAATGCCTAAAAGTCGAAAAACCAAACACGAACCTCATTTTCTCTCCTATGGCCGAGAGCACCATAAGGCTAAAAACCGGGTTTTTCGTCGTTTTACGCGTTTAGACGTCGATGGTTCAATTTCTGGTTAATTAATATTTATTGGATTTAACTTATTTGTAGGTTGGTAATTGCTCGCATGGGATCTATCTCGACACTTTCGAAGTTCGATTTCAATCTAAGGTGAGTTTAAAATGGAAGTTAGTAATTTTATGAGTTATGTTTCATTACGTTATTGTTTATCGAGGTTAAGAGGGGAACTAACTTCCTGAAGTTATACTTGGTATAAACTTTAAACTCGGATGTGAGTGGAGTTGTTTTGGTGTACTTATGGTTTTAGAAGTAAAAGAGGAAACATGAGTGGTTTGGAAGTCTTGTAAGGTGATTTGGAGACTTTAGATGAAAGTGATTGAATAAGGAACTTTAAGAGATTTGGGAGTCAAAGTGGCTTAGAATTTACACTTGAGTATTGACTCGTGTAATTCAAGCAATTTCTGTTCTTCAGTAGTTTAGTGGTTTTCTAACTAACTTACTAGGGAACTTGATGAGTACTATACGTTACTTGTGATACGGCACATGATAGTATGTTGATTCGCTCCATACGGCATCATGATGCAATGATATGTGATACGGCACATGATAGTATGTTGATTCGCTCCATACGGTATCATGGTGCGATGATATGTGATACGACACATGATGGTATGTTGATTCGCTCCATACGTTATCATGATGCGATGATATGTGATACGGCACATAATAGTATGTTGATTCGCTCCATACGGTATCATGGTGCGATGATTTGTTACATGGTGAAATTCCTGATATCTATATGGTGAAATTCCTGATATCCGATGTGATGAGCGTTACGATGGTTTGTGATATGGTACATGATGGTATGTTGACTTCGATCCGTACAGTTTTATGATACGATGAAACTTGTTTGGTAACAAAGATAGTTAGTATACCATTACATAACCTTTAGAATTCAGTAGTAAGACTTAGTAATAACGGGTACTTTTACTTTAAGTCTTGATATCGTTACTTTTCAGGAAGCATACTATGCATGTTGATTATATGCGGAATTTGGAATGTGGAATGGATAGTAAAATTGAAATCTAGGCCTTTGGACACAAATTCCGACATGGAATGTGATTCATAGGATTGCTTGCTTTCATTTTACTCTCACTATCATTTTTATGCTAATGTTGCTACAATTACCTTTTTTTTTAGGTAAGACTCGTGGTAGAGGACGAGGTAGAGGAGGTGGCGCCGCGTGACTACTCGAGACAATGAATGGACAAGAACATATATGGTTTTGGGTGAAGCAACCTTGAATGCTCATGACCATTTTACTACTTTTATTATGTTTCATTTTGAGCTCGATGAAGCAATTGTATAATTTGTGTTTATATTTTTGGACTTTAAACTTTCTTTAGAAGTTTTATCACGGTATGGAATGCGCATTCCAGGTATACAGCTTTTTCTGATTTGAGCCAATGTAAAACAGGTTTTGGTTTATCCGAATTTTAAACGAACCCACGCCGTTTTTCTGTAAAATCATGTTTTCCGCTGCGTAATTGTTTTAAAGGATTTTACGAAAAATCGGGTCGTTACAGGATCCCAACATAATAAAATATCCGGTCAAAGATCGCCTACTTAGGGGGTATGTGGCCCAATCACTGTGACAATATGCGGTGAGATGAAAACCACAGTCACTACGAGGAAGAATTCCTTGACAATGACACCCTTTCAAATAATGTAAAACACGTAAGCTAGCAACCCAATGTTCAATACGTGGGTTTCTCATAAACTGAGCCAATATATAAATAGAGTAGCTCAATTCAAGACAAGTGATAGTCAAATAAATCAATCGCAATACAAGACGTCGATATTTCTCTAGATCATCAAGAGGTTTACCATCAATAGTAACAAGGTGATAGTTGGAATCTATGGGTCTGGACACAGATTCGGCTCCAAGTAAGCCAGTTTCCCTTATAATATCTAAGGCATATATTTACGCTAACTACAATCCATCCTTTCCACGAGCAACCTCAATACTGAGGAAATATTTTAACACCCCCAAATCTTTCGTATGGAACTTTTCAATAAGTTCTTCTTGAAGAAAGCAATAGCCTTGGATGAGCTTCCTGTAATAATAAGATCATCCACATAAACCATAACATGAAGAAATGTAGAATTCTTCGAATAACTAAAAAGAAAGTAATCTGGGTAGGATTGAATAAACCCAATATTTGTCAATGTCGTTGACAATTTACCAAATTAATTTTACGATGCCGGTCTCAAACTATATAGCGATTTCCTCAATTGACATATCTTACCAAATTCTATAGGATTAATACCAAGAGGTAACTGCATGTAGACATCCTCTTCCAAGTCACCATGGAGAAAAGCGTCGTGTACATCCATTTGATGTAACTCCCACTTTCTAGCTACAACAATAGAAAAGAAAGTATGAACTATAATTATTTTTTCCACAGGAGCAAAGGTTTCATTTAAATCAGTCCTTAAAATTTGTCAATTTCCACACTAGCCATCCATTCAATCTTTCCACAGAGCCATCAGACATATATTTTATTATATAAAACCATTTACATCCAATGGCTCATTTACCCAGTGGCAAATTCTCTAAAGTCCAGGTGCCATTTCGCTCGAGAGCATCAATATCTTTCTTCATAGCTTTTATCCAATCAGGATCCTTCACCGCTTCATGAAAAGAAAAAGATTCTTTGCCTGTGGTTATAGATGCTAAGAAACAAGTATGTGGTGTAGAGAACCTGTCACAATTTACATAATAACCACTACAAAAAACTTTGGTACTTGCCACGTGCGGTCGCGTCACTAATAGTAAAGCTTCGCGTCTCCAATAGTCTTTGGTGACGCGATCCACGCGTTGCCATGCACGTCGTTAATACCACGTCATGAATACCCGTTTTGAGCATTACAGCGCGTCACTGATGCGTTCAAGCATCTACCATGTTTGGCTTGCGTGGCTGATGCTCACTAATTAGCCACGCAGGCAAGACGTGGCTAATGGCTGGAATCTACCACGCTTGGCATGCGTGGTGAATGACATACAGTTATTTGCCACACAAGTAAAGTGTGGCTGATACTTATCATTAGCCACGCAATTACATGGCTATCTGTGTTTTATTTTTTTTATAGGGCAGCTCATTAGTGACGCGATTGCGTGGCTAATAGCCTTTAAAAAATTTAAAAAAAATATTTATTTAGAGACTCCCCAAACGCATCCCTGTAACAAACATATACATATTCAGATCTCTAAACACCAGACAAGCTTTTGTAAAGCTAAATCATTATATATTCCATAGAATAGGCAGTTTTACAGTCAAATAAGAGTTTACACATAAAAACACGGTTTTACTTAAATCAATGAAGAGTTGACAACATAAATAACACGGTTTTAATAAATTACAAACTAGAAAGTCTCTAATTATGCATCACCGCCTCCACTACCTTGGCCCTGACCCCCACCTCCTTGAGATTTAAAAAATCTCATGAGCACGTTCATATCTTCTTGAAGCTTCTTATAATCTTCTTCATGTTGCAATTCACGCATAATTAATTACAACCTGTTACAAAGCCAAATATATTAAGAGTTCTCAGATTAAGGAATAACAAACAGAGACAAAAGAGCATTAGTTAAAAAAGGAAAGTAATCTCACCAATCAAGTTCAGATGTAAAATTTATAGCCTTGAGCAAATGTAGAGAGAATAAGAGGACATGTGACACCAAGTCTCTAATAATTGTCTTCTCCATATCTTCTAGTGATAAATATAGAAAAGGTTATTTACTCTTGGTGCATCTATCCCATATAAGTTTTGAAAATGAAGGTGGTAAAAAGAACCTAATTTTAACTACTTAAAATTAGAACTTCAGGATTTCTAGTTCATAATCATCCATATTCATTTACCCAAAAAGTTCATTTAAATAACTAAAATAATAATTTTAGGTTACAACTCACCCCACCTTTTGTCATTACAAATTTTATGATAAGGAAGACAAAATAACTTCCCATCTGCATATGTTGGCCTTCCTAAATAAAAATAAACAACCAAAACCTACAAAGACAACAAAATTAGTTCAATCACACAGCCTACCAAAAAAATAATAAAGTTTAAAAATGTATGTAAAATCATAAGTTACGAAAATTTGGTCCAATTCCCTAAAAAACTACCATTAGAGTTACAGAAACCTAATAAACGAAGTGTAGATTAAATTCCCTTTTACAAAAGACTAACTGGATGGCATGTAAATTCTAAACGGAGGTAGGAAATTGTAATTAAGATTTTACCCAAAAAAATACAATCAACCACACACTAAAACACATAAGGGAAAAATAAATAATATGTTGGGATTTTAATTGAAGTAAAAGGAAACTTACTTTTGACAGCTCGACATGTGATCAGAAACTCCAATGAGAATACTAATAGCCAATAAAATAAATGCTCAGAGTACTAAAGTTATGTGCTTGCGCTGAGAGTTTTAGAGAGCGATTTCGAGAAGGATATCGTCTGAGAGTTTGAGAGCTAGCAATTTCATGAGTTTGAAAGCAAGTGCGAGCGATTTTTGAAAGCGAAATTGAGGTTAACGCTGAGAGTTTGAAAGCGATTGCGAGCGATTTCTGAGAGTGTATGAACTTCGTCTGAGCGATTTCGGAGGTGAACTTCAGCTTAGATGAATGAGATTTGCGATTTGATAGGTGAGCTTTAGCTTAGATGAATGAGCTTCAGCTTCATTTTGGGTTTCAAGAGAAATCGTATGAGCTATTTGGAGATTTGTGATTTGGAGAGAGCGAGAGCTTCAACTTAGGGTAAAATTCATTTGAATAGAATTAAGCGTTTTACATTTTTTTGGGTCAAATTATGGGTATTGCTGACGCCGGTGTCAGCAATTGGTTTTATTTTTTATTTTTTTAACTATGGGCATTGCTGACGCTAATTTGGTGTCAGCAATCTTTCTTTTTTTTTTTAATAAAATTTATGTTTTCCTACCCACCTTACATCAATGACATTGCGTCAATGATGGAGAAACCATTAGTGACGCCCGTATTAGTCGTCACCAATAGTGAGCATTGGCCACACAATTTTCGTGCGTGGCTAATGACTGCGTCACTAGTAATACAGTTTCTTGTAGTGAACCTAGAGGAAAATGAGTACCTGAAGATGATGAAGGAGCAGGAAGATGTGACGAGACAGGGTTTACAATGTGAACTGTATCGGTAATATAATCTTTGAGTCTGTTGGAAGTCTTCTTCACTCGATGTCCTCTATCAGTTGCTGGTGGAACATCATTTAACACATTATTCGTTGTTGGCTCATCAAGAATTTCGTCCTCCCTAACTTTCTCCTCAGAAGTAGTGAGATTAGCTCTACATTCTCAAGAGATGTAGGTAAGATCTCATCAATAATTCATGTTCACTCCCCCTGTCTTCAATGGTTTCATAAAAGGATGACTATGAGAAGTGGAAATAGGATTCTCTCTAGGTGATGTGTCCATGAAAGGGAAACGTTCTTCACATAAAGTTACATATCGGGAAACATCAAACTCTATAGTTTCAAGATCATAGGCACGCCACCCCTTTTTCCCAAAGGGATAACCCACAAAAATGCATTTACGAGATCTAGTAACAAATCTATCTTTGACAAGAGGTTTATTTTTGACGAAACAAAGACAGCAAAAGACCCGAAAAGTTATAAAGCGAGGAACTTTGTTATCGAGAACTTCATGGGTGTTTTATTAGCAATAAGAGAAGATGATGTTTGGTTAATCAAATGAACAGCCGTCATAATACTTTCACCCTAAAAAGTAATAGGAAGGTTAGCTTGGAAAAGTAAATCTCTAGCAACATTAAGAATATGTCGGTGTTTTCTCTCTGCTCTTCCATTTTGTGTGGTGTATCAACACACGAACTTTAATGTATGATACCGTTTTCCCTAAAGAAGCGATGTTGAGATGTGAATTCTCCACCATTATCATTACGTAAAGTTTTGACTTCCTAGTCAAACTGGTCTTTTACCATCTCAGAGCAATTTCTAATTAATTATTGAACTTCACAGTTAACACTCATATGGAAAACCCATACTGCGCGAGAACAATCATCAACAATAGTTAGAAAGTAATGAGCCCCACAACTAGAAGGAATGTTGTAAGAACCCCTGTTATCACAATGAATAAGCTTAAAAAGGTCATTAATTTTATTAATACTTAAAGGAAAAGTACAACTCGTTCGTTTAACACGAAGACAAATATCACAAGAGTTATTTAAAACATAAATACTCATACTTCCTGTATTAGACCCAAACAAAGTTGATAAAGACGATTCTACTTATCTTAAAGGGTGTCCAAGACGGCGATGCCACAAACTTGCATTCTCCTCCACAGTTATCTGACAAGTTTGTGGATGTTGCAAAGGACGAAACCAGTAAACCCCATCACATTACTCACCCGCTCCAATCACAATCCTCTAAATACGGTCCTAGATAACACATAGATTTTCAGTAAATACGATATAATAAAATAGGTCTTTCAGTAAATGAGATACATATAACAAACTGCAAGAAAAATAAGGGATTTATAAGACACGACGCGGCTTCATATTCTAACTCAATGCGAATGATCCTTATTGTCTTGCAAAGATTTGTTTCCCATTTTGAAGACCAACCGAGATAAGCGTGATATCAATTAAATTTTCAAATAGACTTCATTATCTGACAGTGATTTGAACATCCTGTACCGATGGTCCATAAATTTGTATTCTTTAACTCACCATTCAGTTTATCATTTGCAGAGGACTAGCCTTTCGAATTCAGCATATGAACAAGAGTAGACCATTGTTCATCAGATAGACCATGGAGACCTCTATGATATGTGGAATTGATTTGTCCTTGCGCTTCAGTGTCTGTTGTGATGTTTGCATTAGCAATCTGACCACGACCATTCCTTCCACCATCTCTACCTGAGCGACCTCCACCTCTCCCTTGTCCTTCTTTTCCATTATCTTCAGCCGACCATTTCAGATAACCATATAATTAAAAGTAAGTAGATTCATCATGTCACATCTTAAATATCAATGTGAACAAAATAAATTTACCTTAGATAGATCTCCACCACGTGTCTGGGGTTTACCGTTGTTAAATGCCCCTTGAGCAACGAACCCAATCGCATCTGGTTTGCTCTATTTCGAAGATGCTATGGTGTGGTGACTCTCTAAATACTGTATTCAAGTTTGGTAGAGGTTCCATCATTAAGATATTTGAGAGTGCATTCCTATAAAGAACGGAATCCAACCCAACAAGAAAATCATGGACTTTCTCATTCTCCCTTTGTTTAGCAATAATCGTTGCTGCTTCACACGTACACATTGGAACAATCGTGTATCCCTTAAGTCCATCACAAATCTTCCTTAAATCATTATAATAAGTAACCACAGTGTTTGTAACGTCCCGTTATTTTGAAGTGATTATTTATTTATTTATTTATTTAATATTGTTTATTATTTATTTATTTCAATTCAAGTATTTAGTTTAATTATTATTTTGTAATTTCGATTTTAGTAGTTAATTTTTGCCCAAAATTCTTTTTAATTATTTTAATGCTTTATTTTCGCTTCGGTGACATTAATAATTATTAATAGGCCAATTAATAATTATTAATCACCTTTAGATTTATTTAAGAGCTTCGGGTTTCGATTCATAAGTCAAAAGTCATAAAAGGACGCAACAGTCATTTCCAATTTCTTAAAAATATCAAAACACTATTCATTCATCTTTAAATATCCACCAATTGACCAAAGTTGACCAAAACTTGTCATTTTTCTTCTCCATGGACGTGGGCTTCAAGGGGGGAAATGGGGATTTTGATTTTTCGTTCGTTTCTCGGTGGATCGACTCGATTTCGGTTGCATCGGCAAGCCCTCGGGTCTAGGATTCATTTCCACCCAACCATCGTACTTGCCATCCGAGATCCACGGAGTTCTCGGTAAGTTTATCTTGAAACCCTAAACTCCAAATTGTGTTTTAATGAAGTTTTCGTTGATTTCCTTCGATTTTGTGTTGTGAAACTCGGTGTTTGTAAATACGGGAGTTGTTTTAAGAGTTTTTGGAAACTTTCCCTAAACTCTAAAACCGAGTTTCAGTCGAAACCCTTTCCATTTGAAATTTACCTTTTGGGGTGATGATAAATTGTTTATTGTAATTCAATTTGGGAAATTACATATTGTTCAAAAATCCGAATCATCGATACCCATTGAAATCGGGAATATCAAAATTGCTTAAAACCAACTCGAAACACTTTTAAATTGCCTAAAACCAACTCGAAACACTTTTAGCTCATTCCAAGGCTGAGAATGAGGCTTATTTCCAGAATTGTGAAAGATTAAGTTTAAGCCTTGGAAAAGTTAGTTTTGGGTAGAAATGGTGTTTCTAGGTTAAAAACTGAACTTAGGCTTGTTAAACATTCCGGTAGTGATCACTATAAGAAAAAATACCTTAGGTAACACTAGTTATTTAAATAGGTTACAGTTTGATCTAAAATTTGGATGAACAGTAAATTTTTATTAAAACCCCGTCACCTCTTGTAATAAAAAGAAAAGCTTTTTTTAAACTAAAACAAAATGTTTCTCTCTCAGTCTCACGCTCTCGCTCTTACAGCTTCGCCTCTTCAGTTTCATCTTCGTCTAGCGATTTTCTTAGATCTCTAGCGATTTTCTTCATCTTAGTCTCACTCTCACGCACACCCCTTCAATTTATAGATATTTTCTTCTATTCAATCTCAACTTTGCTCTTCTTCACCCTTCAATTTTGTTCAATTTGCTTCGATTAACTTAGATTTCAGGTAATTTTGCTTTAGATTCACTCTTCTTTATCTTCTATTTGCTTCGATCTCATTCATCCTTGGATTTTCGAAGACTAAGGTTTGGAAACTAGGGTTTCAGGTAATTTTTCTGTGTTTTATTATTTTTTTCTAGAGATCTGAGTCGCTTTCTATCTAGGTGACTCAAGTTTCTTGATATTGTATAGTTTTCAAACTTTTTCTTTTGAATTTCTGATTTTTTAAGTATTTTATTTTTCAATTAAATTTGTTGATTTTTTGGTTTACAGATTAGATTAAAAGAGAGATTTCGACGATGAAATTGATAAAGCATCCTAACGTTGTTAGTATTTTTTAGGTATAAAAATTTGTTTTTGTTTCCTCGTTTTCATAAACAGACATTGGTTGTTGGTTTACATGTTAATGGATATTGATTGCTTCTAATGTTTTTACAAAATTTTATTGAGGATGAAAGTGAATCTTATTATTCAGGCTCTGTTTGATTATAAAGATCTGTTTTTTTTTTTTTTTATTTCACTATTTTTTTGTGGAGATTTGCTTCCAATTGATTAGGAATTTGATTGATTTCTTGTTGTTTTGGGATATTCATATGATGAAATGAGATTTTATATGTTCTTATGCTTTCTGAAATGTATGTTATTTCTAATTTTGAATTCTCTTTGCTGTTGTTGTATTTGTATTGTACAAGATATTGCCTAATTAATTTTTTTGTTCTTCAGTTTTATATTGGATGCTTCTGTTAACAGAATTTCTTTAGTTGGAAAACGTGTGTCTGTTTTGTTTCTTTTCTGCACTTGTTTGATAGAATTTGGCTAAGTATTTTCATTTCTCGTTGCCTTGTTATTGTAAACTGCCTTGTGCTTTCTTCTCATAGTATATTTCTCCTTGTATTTTTGTGGCAGTGATGAAAATCTGAAGAATGATCATTACCTCATATCTTTGATGGATGAACATGGATGGGTTCCAATATCAACCATTGCTAAATATAAGCGGGTATATTTTAATATTTATTGGAGATTGGTGCATTTAAAGAACTGTTATGAATTTTTTTTAATATAGTATGTATGTGCTAAGATTTCAGATAGACCGATAGTCATGATAGAATGAAGCATCGTGGTGTACTGATAATAGCAAAAACATGTGTTTTGTGCTTATATATTGAATTTTACTCTCAATCATTAATTGTTACAATAACTCAAAAGTTTCTCTTTACTTATTTTCTTCTTTCTTTCTTGTTTTTTTTTTAATTTTGTTCCAGGTTAAGAAAATGAGTTCATCCTTGATGCTTTGCACACATCTGTAAATGTAGAAGTGCAGGTATTCATTATTTGATAGAAGGCTATGTGGTTATTTTTATATTTATGGTGCTAGATGTAAATGATATCGAACTGATTTCTCGCTCTTGTGCTTTAATCAATCAGGTTTCTCTAATAGACACTCCATATGTGCTGCCATTTAAAACAAGAATACTTGAAATATTTTGTGGCTAATTTCTTTTTTTTTATAGAAAATGTCACGTTAAGAAGAAAGATACCAGGAAGTTTCTGGATGGCATATATGTTAGTGGGAAGGGGGCTATTCTTGCTGAAGAGTACTTTCAAGAGTAGCTTCTTTTTTTAGATTTTTGTTTTTTACATTTACTGTTATTCCTTCTGATGTTATGTTGTTAAACTCAATTTGAATTGTCTTAGTTCCAACCTGGCCGCGGGGTAGAACTCTTTATTTTACTTTTTATTCATGTTTTAGTCATATTTTAAATTTTGATTTCTCATGTTTTTCAGTATAGGTGTATCTTCGTAAATTTTTCTTATTCATATCTCTGTTTAACTTAATTTGTTTTTCATTCTAATTTTGTTTTCAGGTCATCTGTTCCATTTTTGATACAATCTGCAAAAGATCTCTGATTCCTTGCTTCACTATTTCTCTTTATCAGTAAATGTACAAGTTTCTCTATATTTTTTACACTTAAATCTTTGTTTCATTTTGATTTGTTTGTTTTACAGTGCAATCTTATTTCTTTGCTCTTACTACGTTTGGCAGGTGAAAAGGGAGAATTACTCATATGTGATTAAAAGTTATGTAATATATTTTGAAAGGTATTCTATTTATTTCATATATCAGTTGAATATTTATTTCGTATATCAGTTGAATATTTATTTGTACTTTTTCATACTTGAAATTGATTTATGGGAGGATGAAGATGGAGCATCTTTTGAATTTTTTATGTTCTTGATTGTCAAAAGTACTTAATGGTGGAATGATTTTATTTTTAAATGTACGCAGGCAGGTGTGTGTACATAAATGGATAGATTTCATTTTTTGTTGTGTTTTCATTCTAAAGGCTAGTTCTCATTTAAATTGGTTTAATGTTTGCAGGGAAGGGCAAGATCTTATATCAACTTGGTTTGGTTATATTTGATGGGTTGCTTTGTTTTTGGTGTATTTATGGCCTTTAGATTTGCTGGATTAGCCATAGATAAATCTAGGTGCTTCAAATGGTAGGTAATATTGATCCATTGCATTTTTTACTTCTTATTTAACTTTTTGTTCCTATATTTAAGTTCACATGGTTTGACATTAATCTTGAGTTCTATGATTTTTTTTCTTTTCAGATTTTATAATATCCAAGTTGTTGTTTATATTGTCCAGGGGACCATCTTTGGTTTTAAAAAATTCCCAAGAAGTCTGAATGTGTTAAAAATAATAGATTATATGTGACGACCCGTCACTTTTAAATAAATTAAATTCAGAGAAAACAGCGAAAGTCTTTTAATTTACGAAAAATTGGCGTGGTTTTGTTTGAAAATTGGCATGCCGAAAACCTGTTTACAACCTAATTTTTCAATTCTAATCAAATCTCATGGACTTTAAGTCCAAATCAGGAGTTCAAACATATAATATCATAAAACATCAATATTAGGCTCTTAGGAGCCAAATACAAAATACAATTCCTTAAAGTTCATCAAAATAAGACATAAACTTTACAAAAACCATTAGTCCATCTCGAGGTCAGCATCCCTCGATCACGCAGCACCACCTCCTCCTCCTCGACCTCTAGCCAAGGCATTACCTGAAATTGGTTGTAATATCATGAGCTAACAAACTAAGCCCAGTGAGAATAAATAGCATAAAAAGTAAAGATAGACCTCAAACTCGCATTTCGATTTGTGTCCAAATAAACTGACACAATACACTCCTAAAGTTCTCCAAACTCTAGGTAATTCTAATCCATGAAATCCAAAGTATGACATTACTACACTTGTAGTCAATTCTCCAACATTAACTTGTTATGACAATAAAGTAAAGCGAATAAACTTTGTTAAACATATAACATCTCGATTCTCTTTCTCATCTATCATAAGCATAAAAGTAATGAGTACATCCCGTAGGATACGCATTCGCCATTTATGCATGAAATGAAGGTAATGTGGATTTTTACATACTATCCACCCTTATCCTTATGTATGAAGTAGTGTGGGGGTCTCATGTCATCCACCAAAACTTATGCATGAAGTATTGTGGGGGTCTCATGTCATCCACCAATACTTATGCATGGAAAAAGTGTGGGGGTCTCATGTCATCCACCTTTCTTTCTCATTTTTCTCTTTTCAATAATATGAGATGTTATGCATATGGTTGCATATGCTTGCAAAAGTAAATAAAGTAAATGTAAATGATAAAGCAATCGAAATATGCATAAAGTAAATGAGCAAAAGTAAAGACATAAAGTAAAGGACATAAATAAAATAGATAGAATCCCGGATGAACGATATATCGATCGAACTCCGCTAACAATAATAAAAGTAAAGGTCAAAACATAACGATTAACCTAAACTTTCAAGGATTCTAAACTTCCAAGACTAATCTATCTTAGAATCTTCTAAGATTCGAGGTTCTCAACGAGAAATCCTAAGTTTCTCCCTAAAGGATTAACTTCAAATCCTAAGGCACTATCTCACATCCTCTAACCTTAGGTTGGATTCTAATCCTAGTTTCCGATTATACAAATCATCGTACTTGTTTGCTTTCTATAGTTACTTTAAATTCTAATCATTCTCACCTTAATTAAAAGATGACCTTGCTCCTAAGTCTAGTAGAGCAATCAAACAAACGGTTCAAAAACACCTACAAAAGGATTAATATCCCGAAAATTAATAAAATACCAACCAACGATTAAACAACGACCAAACATACAAAACGACGAAAAACTCAACAAACCCCCCATAAGAGGCTCTCGGCCCCCTCATCAAAATGAGGTCTCGGGTTTGGTTTTTCGGCTTTTTGGCAATTTAAATACGTTTTGAGTTGGTTTTAAGCAAATTCGATAATCCCGATTTCAATGGGTATCGATGAATAGGGTTTTTAAACATTACTCCCTTTCCCGAATTGAATTTAAATAAACATTCATTCATTAATTTCTAACCCAAAATCAAACCCAAAAGGGTAAATTTCAAACGGAAAGGGTTTAGTTGAAACTCGGTTTTATGGTTATGGAATAGTTTCCAAAAACACTTAAAACTACTCCCGAATTGACAAACACCGAGTTTCACCAGGCAAGAAATCGAAAGAAAACAAGTAAAACTCCATTAAAACACTATTTGGAGCTTAGGGTTTCAAGAGATTCTTACCGAGAACTCCTCGGATCTCGAGAGAAACGGACGATGGCTAGGTGGAAAAGGATCGTAGGATCGATACCTTTCCAATGGACCCGGAATCACGTCGATCGGGCAAGAAACGAACGAAATCAAAATTTCTTTCTTTGGCCTTTGAAGCTCACGGCTTGGAGGGGAGGAAAAATGAATGAGTTTGGTCAACTTTTGAGTCAAAGAGCTCATTTAAAGAAGAAGGCCAATAGTAATTTTAGATATTTTGCAAAATGGGTAATTACAACTTTGCCCTTTTATGACTTTTGGCTTAAAACGAATCCCGAACATCTCGAACTATCCCAATGGTGATTAATAATTATTAATTGGCCCGTTAATAATTATTAATACCATTAAAACGTATTTAAATAAATAAAGCCATTAAAATGAATTAAAATGAAATAAATTACTAAATTCTAATTTAATAATAAATAAATGAATTTTAATTACTCAAATTAAAATAAAATAAATAAAAGTTTTTTTTTTTTTCACAAAATAACGGGACGTTACATTATATAACATTGCTTAGTGCAATCTTATATGATACAAGATTGAAAGACTAGAGAGTTAAGTTTTAGTTTCTTGAAAAGGCTAGTATAATTAATACAAGATTATTAATCATCTTCAATAATCATGGTTTGTTTTGCAGCATGCTCTAAGATACTATTAACTGGTTTTTTATGCTGTTTACACCCTGGTAATGACAAGACCCTTGAGGGAACAATGTTTTTTTGTATCCACGGACCACGGTGAGGCCTTTGTGCTAGATCTTCTAGCTTTTGATTCAATAAACATACTTCATAACGAGTCTTTTTTACATTCTCACTGGTTCTGCTATTACATGGAAATTTATCATTTAGAAATTCAATTTTTTTTATAACTTAGAAGTTCTATTTGTTGGACTAGAATGAGTTTATATTTTGTAAAAAATGCAGATGATGGTAACCTTTTGACTGGTTAAGACTTATATGGTGTAAGTTTTTACCATATTGTTGTTTGTTAAAGGCCATTGAATTAACTTTGTTTTTGTTGCTTGCTTCTAAGTTATGACATTTTTGCTATCTTTATTTTGTAAAGATTTTACCAAATAATCATTTATTTCATAGTATTTGCAAGTGAATCTTGTTGATAGAATCATACTATTTCATTGTCTTGTTTGGGCATCACATGTTTGTTTCTCGAATTTTTGTTGTTCCTCGTTCACGTATATATTTTCAGTTCCACTTTTTCCTTTAAAATATGCTAATTTAAATTTTAATAGTAGCTTGGGAAGCATGGCATATGTGTTCGAGTAGTCCTCCCGTTAACTATTTTCTTTTGATTTTTAATAGTATTTTTTTTCTAACACAGGTTACAGCTAGCTGGTTGGAGTGATAAGCAGAGGTTATTTTCAAACTCCAATCACTTTCCTTTACCAATTTTTTCAACCTTTTTTACTGGCCATGAAAGCAAAACTTCCTCCATTCCCCGCCCCCCATAATTATCTCTTACACATTCATGTTGTGATGACCCGTCACTTTTAAATAATTTAAATTAGAAAACACAGCGAAAGTCTTTATATTTTAAGAAAATTGGCGTGGTTATGTTTGAAAATTGGCTAGCCAAAACCTGTTTACATCTTAAATTATGAAATCTAAAAACACAAGGAGCTTCAAGTTCCTAATCAGGAGTTCAAAGAGATTTTCATCATAAAAGTAAAACGAAAAGCTCTTAAGAGCTATATACAAATATACAACTCCAAAGTATGAATAAAATTCACAAAACATAGTCCATGGACTTTAAATAAACCTAGTCCATCTCGAGGTCATTATCCTTTGATCATGCAGCACCATCTCCTCTCCCTCGACCTCTAGCCAGGGCACTACCTGAAATTTTTGTAATATAATGAGCTAACAACTTAAGCCCAGTGAGAATAATAAGAATAAAAAGTAAAGTTAAACCTCAAACCTGTATTCCGATTTGTGTCCAATCAATCTGACACAATCAATCCTAAATTTCTCCAAACATTAAGTAATTCCATTCTATAAAATCCAAAGGATGATACTACTAACACACGTAGTCTAATTCTCATCCAATTACTTGTTACGACATAAATAAGTAAAGTAAATATACTTTTCATAAAATAAAACATCTCGATTCTCTAATTCATCGATCATAAGCATGAATGCATGAGGACATCTAGTAGGATTTCGCATTTGCCCTATGTACATGAATGAAGGTAATGTGGACATCCTGTAGGTTCCCATTCAACCTTATGCATGAGGAAGTAATGCGTACGTCTCGTAGGTTACCATTCAACCCCCTATGCATGAGAAGTAACGAGTACATCCCGTAGGCTACCCATTCGTCTTCTTTCTTAGTTTTACTTTCTTTTCTTTTTCTGAAGGTGATGCGGACACTACCTGTAGGCTCCAACATTCTCCCTTCTTTTCTTTTTCAATGCATGATGCGAAAATGTTATGGTGCAATATGATATGCATATGCCTGCATATCCTTGTAAAAGTAAATAAGTAAACTGCGGAATTAAAGTAGTCGATGCAAGCATAAAGTAGAGGGGCATAAAATAAAAGACATAAAGTAAAATAGATAGGAATCTCGGACGAACGATATGTAAATCGAACTCCGCTACATTAATACAAGTAAATCCCATCTTAAACGATTAACCTATACCTTCCAAGATTCTAAACTTCCAATATAATCCGAGGTTCTTTTAACCGTTCTATCTAAAAGTTTGAATCTTTTAACTTCCAATGATCCATTCTAAGCTTCGAAACGAATCTAACTTAGAATATTCTAAGATTCAAAGTTTCCCTCGAGAACTCATAAGTTCTCACTTAAAGAACTAGCTCCTAATCCTAAGGGCACTAGCTCGTTTTCCTCTAATCTTAGATTCGAATCTTAGTCTTAGTTTCCAATTCTACAAATCATTATACTTATTCGCTTTCTAAAGTTACTTTAAATCCTAACTATTCTCACCTTAGCCAACAAATAAGATTTGTTCCAAATCTTTAATTTTCCATGAATCAACAACCGAGCAAACGCACCTACAATTCACCAATTGCACAACATATTACAACTCATAACTAAGATGAGAACAAGTGTGCATTTTCGGGTGAATAGTGATTTTGGATGAATAGTGTTTTCGGGTGAATAGTGTTTTTCGAAAATCTGGGCTCAAAACCGTCAAATTCCATGATAGAAATTCATGATTTCAACTTTAAAACTCATTTATAATAAAAAACGAACAAAACCACCTAAAAAGTTTTGAAAACTTACTTTTTGGGACTTCCCTTAGAGAACGCGAAACTTCGAAAAGGTAGGTTGTATAGGTAGCCCTCGTCCCTACCAATCCAACGCAACCGAAATCAAGCCGATCCATTGTGAAACGAATGAGAAACAAAGAAAAGAAAATCACATCTATGGTGGAATTGAAGGTCACGGCTAGGAGAAGAGAATGAGAGAAAGATGAAGTCAATTTTGTGATATTTAAAGAAGAATGGATAGTGAAATGATATTTTTGAGAAATTTGGAAATGATGGTTACGTCCTTTTATGAATTTTGACTTATGAATCGAAACCCGAAGCTCTTAAATAAATCTAAAGGTGATTAATAATTATTAATTGGCCTATTAATAATTATTAATGTCACCGAAGCCAATTTAAAAGTATTAAAACGATTAAAAAGAATTTCGGGCGAAATTAACTACTAAAATCGAAATTAAAAAAATAATAATTAAACTAAATACTTAAATTGAAATAAATAAATAACATAAAATAAAATAAAATAAAATAAATAAAAATAAATAAAAAAATTCACTTAAAAAATAACGGGACGTTACACATGTCTAGTTCTGTTTTGCACTGTGATCAATTAATATTTAAGACTCAGGGTATTGGTTGGGTGATTAAGTAATCTGAAGAGTTTGGGAAATGTTTATCTGTGGATTTCATTGAAAATATTTGATATGAATGATATATTGCAAGGAATCAAATTTTTAAGTTCCCCAAGTTTCATGCACTTTCCTTTTCTTTAAAAGGAGAATATATTTTTATTCCAAATCTAATTATATTCTCAGATATGCCCTAAGTTTTCATGGAGTGGTCTCTAAGTCTTGTTAATTAGATTGACATGGAAATTTCTCTTGTTTTTGGAACCTTTCATGTAATTTTGCTTGACAATGGACACGCCTTGCTTGTGCTTGAAACTTGAAATATAGTGAATCGGAGCACTATGCTTAAGTTATACTTTCTCAGAAGCCCTTCTATTGGTTTGTTTTGTGTTTATTATGAAGGCTTTTCGGTTGTTTGATCAATCAGGCGAGCCACATCAAGTTGGAGTGGAGATGGCTCCTTTTTATTTACTTCATGGTCTGCACCATTTGATCACTATGATAATGGACATGTAAAGAGGTGTGTATCAGTGTCTCTTATTTTAAACTAACGCAGATTTTCTGTCAATGGCCTTTATTTTTTCATTGAATGTTGTTCAACATATGCCTTTAACTTTTCCCTTCCAGATTGTGTAATTTAAATGGAGGCCTATTGTTTATCAGTTCTTCCTTTTATTCATGGATATAGGACAGTCTAGTTGTGCAATCGGGAAGAGCCCTAGGACAAATGTCCTCCTTAAAGCAGAACCTGTCGTTGACGTCTTCAATTATGAAGAATCAGGACTAGTTTTCTATTAGCAATTTTTGTTTTATTGTCCAAGTATAATGTAATTTAATTTTTTGTTTAAAAATATTGTAATTTATGTAGTCATTCAGTGATATTTTAATTTTTATTGTAATATTTAGTTAAATTTGATAGGTGTAATAAATGGCATTATTTGAAATCAATTAAATTAAAAAAATATTTTTTTTCTCAAAATTTAGACAAAAGGTAACGGTTTTTCCCCATCATCTTTTAGAAAAGGTGACAGTTTTTTATGACAGTCACCTATGGCAATGTCACCTATTTGAAAAGGTGACGGGTAAAAACCGTCACCTATGGGAAAAGGTGACGGGTAAAAACCGTCACCTATTCGAAAAGGTGACTGTTTTTATGCCCGTCACCTATTTCAATAGGTGACACTACCATAGGTGACGGTTGTGACGGTCAAGAAACCGTCACCTATTCGAATAGGTGACGCAAAAAAAACGTCACCTTTTCCCGAAATTCTTACAGTGGGTACTTTTGAAATCTTATTGCTTTGAATGTCTTGAGTAATATGGTTGGATATTCGCATTAAGTAAGACCTTACTTAATGAAGAATATGATGTTAAGGGGGATTATTTGGTTATGCATGACTTAAATAACACTTAACAGGCAGGTTCATTCCATATGTACAAATGGAAAAGAATATACATGTAGGTTCACTTATGTACTTCGCAAATACAAAAAAAAGAATATTTTCAAAAGGTTTAAATTGTGAAAAAAAGTGCTTAATCCTTTTTAAGCGGGTTCTATCTTTGTTTGTGAATAAAGGGTAAAATTAAGGAATTGGGTTAAATGATGAATGGAATAGTTTGACTGAAAAGTTTGGAAGTCGGTGAGGCCGATTATGATCCCCCAATTTTTTTTTAATAAGTTTTCTTAATTTTAAATAAAGTATGATTAAAAAATATATAGTTTTCATTTTAAAAGATACGGAAAATACATAATATTTATATAATTTTTGTTACAATTTTCTATATTTTTTTAATAAACTAATTAATGATGATTGTTAGATTTAATATTTTCTTTTGCTTAGTAATTCAATTTTATATCTGACTCCTAGAAATATTTTGTTCTTGATCTGTCCCTCTTTAAGTAGTTATTTTTTTTTAGATCAAATATTAAATATGACTACATATGTACTGGTCCCTAATATATATATCCATTTTCTAATAGGGCAAAATTCACAATAGCCACTTTTGAGATCATATTTAACCAAATAGCCATAAGTTTAGAAAGTTATGAGGATAGCCACTTTTTACTATTGAATTTTGTAATAAACCAAATCTGCCCTTTTCGTATGTCAGGTATAGTCTGACACCTCTGACCTTCTGACACGTCTGTATATTATGTATAGTCTGATATTTCTAACATTTTTCTTTTCCAATGTAATTTTTATTTCCCGATGCATTCTTTCTTTCCCCACTTTATAGTATATTTAATATATTATTCATAGTTCTTTAGTGTATTCAATATATTTTGTACATTTTTTAAAATTATTTTTATGTTTTATTTTGTAGATTCATTTTAGTATATTATTTATAGTTTTCCCACTCATATAAAATGTTTTGTACATTTGGTATGTTGGGTATATCGTCCTCTACTTCGTAAGTGCATTTGTGAAAAAGTGAAAATGTACGTATGTAATATACATGTCATTTAATCTGCAAATGAAAAATGAAAGAGTGTTAATTACACAATACTTAATAGAAAAAAAATATTAACTATGCAAACAGACAAAAGGAAATGTTTATTGCGTATAGTACGTATATTACATAATGTACGACTAACAAAACACAAAACATAAATAAAAGAGTGTGTACATCAACCACTCGTCATTTCGTATACTGTGTATATTAAATAATGTACATTTAGTAAAAAAACATAGTGAACTAAAAATGAAAACGGACCACTGTGTATATTACAGAACTATGACGAAAGGGGGGTGTTCGTCCATCCTTTTGACACTTATATGTACAATACGTATATTATAGAATATATATTTAGATAAACAGATAGTCGTATATTACATATATCGCAAATAGTACATTACGAATATTACAGCGTACAAAGCAAGGAATGTAAAATCGTGAAATTTAAGAGATAATGAGAAAAAACAAAAACTGTACCTTTGTCAAAATCTTCAAGATCCGCAAGATCTAAGATTATGGAGAGAACAAATGGATAAAAATAAAGAACAAAAAATGTGGAACATAGTTTATAAATAACGAGAAATGGGAAGGAAATGAAAAGAAAAAGTGAGTAGATTCATAAAATATGGAAAAAAAAAAGTGTGATGATGAGTTTGAAGAAGATTAAAAAGGTGGATTTACCCAAAAAAAAAAAAAAGCAACCATGGGAACGAAAAAGAGAAGAGATTAGATGAAATGGTGGATTTTTGGAAAAAAAACATAGAGAAATGGAGAGTGAACCAAATTTTGAGAGATGAAAATTGAGGGGGGAGCGGGAATCTGATATGGGTGGGGGAATGGTAGGGGTAAGAATCAAAACCGTAAAACCGATCGAACCAATCAACCAGCACCGAATTGAACCGATCAAACCGAACTGAAACCATCGAT
Source organism: Gynostemma pentaphyllum (assembly GCA_028015215.1). Taxonomy (NCBI): domain Eukaryota; kingdom Viridiplantae; phylum Streptophyta; class Magnoliopsida; order Cucurbitales; family Cucurbitaceae; genus Gynostemma; species Gynostemma pentaphyllum. The sequence continues at coordinate 25,720,005 of CM051345.1, read as the reverse complement.
TTTGGTTCGGTTTGATCCAAAAGTTTCCAAATCGATTAAGAATCGGTTCGGTTTCGGTCCGGGACACTAGACCGAACCGAACTGATAGAATTTTTTTTTCTTCAAATTCACCTGCCCAACCCAACCTTTGCCTAGCATAATAACCCAGTGTCCTTTCTTCCCCCCCTTTTTTTTCTTTTTCTATGTAACAGCCCATAAAATATATTTATTTATTTATTTATTTATTTTGAATTAGTCATATATATATATATATATAATATAACTAATTCAATATACTTTTATGCAATATTTTATATATTATTAATTATATTGGTTAACCACCTCCAACTTTTTAAATTCCTTTATCAAAATATTCTATAAATAAATTATAAATTAAATATTAGAGTTATTTGAAAGTCAAAATTCAATACAGAGTTATTTAAATACATAATCAAATTAAAATAATATATTACTCAAGGATTGACATTTCAGATCACAATAATAATAGCAATAAATAACCACCAATTATTCATAAATTTTTACCTTTAAGTTGACACAAATTTTAAATTAAATATTAGATTTATTTAAAATTAAATATCTGTAACGACCCGATTTTCCGTTAAATTCTTTAAATTCAAATGCACAGCGGAAGACTTAATTTTTAAAGAAAAACGGCATGGGTTCGTTTAAAAGTCGAATAACCAAAACCTGTTTTACAACCCAAAGTCCAGAGAAAGCTATAAATCGGGAATGCACATTCCAAAGTAAATTTTAATCATAAAAACATCAAAATACTTTACACATACACCCTTCACGGGCTCAAAATGACACAAAGTATGTAAAAAGTATATGATTACAAGCATTTTACTAATGCTTATCAAAAGTGTTTAATATTGTCCCTTACACCACCTCGAACAGTCAAGCGACACCATTTCGTCTACCTCGCTTCTTAAGACGGGTTTTACCTGAAAATATTGTGGTGTAGCACCATTAGCAAACAATGCTAGTGAGAGTAAAATGAAAGCAAGTAATCCTATGAACTAAATCTCATACCAGAAATCGTGTCCAAAGGCCTAAATGTTCATTTCTACCAATAACCACATTCCAATTTCCATATAAACATACGGTAGTAACATACTACCCGTATTCGTCATTCAATACCATGAGATGGAAAATAAAGACTTAAAGTAAAATTAACATTCACAACTAAGTCTCACTACACGTTTCTAAAGAATAGGTAAAAATAACATTAACTATCTTTATTACCAAACAAGTTTCATCGTATCGTGCTATTGTATGGATCGAAATCAACATACCACGTACGGTCATACCATGTCACAACCATCGCACCATGATACGTATGGATCCGAATCAACATACCATGTACGGTCATACCATATCACAACCATCGCACCATGATACGTATGGATCCGAATCAACATACCACGTACAGTCATACCATGTCACAACCATCGCACCATGATACATATGGATTCGAATCAACATACTATCATGTGCCGTATCATAGATCATAATACCATGGTACGTACGGATCCGAATCCACGTACTACCATGTACCATATCTCAATCATCGGATATCAGGAGTTTCACTATAGGTATCAGGAATTTCACCATAAGTATCAGGAATTTCACCATAGGTATCAGGAATTTCACCATAGGTATCAGGAATTTCAATTGAAATATTTAGATTAATTATTATTTTATTTTATTATTTATTTAATGTTATTTATTTATTTATTTATTTCAATTGAAATATTTAGATTAATTATTATTTTATTTTATTATTTATTTAATGTTATTTATTTATTTATTTATTTCAATTGAAATATTTAGATTAATTATTATTTTTGTAATTTCGATTTTAGTAGTTAATTTCGCTCGAAATCCTTTTTAATCGTTTTAATACTTTAAATCCGTTTCGGTGACATAAATAATTATTAATAGGCCAATTAATAATTATTAATCACCTTTAGATTTATTTAAGAGTTCGGGTTTCGATTTAGAAATCAAAAGTCATAAAAGGACGCAACCGTCATTTCCAATTTCTTAAAAAAAATATCTATTTACTATTCCATCATCTTTAAATTCCCAAGTTTGACAAATTGAAGACCATTTCCTCTCATCTTTCTCTTATTCAACCGTGAGACACTTCCACCATGGATGAATTTTTATTTTCTTTGTTTCTCATTCGTTTCTCGATGGATCGGCTTGATTTTGGTTGCGTTGGATTGGTAGGGACGAGGGCTACCTATCCAACCTACCTTTTCGGAGTTTCCCGTTCTCTAAGGGAAGTCCCAAAAAGTAAGTTTTCAAAACTTTTTAGATGGTTTTGTTCATTTTTTTTATTATAAATGAGTTTTGAAGTTGAAATCATGAATTTCTATCATGGAAATTGACGATTTTGAGCCCGGATTTTCAAAAAACACTATTCACCCGAAAATGCACACTTGTTCTCATCTTAGTTATGAGTTGTAATATGTTGTGCAATTGGTGAATTGTAGATGCGATTGCTCGGTTGTTGTTTCGTGGGAATTGGAGACTTGGAGCAAAAATTACTTTTGGCTAAGGTGAGAATAGTTAGGATTTAAAGTAAATTTAGAAAGCGAATAAGTATGATGGTTTGTAGAATTGGAAAATAAGACTAGAATTCAAATCTAAGATTAGAGGGAAGTGAGTTAGTGCCCTTAGGATTTGAAGTTAATCCTTTAAGTGAGAACTTAGGATTTCTCGAAGAAAGCCTCGAATCTTAGAAGATTCTAAGTTAGATTCGTTTCGGAGTTTAGAATGGATCATTGGAAGTTAAAAGATCCAAACTTTTATATAGAACGATTAATAGAACCTCGGATTATATTGAAAGTTTAGAATCCTTGAAGGTTTAGGTTAATCGTTTAAGTTATGATTTTACTTTTATTATTTGTAGCGGAGTTCGATTTACATATCGTTCGTCCGAGATTATTATCTATTTTACTTTATGTCTTTTATTTTATGCCCTTTTACTTTATGTTTGTTTCGGTTACTTTATTATTCGCACTTTACTTTATTTACTTTTACAAGGATATGCAGACATTTGCATATCATATTGCACCATAACATTTTCGCATCATGCATTGAAAAAGAAAAGAAGGGGAGAATGTTGGAGCCTACGGGTAGTGTCCGCATCACCTTCAGAAAAAGAAAAGAAAGTAAAACAAGGAAAGAAGTTGAATGGTAAGTTACGGGACGTACACATTACTTCTCATGCATAGAAGTTGAATGGTAAGTTACGGGACGTACACATTACTTCTCATGCATAGGGAGTTGAATGGTAAGTTACGGGACGTACATATTACTTCTCATGCATAGGGAGTTGAATGGTAAGTTACGGGACGTACACATTACTTCCTCATGCATAAGGGCAAATGCGAAATCCTACGGGATGTCCTCATGCATTCATGCTTATGATTGATGATATAGAGAATCGAGATGTTATATTTTATACAAAGTTTATTTACTTTACTTATTCTATGTCATAACAAGTTAATGGATGAGGATTTGACTACGAGTGTAGTAATATCATCTTTTGGGAGAATAAGATTTGATGTAATTCTTGTATATAGTATAAGGTTTATAAGGAAAATGAGATATAAATGCTATATGCATTTACGAAACCATACCCAGAATATTTGGAATGTAGTTCCACAATTATATTGGAGAATTGGTGAGTAAAAGTGGAACATTTTGATATAAACTCTTTGAATGGATTGATAGAAAAGAGTAAGTATGTTCTTGGACACAAATCGGAAATGCAAGTTTGAGGTCTAACCTTACTTTTTATTCTTATTATTCTCACTGGGCTTAGTTTGTTAGCTCATGATATTACAAACATTTCAGGTAATGTTTGGGATCGTGGAAGAGGAGCTGGTGCGCGCTTGATCGAGATGATGATGATTTCGAGATGGACTAGGTGTTATGTAAAAATCCATGTACATGGTTTTGTGAATTTTATATCATTTTTGAGATTTGTACAATTGTATATAGCTCTTAAGAGCTTTTGTCTTTATGTTTATGATTATAATCATTTTGAACTCCTGGATAGGAACTTAATGTTACTTGTGTATTTTAGATTATGAAATTAAGATGTAAACAAGTTTTGGCCAGCAAATTTTCAAACATAACCACGCCAAATTTTCTTAAAATAAAAGACTTCCGCTATGTTTTCTAATCTAATTTATTTAAAAGTGTCGGGTCGTCACAAATACAAATGGAAAAATTGCCATTTGTGCACCCATTATAGGATTTCTGGTCATACTATTTATAAATGCTATAAGTTGCATGGATTTCCCTTGGTTATAAATTTTGAAACAAGCCTTCTTCCACAAGTTCAGGAGTTCCTAACTTTACCAATGCTACTTTCATTGCTAATGGTAGTACTACAGCTGATTCACAGAATTCTGTTAATGGAAATGATTTCAGTCCTACACAATACCAACAGATACTTAATCTTTTTGCTTCCTTAAATGCCTCACAATCCTCTGCTACCACATTAGCAATTGCTTCCACTTCTTCTTCAACAACTCATGTTGTAGGTAAATGTTTATATTTATCTGATTTCTATGATGTTACTCCTCAATTCTAGATTATTGATTCAGGACAACACATCACATATGCTATGCAATATCATGTTTCAAGAACATTAAAAAAAGGTCATTAAGTACTTTTGTCTGTTTATGTAACGTCCTGTTATTTTGAGGTGAATTATTTTATTTATTTAATGCATTTAAATTTTAATTTAGAATAAATAATTTTGAACTTAGGAGTTTTACTTGTTTTGTGGCCTTTAGTTCCGTTTGTTTATATTTTATTGGTTAGGGTCATTAATGATTATTAACGGGCCAATTAATTATCATTAATCGCCTTTAGCTAGTTTATGTCCTTAGTTGTTAATTAGAATTAATTACGAGCAAAGAAGGGTTTTGTTAAGAAGGGAACTTAAGAGGAGGGACATTTTGGTCATTTGGAAAAACACCTTAAATATCCTATCTACCTCCTTCTTCTTCATTAAACCACAAAAGGACAAAACACCAACAATTTCTCTCCATTTTCCCTCCATGGCCGACTTTTAGGAGTTCTTCCAAGGCCCGGATTTCGCTCGTTTCTCAACCGATTTCATCGTTCATTAGTGTGTTGGAAAGGTATTCCCAAGGGCTTTCTACCTATTGTACTCTTGTAGATCGTCTAACTCTCCAAGGTAAACCCTAGAAAAGGTAAGAATGTGATTTTTCATAGTTTTTTATTTCCTTTTGTTTCAATGCTACCAAATCTTTCTTTCCTTCAAGAATTTGATGAATCATAGTGTTGGAATTATATTGGGAAAGTTCATTTTTCGTTTGTCTTTGACCCATAGACCGAAACCAAGCAAAAACCCGATTTCCCTACTTTTCCTCTTATCGTGGCTGTTATGTGGTGATATTGGAATGCTTTATTTTCATTTCCTTTTATTTTGGGTGGAAGAATCAAACCCTAACTTACAAATTATGAGTACCCATTGATGAGAGACACCTCCAAAGTGCTTGAAACAAACCCGGATTGCTCCTAGAATGTCAAAAACCCGGAAAATCATATCCATTCTTTTTCTCCCTCTTGGCCGTGGGCCTTATGCACCCTTTCCCGGGATGTTTTGTCCTTTAATTTAATTACGTGGAGATAGTTGTTCGATTCGTTAAATAAATGCATATTAGGTGTATTTGAATTGTAGGTTTTGAGCATCGTTCATGAGTTCGATCATCCGGCGATCGAAGGTTTACTTCTTAACCAAGGTGAGTTTAAAGTGGTTGTCGAGTACTTTCATGTTTCCGGATTGCATGACGAATATGTTTGATCGGTGTTAAGAGAATTACTTGAATCTAGAGTTTATCCAAGATTCGATGTAATTGGGAGATAAGGAAAGTGCATAAGGAGAATTATTTTAACTATTTGGTGTTGTAGAAAGTTAATTGATCGATGAGAGTTAGGTTGCATTCTCGATGAGAATCTTGTTTCCTGAATTGAAGTAAGCATTAGATTTGTTCCCCTTTTGTTGGGTGGTTATAAGGGAATTTAAGGAAACTTTGGAGAGAAAGTAGCATGATTTAGTTTGGATTATATGAAAGGATGATTTACTAAACTAGGCGGAATTTTATTTAGTAATCTAATTAACGATTAATTACGGATCTATTAATATCATGCAATTTGTTATAAAAACATGAAGAACATGTAGATTCATGCTTAATTTTCGAAAATTAAAACCCTTTACTTACATTGAGTAAAATATGGAGAATCGGTTGGAGGTTTGAAGGGATGATTTACTAAACTTGCGGAATTTGATTTAGTAAACTTATTAACATTTAATAACGGATCTATTAATATCATGCAATTTGTGATAAAACATGTAGATTCATGCTTTAAATTTCGAAAATTAAAATCAAAACTTACATTGAGTAATAAATGGAGAATCGGTTGGAGGTTTCTTTACAGCATCAAATCCTCAGCAACACCGGATCTTCTACGCTATATCCCGATCGATCAAATGAAACCCGATTGTGGGATCGAACTTTAGAAAAAAATTGGGAAGAAGAAAAAATATTTTCTTCCCAATGGACTAGGGAAATCGGCTAAGGGAGGAGGGAGAAGGAAGAGAGAATTCCGAATTTCTAAGGAATTTAATTGTGTGATTTATGAATGACCCAACCCTCCTATTTATAGAAAAATAGGAATCCTAATCCCATTAGGATTAATCTATAGAGATAAATACAAAAAGAAAAAAGATTATCTCTTTCCTTTATCTTGCAATTTCGAAAATGCCATAGATAAATAGGAGATTATTTTCTTTTCTTTATTTTATTTATCTTGGGTAAATAAATCCATATAATTATTATAGGATATAATTCAAATAATTATCTCCTACAAATTATCTATGAAGGCCAAAATAAATAATTAATAAATCAAATTTATTTAATTAATTATTTTGGGCCAATTTCAATTGGGTTCATTAATCCAATTGGGCTTGAAACTCTCTCTTAAATTAATAAGTCCAACTTAATTAATTTATTTATTAATTACCATTTAAATAAAATATTTTATTTAAACAATTAATAATATTAATATTTTCTCCCGACTAAATATTATCAAATTATATTTAATTATTAATTTCCATTTAAATAATTTTCATTATTTAAATAATTAATAATAAATATTTTAATTATTAATTTCCATTAAATAAACTCATTATTTAATTAATAATTTTATTGATAACATTTTATTATTAATTAATTAATTATTAATTATTAATTCCGTTCAAATAAAATTTATTATTTAAACAATTAATAATTGTTAATTAATTTCAAATTATTAATTACCATTTAAATATACTCAATATTTAAATAATTAATAATATCTAATTAATAATATTTCATTATTAATTTCATGTTTAAATAAACTCATTATTTAAACAATTAATAATGTTCATATTAATTACCGTTTAAATATACTCAATATTTAAACAATTAATATTGCCTATTTTAAGTAATTCACTTTACTTAAAAATTTCCATTTCTTCTACTTGATTTCGCGACTACGATATTTGGGCTAGCATAGGGACCCGATGGACCTATAGATCATGGGCTTAATAATTAGTCAATTAAGTGATTAACACATAATCAGTTAATTACATATTATCTAACTATGAATGATTCCACTATAGATTCATAGCTGAACTCCCCTCACTATAGAAGAGTTATGTCCGTTTAGTTTATCATTATTTATATCTGTGATATTATCCTTCACGTGGAACCCTCATAATTACAGGCGGATAAATTTACCGTTTTGCACCTGTAATTACCGCTTTATCCTTGTGTTCCCGCTGATTCTCCAATGAACATTATCTTTAGTCGAACTAGAGATAATATACTTCTGTGATCAATAGAAGTCGTGGCGCCACTTGTTCATGTCTCGAATCAGTACATCAAGGGAGTTTCCTAAAGTTCCTAAAATGTTTAGGTATCGCACTGATACCGTTAATTTATAGGAAAGTTATGAATTCCATCTCGTGAAAATGAGTTCCCAGCTACTTATCCAGTCATGTTCCCAAAACAGGAGTGTATTGAGCGTTCTTACAGATCGCTCTCAACCATGTGAATCAAAGAACATAGCTCCACAAATAGGAGTCCGCATTTCACTCAGGATTGAGATCTATCACGGTTGATAAACTTAGTTTGATATTCGATCATTTCTCGTAAACGGTACTAATGAGAAATTTGATCGAACATCGTGGTCCTGTCTTAGACAATCAACATTGCATATGATACTTCCATTTCATCTCTCCCACATGAATGATCAAGATTAGATCATTTGTCTATAAACAAAATACGAAGCTATCAACAATGTTACCAGGATAAGGTTCCCAAATGTTATCCATTTACTGTAGACACTTTTAAGTTACTCATCTCGACTTTAATCCTCTCGTATGACTCACATACTAAGTCGTGATTTCATAAGAGTAACTTAGGGTTTACTATTTGAATGTTTGATATTTATATATTTCCATATATTCCTAATATCATTAATTGAATCAATTTAGATAATATAAAGAACTTATGTTTATTTATTTAATTTATTCTTAATAAATTATTATTATTAAATAATTACAAGTTCTAGGACACCATTCCTAACAAGGTTTCCTTACAACATCAAAACCTTAGCAACACCGGATCTTCTATGCTATATCCCGATCGAAAGCAAAATCGACTTGTGGGAATCGAATCGGAAGAACAAAAGAAGAAGAAATTTCTTCTAAATTTTTCTCTATGGAAAATCGGCAATTGGGCAAAAACTTGAGAGAGAATTTTCACTTTTCTAATTAAAGTGAGAAGTGTATAAAATATGAATCCTAATGGTCATATTTATAGGAAAATATGATATTTAATCTATATAGATATACTTATCTCTTAATAGAAAAGATAAATAAATAAACTAAATTAAATTAAAAAAAAAAAAGGCTTGATGGATGCAGGGCGTTGACACAGGTCATTGAAATTTCTTTTTTCTTTTATTTCTTTTTAATTCATTTATTTATTTATAATTACTTTTCTTTAATAATAGAAAACATTCAAATAATAATTTCTAATTAAACACATTTAGCCAAAACTAATATAATCAATTACTATTGAATTTTATTCAATTAATTAATTATTTTGGGCCAAAACCAATTTGTTTCTTAAACCAATTGTATTTAATTCTCTCTAATATTTATTATTAAATTAAATTAAATAATTATTTAATTAATAATATTAATTATTAATTTTAATTTAAATAAACTCATTATTAAAATAATTAATAATATTAACATTAATTCCCGTTTAAATAATTTATTTATTTAAACAATTAATTTTGCCTTAAAATATTATAATTGATAATGTCATATTAATTTCCATTTAAATAAACTCTTTATTTAAACAATTAATATTGTATCAATATTAATAATATTAGTATTAATTTTCATTGAAATAATGTCATTATTCAAATAATTAATATTACCTAATTTTAAGTAAATTCAATTACTTAAACTATTTGTTCCTCATAAGTTAAATAAATAACTTAGTTTTGCTACAACGATATTTGGGCTAGCATAGGGACCTGATGGACCTATAGATCATGGGCTTAATAATTAGTCAATTAAGTGATTAACTCATAATCAGTTAATTACTTAATATTTAACTATGAATAATTCCACTATAGCTCCCCTCACTATAGATGAGTTATGTCCATTTAGTTTATCTTTATTTATATCTGTGATATGTCCTTCACGTGGAACCCTCATAATTACAGACGGATAAATTTACTGTTTTGCCCCTGTAATTACCGCTTTATCCTTGTGTTCCCACTGATTCTCCAATGAACTTTATCTTTAGTCGAACTAGAGATAATATACTTCTGGGATCAATAGAAGTCGTGGTGCCACTTGTTCATGTTCCGAATCAGTACATCAAGGGAGTTTCCTAAAGTTCCTAAAATGTTTAGGTATCACACTGATACCGTTAATTTATAGGAAAGTTATGAATTCCATCTCGTGAAAATTAGTTCTCAGCTACTTATCTAGCCATGTTACCAAAACAGGAGTGTATTGAGCGTTCTTACAGATCGCTTTCAACCATGTGAATCAAAGAACATAAATCCACAAATATAAGTCCGCATTTCACTCAGGATTGAGATCTATCACGGTTGATAAACTTAGTTTGATATTCGATCATTTCTCGTAAACGGTACTAATGAGAAATTTGATCGAACATCGTGGTCCTGTCTTAGACAATCAACATTGCATATGATACTTCCATTTCATCTCTCCCACATGAATGATCAAGATTAGATCATTTGTCTATAAACAAAATACGAAGCTATCAACAATGTTACCAGGATAAGGTTCCCAAATGTTATCCATTTACTGTAGACACTTTTAAGTTACTCATCTCGACTTTAATCCTCTTGTATGACTCACATACTAAGTCGTGACTTCATGAGAGTAACTTAGGGTTTTACTATTTGAATGTTCGATATTAATATATTTTCATATATTCCTGATTTCGTTATATGAATCAATCCAGATAATATAAAGAAATTACATTTATTTATTTAATTTATTCAAGATAAATTATTATTATTAAATAATTACAAGTTCTAGCACACCATTCCTAACACTATAATATTTGGAAAAGTTTGGAAAAGAGAAGTTGTGGTGATTAGTTTAATCTAGATTTCTCTTTATTTTGTCTTGGTAGCTTTCGGTTTCTTTTGCTTATTATACATTTAGATGAACCAAGTGTGGTATCGTGGTAAGATGTTGAATAAGTGGTAAAGTAAATGTGATGCGGTAGTGATGTGGAATATGGGGGAATCGTGAAATGTGTGGTAATGTGGTAATGCGGCAACGATGTGGAATGTTGAAATGTGAAACGATATGAGATGTGGTAACAATGTGGAATGTGGAAACGTGAAATAATATGGTATGTGGTAAATGTGAAACAACACAACTTGTGGAATCTATGGTAATGTGAGATCTGGTGTAAAGGCAAAGATGTGGAATGTGGAAATGTGAAATGAATTGTGATATGGTAAATGCGAAATGATACAACATGTGGAACGTGGTAACATACGTGGTATGGTTATATATCGTGTGGAAATGACGTGTGGTATGATTTGCGAGGTGAAATTTACCTTATTATTTGTTTTGTTTTGATTTCGCATTAAATAGTTGCCTTAGAAATTACCCATGTACTTGAATGTTTAATTTCGTAAAACTCGTATTGTTGGGAATGGTTTGTTACTTATTCTTGTGTTGGAAGTATAGAACGGGTAGTAAAGAACACGATAGGACTTTGGACACATTTTCCGATATGGAACTCGGTCCATAGAAGTGCTTTACTTCCATTTTACTCTCACTAGCATTTTTATGCTAATGTTGCTACACTTTAACTTTTTCATGTAATACTCATGGTAGAGGACGAGGTCGAGGAGTTGGTGTCGCTTGATTGCGAGTAGATGGCTTTTGGATATGGACTTTACATGCCTTTTGAAGCATTATAGGAATGCTAGTTGTAAAATCATACCATCGTTACTTTAAAAGAACTTATATTTTGTAGCTCGAGTGAGAGCTTATAAATTGTTGTCTATATTTTGAGTCTGTTTTCTTTGATTCGTTTATAAACTGAAGTGCGCACTTCTTTTGATTTTACTTTCTCTGATTGAGAACATGTAAACAGGTTTTGGTAGTTCCATGCCAAATTTTTGATAAAAATCCAGTCTTCCGCTGTTTAATTTTGTTTTAAAGTATTTGAGAATTTTTTTTTCATGTTTTAGTTTTAAGTCCTTGTCCAAAGCATCACTTGGGTCAACGACACCCAGTATCCTCTAAATTTACACTTCTTAGAATATTAATCGATAAGTTAAGTGTAGAATTGTGAGTTCATGTTCTTTCTTTTTCTGTTTGACTCACATGGAACTTATCTGGTTGTGATTTCAGTATGCCTCCCAGAGCAGCTACACTTAGGAGGAGTAGGCGGGGTGTATTGGCTCCGGTACAGAGTCAAGGTAGAGGCCGAGGTTGGACTAGAGCGGTTACCCCACCTCCGCCTCAGGATCATATTGATGCTAGAGGATCGATTCCAGGTGATGTGCGCGATGATGAGACTCTCGTTGATAGGCCACCTAGGCATGGGCGTAGTGTTACTATTCCCGAGGAGGATTATCTGGAGTTATTACATGGGGTGGAGGACACCCAGATCATGTTATACCACCTACCAGAGTACTTGATCCTATTGACACTCCTGGGAGTAGTGATGCTGCTAGGGTTCTGAAAGATTATTTGAGACATGCCCCTTTTGAGTTTTATGGAACATCTACTGATCTGACACTTACCGATAGATAGGTTATGAGGGTTGAGAGAGCCCTTGAGTTTATTCAGTTCCCAGAGAGACTGAAGGTCCATTGTGGGACCTATTATCTGATTGACAATGCATTACATTGGTGGCGGTGACTTTTTCGCTCTTTGAGCCCTACTTTGGTAGTCACATGGGAGATGTTTAGACAGAAGTTCTTTGATAAATATTACTCGGAAGATATCAGAGATCAGTTGGATGTATAGTTTATGACTCTAAGACAGGGAGACCGTTCTATGATTGAGTATGAGAGGGAGTTCGACCGTTTGTCCAAGTTTGCTACTGGGCATATTGCCGATTCTGAGAGTAAGAAGAAGAGATTTATTGTGGGCTTGAGAGCTGACATCCGAGGTCATGTACGAGCTTTCCGACCTACCACTTATGTTGATTCTCTAGACTCTGCCTTAATTTTAAACATCAGGCCTTCTGAGAAAAAGGTCGAGTTAGCAGCTGCACAGACCTCTTCACACAAGAGGAAGGCATAGGATGACCATTAAGGTAGAGTGACTCATCAACCGAGACAGGCGCTGGGTAGTGGCGGAAGACAGACTGGACCTCAGATTCGCCCGGCACAGTAGATAGCGCATTCTAGAGCTCAGAGTTCTTCCTCTCCTTATTGTTACCACTGTTCTGAGTATCACTTTGGGGAGTGCAAAAATAAGAGGCAATGCTTTCACTGTGGTCAATAAGGGTATATCCGGCAGCATTTTCCGAGACTTCACGCCCTACCACAGCGTAGTGGTCAGGGTCAGGGACGAGGTTAGGGGCATGGTCAGGGTCAGACGGGAGGTAGAGGCTAGGCTAGGCCTAACCAACATCAGAGAGCTTCGCCACCTGTTCAGACACATCCTCAGCCACCACAACAGGCCCGTGTTTTTGCCACTACTCGAAAGGATGCTGAGGCATCAAGTACCATTGTTACAGGTACTATGACAGTCTTAGGACATTCTGCTTTAGCGTTATTTGATACTAGGGCTAGTCATTCTTTTATTTCTGCCGAGTTTGTTGAGTCCGCTGCTTATGAGTCTGCGTCGTTAGGGCATGAGTTTCATGTTTCTACTCCACTTGGGAAATCTATTATTGTGGATAGAGTTATTCATACCGATGATATGTGTATTTTAGGTTGTTGCATGCATGCTGTTTTTGTTGTTATACCGATGTCTGATTTTGATATCATCTTGGGCATGGATTGGTTGTCAGCCAACCTTGCCAACATTGGTTGAAATGCCAAAGTCGTGGATTTTATTGGTCCATGTGGGACTAGTTTTCGATTCCATGGGACGCGAGGTAGAGTGACTCTTGCAATCCTCTCAGCGATTCAGGCTAGTGCTCTCTTGTGTGATGGTGTTTGGGGTTATTTGGCTAGTGTAGTAGACACGTCTGTTAGTGTGACTACATTAGATTCTGTATCGATTGTGAGGGATTTCTCTGATGTCTTCCTTGACGAGTTTCCCAGTTTACCGCCGGTGAAAGAGATGGATTTTTAGATAGAGGTGTTACCTGGGACGACTCCATTGTCCAAGGCACCTTATCGCATGGCACCAGCAGAGCTAAACGAGCTCAAGAGTGAGTTACAAGGACTCTTAGATTTAGGGTTTATTCGCCCAAGTGTGTCCCCGTGGGGAGCACCAGTGTTGTTTGGGAGAAAGAAAGATGGTTCAATGAGGTTGTGCATCGACTACCGAGATTTAAACCGAGTTACTGTGAAAAACAAATATCCTTGCCAAGGATTGAGGATCTATTTGATCAGTTGAGGGGAGTTAGTATCTTTTCAAAGATAGGTCTCAGGGACTGCAACATCGAGAGTGTCAGCAAGTCCCGGCTCGTAACCGTAGAGGAGGCTGTCCAACTCCTCTGTAGTCAGGTCCGCATCAGGGGCAGCGGCAGTAAGCGTCTGCGGAGTCGCCTCGTCAATCGTGTCATCAGGCTCGTCTGACTGGGGAGGACGTCGTCTGCCCGTCATAATCCTACAACTTAAACTAAACTAATTTAATACTAATTAAGTAATTAAAATAATGAAATTAATTAATGAAATAATTTGAATTAAATTAATTAATTAAATAATCTAAATTAAATTGATTAAAATTAATTAACTAATTTAATTAGCTTAAGTGAACTAAGTAATTAAATAAAGTAAATTAAAATTAACTTAAGTGAACTAAGTAATTAATTAAAGTAAACTAAGTAATGAAGATTTCAACTATTAGATTAAATTAAACTAAAATTAATTAAATTTAACTAACATTAATTAATAAAAACTAAACTAATTAATTAAGTTAAACTAAATTAAAATTACTTTAATTTAACTAACATTAATTAATAAAAACTAAACTAATTAATTAAGTTAAACTAAATTAAAATTAGATTAATTGAACTAAAATTTATAAAATTTGACTAACATTAATTAATAACAACTAAACTATTTAATTAAGTTAAACTAAATTAAAATTAGATTAATTTAACTAAAATTAATTAATTAATTAAAGTAAACGAAATTAGATTAATTAACCTTAAGTAAACTAAAGTACTTAATTAAACTAAATTACATTAATTAAACTACAATTAATTAAATTAACAACATTAAACTAAACTAATTAATTAATTAAAGTAAACTAAAATTAGATGAATTAAACTAAAGTAAACTAAGTAATTAATTACACTAAATTAGATTCAATAAACTATAATCAATGAAATTAACAAAATTAAACTAAACTAGTTAATTAAAACTAAGTAAACTAAATTTAAAGTTAAACTAAAACTAAAACTAAAACTAAAACTAAAACTAACTTAAAAACGTAAAATCTATACGAAAACTAACCACGTAATAGAAACCGGGATTGGAGGTTTTGGGTTTTTAGGTTTAGAGTAGGAACGGGGAATGGGAATGGGGAAAAAATAACGGGGGACGGAACGAGGAAAAGAGAGAAAAGAAAGAAAAAAGAGAAAGAAAAGGAAAAGAGAAACGGGGGAAAGGAAAACTGTGTGGAATTTAAATCAGATTTTGCGACCAAATGGTCGCAAATATGTAATCATGACCAGAAACGAAAGGTCACGCGTGCTGGGGAAATTATGACCAGGTGGTCGCATTTTAATACATATTTGCAACCACCTGGTAGCATTTATTCAAAAAGCGACCATCTGGTCGCCACATTACCATTATCGAGAACAGCTGTCATATCACGAGTCTCATAAAAAATTGCGACCATCTGGTCGCAATAGTGAAATTCACCGCCAAAAATTGCGACCAGAAGGTCGTAATATCTAAATTCACCGCCATAAATTTCATGAAAATTTAAATTTACCGCTAAGATTGTCGACCATATGGTCGCAATTTCACTTATATTTTTTAAAAAATAATTCTACTTTTTCACAAATGCGACCAACTGGTCGCCTTTTCCTTCTAAATTTCACTTATATTTTTTGAAAATATAATTATACTTTTTCACAAATGCGACCAACTGGTCGCCTTTTCCTTCTAAATTTCACTTGTATTTTTTCAAAATATAATTCTACTTTTTCACAAATGCGACCAACTGGTCGCCTTTTCCTTCTAAAGTTCACTTAGATTTTTTGAAAATATAATTCTACTTTTTCACAAATGCGACCAAGTGGTCGCCTTTTCCTTCTAAATTACTACCACATGGTCGCAAATATTAATATATATATTTTTTTAATCATTCATTAAAGAAATAGTTTTAATAAATAAACACATACACAGTGAATAATAAAGTTACGAAATGTCTCATTCATCATCCTCAGTTAATTTCTTTAGTCGTCGCTTCTTCTTCTTCTATTTCTTCTGTTTCTTCATCGGATTCATCGTCTCGAATAAATTCAGCATCAATGTCACGTGCGTGAGAAGTGGAAGCATTTGTATCATCATCATGCAATGTTATCGTTCCATCGTTCAAAGGATGAACAGTACTTGCATTCTGACCATCGTCGATTGCACGACATCTTATCTCATCTTCTTGAAAAGCAACAGCTCCCTCTGCACCGTCGTCTTTCTCGGACTAGTTTTCTTCTACCTGGCGTGGTTTAACTTTACAAATAACTAACCAATATGTCAGATCTCGTTTATTAATCAGATAGTTCAGGTAATAAACTTGAATCGCCTGTGAAGCCAGGACAAACCTATCAGCGGTGCGCATATGCTTAGACTTGTTTACCTCAACGATTTGTAAATGATCAAGCTTACGGACTCCGCCTTGTCTGGTTGTCTCGAACTATGTGTAGTTGAACAGAACAATGCGTTTTAGCATCGGACTTGCGTATTGAATCCCAAGAATCTCATCGATTACTCCGAAGTAATCGTCTTCGTTTGTGCCGAACACATGATCTTTATGCAAACACCACTGTTGTTTGTTGCCCTGTTAACTGAATGCGCCTTCGTTTGAAATCTGTAACCATTACCGTCGTATCCAGTATACGACCTTGCAATCCGTCCAGGTCCCTTTGCCAAAGAAATAATCCGAGGATCATCTACCAGTAATGTAGGGGAGTCAACCTGTCATTGTTCATATACAGTAATGTTAGGAAGATAGTAATTTTTTCAACCAATTGCCACAGTTTTTTTGACAATTTAAAATAACTCACGTATGCACTGAACCAAGAACGAAACTCTTTGTCGATTATTAACCCCTCCTCAGCGGCTGTAAGACCGACTCGTGTCATTCGAACGTATAAGTTTAGAAATAATCTGTATGTTACAAAAATAGTTAGTAAATAGTTTGTAATTGTTTATGCAATGAAATAATGTTAAGTTACGAACTCACTCTATGTAAGGCTCGATCTCTGCGCAGTTGCATAACATGTATGTCAGCATTACGTGATACTCAGAATCGATCAACGGCCTACGCACTGATCTTCCAGCTGTCATGCCAGGTTCCGTACAAATCGGCAAGTCGTTTATGTCAACACCTTCAAGCAAATTTTCGACAATGTTTCGTTTCGTTGGTCGAAACTGCTCTACAATGTGTTGGTCAAAGTAGTATGAACAAAATGTGGTAGTCTCTTGCATCAGGTACGCACTACAGATAGATCCTTCTACTCTTACTTTATTTCCAACCGTCTTTTTCAACAGACGTAAGTACCTGTGGGTAGGTAAAATGTGTAGAAAACATTTACATTCGATATCACTGTACCTTATACGTGTACATTACAAATAAATTGTGCTTACCTTTCAAATGGGTACATCCAGCGGTAATGTACCGGACCCCCTAAGAATGCCTCGTATGGAAGATGCACTGGAAGATGCTCCATGGAGTCAAAAAAAGCCAGGTGGGAACATTCGCTCCAACTTACAGATAATAACAGCGATCTCTGAACTCATTGAAGCGACAGTAGCTTCAGTCAGCTCTGTACATGTCAAGTCCCTGAAAAAAATACTCAACTGTGCAAGTGGCTCCCAATGTATATTCTCTAGGAACGGTCTGAACGAGGCCGACATCAATCATTGCATGAATACATGACAGCCGTGGCGTTTCATCTCGAACATGATATGCTTTTGACTGTCTATACACCGACTCAAATTCGAAATGTATCCGTCCGGGAATTTGATGGATTTAATCCACTCAAATAATGTTTTCTTTTCATCCGTCGTCAACATGTACTTTGCTTTTGCGTAATTATCATTGTCGTTAGGCTCCAACTCAGGACGGTGACATATCTCCTGTATATCATAACGTGCCTTTATATTGTCCTTCGTTTTTCCCGGAACGTTCAAAATCGTATTGAAAATGTTTCGAAGAAATTCTTCTTGATATGCATTACATCCAGATTGTGTCTAATCAGTAGATCTTCCCAATACGGTAGATCCTATAAAATACTCCGTTTCTTCCAACCCGTGTTTTTCCCAGTCGCATTGTTTGCACTCTCTACACCGTCCACTGTAATCTTCTGCATCCCTATAGCATCTATACCGTGAAGAATCTCCCTTCCACTATACATTGTCGGGGGGAGTATCATTTCTCACTCGTCGACCCTTCTTCCAATCAATGCCATTTGAACGGAAAGTATGATTCAACGGTAAAAATCGACGGTGACAATCAAACCAACAAGTTTTCCGACCGTTTCTAAGATAAAATCCATCTGTGTCTAGCATGCAATGTGAACATGCGTATTTCCCCGCCGTACTCCATCCTTTAAGAGGAGGAGATTGAGGTTCACACAATTAACTACACTGACTAAGGAAAGGAATAATAAAAGCTAAACACATACTAAAAAATGTATATGAAAGCAATGAAAGATCAACATACCTGACAACATTGAATACGCAGGGAAGTCACTGATCATCCAGATTAACGCGGCGCTCATCAAGAAATTTTGTTTCTTCGAAATGTCGCACGTCATAACACCGTCAGTCCACAACCTTTTCAACTCTGCAATAAGTGGTTGCAAATACACATCCAGTTTCTGTTTTGGACTTTTCGGCCCAAGTACGATCACTGTTAGAAAAATCACCGGTTCTCGCATGCACATCGAGAGAGGCAAGTTATACGGGGTTACCATGACTGGCCAAACTAAATATTGTGCCCCAGATGCCCCGAACGGGTTAAAGTCATCCGTACATAAGCCCAATCTGATGTTTCTCGGATCTTGTGCAAAATCCGGATGACAATTATTTAAATGCTTCCATGCCACAACATCGGAGGGATGTCTCATAACACCTTCATCCTATGGTTTCGTTGCGTTTCCCTTGTTTATATCTTGGAAGAAAACATAATTTACAGTGATGCAGGTCCTTATCCACATCCCTGTAAATCATGCATCCGTTCCGACACGAATCTATTTTCTCCACGGGTAAGCCAAGTCCCTCCACTAGCTTTTTCGTGTCGTACAAACTGTTGGGCGTAATATTTTCTTCTGGAGTGCATCAACGAAACCACAATGCAATCGAATCAAATCCTCTAGCAGGTATGTTGTACTGCGCCTTTATATTTAAAAGATCTGTAGTAGCAAGTTGACTTACCTGACACCCATCGTACAATGGTCAGCTGGCTGTCTCTAGCATCTCGTGCATCTTACGTGCTTCCGGATTCATTTCCTCTTCAACAAAGCGTTCATCTTCGTCTACGTTTAAACTTTTACGGAAATTTTCATTGCCCCCATACCCCGCACCATCAAGTATCATTTGGTGCATCTGACTATACTGTTGTTCATCATTCCGTTCTTCGGCAAAAACCTCTACATTCGAGCTGCTACCTTCGTATCGTCTCGATTCATGTAATGCAGCGTTGAACATTTCCTGTGTTTCCCCCTGAAACACCCAGTGGTAATAATTCTGCACAATTCCTCGACTATAAAGATGAACCTTCACATCTGTAACTGGTATGATTCTCCTATTATCACATTTCTTGCACGGGCAACGTAGCTTTCCACCATACTTTTCATAATAAACAGTTGTCATGCAAAACTCAACAAATTGTTCAACCCCGGCCAGGAACTCATCGTTCAAATACCCGTCTATCAAACAAACATACATCCACTCTCTCATTTTCTTTTTTCTTAATGCTAACAAACAATGGGAGGAGAGGATTATATAATGGACTCCTCTGGTCGTTTGCGACCAGATGGTAGTATTTTTTCTACCAACTGGTCGCATTTTCCTGCCAAAATTTCCCGCCTTTTTCCTCACTGCCCCGGATCATATCATGTCACAGAATGTACGACCACATGGTCACTTATTTTGGTGACCACTTGGTAGCTTTTCTCCCACCTACCCCGAGTCACATCATGTCACAGAATTTACGACCACATGGTCACTTATTTTGGTGACCACTTGGTAGCTTTTCTCCCACCTGCCCCAGGTCACATCATGTGACAGAATTTACGACCACATGGTCACTTATTTTGGTGACCACTGGGTAGCTTTTCTCCCACCAAATTGTTTATCTACCACTGGTCACTTAAAATCACAATATTTGCGACCATCTGGTCACTTAAAAATGTGAGCACATGGTAGCTTCTTTCCCCCAAATGTTTAAGCTACCACTGGTCACTAAAGGTCAGCAAAATTGCGACCATAAGGTTACTTTTAATAGTGACCACTTGGTAGCTTTTCTCCCGCCAAATTTACGCGCCTTTTTTTTGCTACTAAATGATATCTCGTGTCAAATAATTGCGACCAAATGGTCGTCATTTTCAAGTGACCATATGGTCACTTTCTTCCCGCCAAAAATTCGCGCCATTTTTTATGACTAATTTTTTGCTTGGTCGCAATTTGGTCGCAAAAAGGTGACCATATTGTCGTTTTAAGTCAAACTTCACATTTACTACCAGAGTGGTCACCAAAAAAACTACCCCTTTATTTGGTCGCAAATTTCTGGTTGCAGTTAACAGTTTTTTTTTTTGTAGTGTTTCCTTTATTTATCACCCTCATGTTGTCATTACATTATTCTTATGCTTATTTCAGATACTCAATAATTTTTACTCCTTTTCCTTTTATTTTATTTATAAAAAAAATCCTTCTATTTCTTTATCTTCACCCTAATTTATACATAACATTTAATTTTTCTCATACATTATCTTTGTTTACTTTCTTTTTCATACTTAACAAAAGTTATGTTAAAAAAATAGCAAAAAAAAAAAATTAAAAAAAAGAAAGACATAATTTCTCATGCATATCACTTTATTAAATTATTGATAAAAAAAAAATCATTCATACATTATGTCTAACTGGCATGCATCACATTCGAGTTAAAAGAAAATTATATTCAAATTAGTTTTCATCCATAAAAAAATAAATCATTCATACATCATGTCTAACTGACCATGCATTTTTCACATACAACACACATCATTATACATATTTTCATCAAAGAATTTATTTTTCATAAGTTAAAAAAAAACGTGAATCATCCTAGAGTATTTCATATACTTTAATTATTCATCATTCATCATGTTACATATTCACTCTAAAAAAAATATTTTCCATCACAACATTTTCTTCATGTTCTCCATATGCATAAAACATTGCAAAGATTAAAAAAAAAATCAATAAAAATTTTATTCATCTCATGCATCATTTGTTATTAAAAAATCTTAAAAAAATAATAATAAGTTTTTAACATTCCATTCAAATCATGCATCAAATTATTCTTTGACATAAATCAATACTAAAAAAAAAAATTTGCTCTATAATTCTATTCAGGTCTTCATGAATTTTGTATAATGATCAGAAGTCATTCATGCATCTTCATAATTGGACTATTTATCGTTCCAAAAAAAATGAAAAAAAAAATTTCATAAAGATTTCATCATAGATCATATAAGTTTAATCCTTGTCATGCGCCATGTTGCATATTCTATTCACATTTTAGATAAATAGAATTATCACTTCATGCATATATAAATTTGTGCTTAATTTCCACTTTCGATATCATATAATTCATGCATATAGGATCCCAACATATTTCACTCTTTCCATGTCATCCGAGCATTAAAAAAATCGAGAAGAAAAAAAGAGAGAGAATTATTTAGGTCTTCATTTCTCCAATGCATTAAAAAAAGAAAAAAAAAAGAAAATAAGAGTTATTAACATTGCATTGCATTCTCAAAATCATAAAAAAAAAAAAAAAAAAAAAGGTTTCAAAATTGTCAAAATAGTCCAATTGATTTAGATTCATCTTTCTCAATGGGTAATTTATAAAATTGAAATCATAATGGACAAAGGGAATACTCATATATGTGGGAAGAAATCAAGAAAAAAAGGAATAAATTGAAAAAAAGAAGAAAAAAAAGAAAAGAAAAAGTGAATGTCACCATGATCTCCTTCAAATAATTATGAGTTCACTATGTTAGCTCTCGGTCTTCATATGCTCAAATCGTAATCATTTTCTTTCTCCCTGAACATTTTCACCTCATTGCTATACCAACCCACTGACAGGTCAATAACATCGTTTTTGCTAGCCATAAAAGCTCGGTTTGTAATCCGAGTAATTTTTCATTGACCCATCCCATGATACTACACTGGGACAAATGACCCTTTTCATTTTACTGATATTTGCCAACTTCACGCGATTATGCATGGTAAAATTGGAACACATTTCCTATTGGCATGTTGTTACAGTATTATACTGGGACAATTGACCTTCTTTTGTCAAACCTTACACCCACCTCTTTTTATGAACCACACAAACTCAAGCTCTGAGTTGAACTATTTCTTCAATTTAGCAACCCCTCTGCACAAAACACTAGTGCAATCGACCATTTTTCTTCTCCTTACTCATATTCGTCAAGCCTTGCTTTACCCTTTAGAGCCTTAACTCATATGTTAGGAGTAACTTTTATGGTAATGAAATAGCGTTAGAACATTGAGTCAATTATCTTTACATCTCAAATTTGGGATAACATGCATGTTTCTTGCAACCATTATCATACCTCCAAAATCTCTACTTTAACCTAATGTTTGTCTTTGCTCAGCTGTCACTTGGGCCCAAAATAAAGTGGATCAATTCTCAAGGACATTAACTGTAAGAATTTGATGTGCTAGCAATCTGCGAGTGAATTTTGACTAGGTAGCGAAAGTTTCTATTTGAAGTGTGGGTGGATAAGAAGCATGTTGACTGAACCAGAGAAGATAACATTAGAAGATTTGCACAAAAAAAAAGAGGTGCAAAAAAGAAAAAAAATAAAAATAAAAAAATGTAAGGACCCAAGTCATACAGTTCAACAAAATTTGAGCCATCAAATTGTGAGATAACCAAATCAATTGAAAATTTGTCAAGTTCCCAATTGAAGCAATATTAAGCGTTTGCTCCATTTTTGAGCCGAATAAGGAAGAATATTATGTTATTGTGAATCATTCATTTACTGATCAATCATTAAGTTCTCTTGCAATCATGTCAGAGAGTTTTGAATTTTGGATTTGTGAAAATCTATCCAGTGCATTGAAAGAAAAAGAGAAAAAAAAAGGAAGAAAGCTATATCATCGATTTCTTACCGGAGATGTCTAAGGAATTGTCCACTTTCCCACTTTTCATTGATACATTTCGTATTTCTTTCTCCCTACATGCCTTGTGATCTTCATGATGCATTTTTCGTGACTGCCTTGGAACATGAAATTCAATCTTCACATTCATATATCTTCTCAGGTTTCATGATTTTAATCCAAGATTTTATCCCCTACCTTTAATGCAAGAGTCATCTACTCAATTGCATCCTTCATCATCAACATGTTTGTTTATTGCAAGTTTGAGATGGAAAAAATGATTTGATTAAATGAAATAACATTATTAGTTACTTTTACAAATTGTTCAAAGCATATGAGTTACTTTCAAATGACCCACCAAAAAGCGCCATAACTCATTTAAGTCAGAATTACTTTTTGAGGCATCAAAAGCAAGTGAAAAATTAGGTCACTTGAATGCAGGAGAATCAATCATTAATGGGGGCATTCACTAAAAAATGGCAAAAAAAAAGATGAAAATATGATTTTTCCCTCAAACCATGAGTAAGCTTTGCTTGTTATGATTTCATGTCATCCAATAATCCATGGAGAAATAAGGGGTTAAATCAAATTGCATATTTTGGCAATAAAAAAAATTCATGCATTTGCATCATTGATATTAAAAAAAAAGGCCTCATGCAATTGCATCATTGATCAAATAAAAAAAAAGCCTCATGCTTTCATGTACCAAAAATAAATATCACATTTCAAGGATGCATTCACCATAAATTGCATTTTACATAATTGCATAAGGCATCATATGGCTTGTGTTTAAGCAGAAGTCATGCATAAGCACTTCATTAATGGGTATAAGTTTATTATGTAACTATTACTCAAGTATCTTCACCATCATTCTCAAATTCAAGCTAAAAAGAGAAAATTGTTTGCATGCATTCACCTGACGCTTAGACAATCATCACATCATCGTCATGCATAATTCATAATTTTTGTCTAACTATCACATTCTCATATGCCAAGGAAGTGCATTATCATTAGAGTCATTTTCTCAAAAGCATTCATTGCATCCTTTTACACGCATAAAAAAAAAAACTTCACATTTTTTATATGTCGTATCTAATTCATTGCATTCTCACTAAACATATTTGGAAAAAAAATTACTCTAGCATTTTCATATGACCGGCACAAGTTTTTTAATTTACCACTTTCTAGCATGCTTATTGTGTCTGTCTAGCCTAAGAAGGCATTTCAAACTCACCTTTTGAATGCACTTTCAAGTCATTCATTGAATAGTTTGCACAAGTTTTTATCAAAATCATACACTGCGACAAAAAGAAATATCATATATTCCAGGCAGTCTTGTTGTCAAAGTTTCAAAATCTCACTCCGGCATAAAAAAGTTGTCTTTACTTGAAGCAATTCAAAACTCTTAATGTATACTTGGGTCAACAATGCTTCTTCATTCTATCAAGTCAAACATGAGCTGGAGTTTGGTTTAACACCCCTGTTTCATGATCCATTTGCATGTCATGCATAGCATATAAACATTTCACTGATAGTCACTTTTTCTCTCATGCCATCACAAAACTCAAGATTTTCATGACAAATCATTCAATATCAAATAATTTGCATTTTAGCTCTTCAAGTTACAAAAATTATCAGGCATGCATTTTGCATTACATCACATATTTTTCAACATCCTTCCAAGTTTAAGAGAACTTATCATGTATTAATTTCTCTCTGAATATTAATAAAAACATCTTACATTTCACTGAGATCAATCCTTATAAGATTCACTCTTCTTCAACATTGCTTACCAAAAAGAAAAAATTTTCAAACATGCATTCTGCACCACATCATCGCAAGTTTAAATGTTGCAAATCAATTCTTGTCACACTAAAATTTCTTCAAATTTTTGAAAGTGCAAAAAAAACATTATGCATCACATTGCCTTTTTAAATATCATTCAATGTTAGAAGAAAAAATGCATCATATAACATCTTTGAGGTTAAATTAAGAAAATATTCGTCAAAAAATGTTGAAAGTAAAAAAGACATAGGCTGGAAAATCTTAACATGTGATTGATTTAAAACCATGCATGCACAAGTTTTCGCACTTTGCATTTCAAAGGTCATAATTGTTTTGGTGTTATCAAGCATCATGATTTTCTCACCATGAGACTGGGACACAATAATCTAAAATTGAATTTTGAGAAAACCCATTTCTCACAAGATTTGTTCATTTTCATTTTTTCTACTGCGAATTAATCTCAGTAGAGGTCTGGTCAAGCTAGGTTCACCTCATTTTTACTTATCCATATCACGGCTTAGCCCTGAAAAAGTTCAAAGTCTTCTGAGGCCATAATCATCTCATTTTCTTCGTTTTTTTATTAAATTGAATCCTATTTGTGGCTCAGTCCCGGTAGAGATCGAAGCCTGTAACAAAATCCAAGTTCGTTACATCTTCTCTGTTTTTCGATTAAATCGAATCCTACTTGCGGCTCAGTTCGGTAGAGATCGAAGCCTGGTACAAAATCCAGGTTCGTTACATTTTACTCTATTTTTCAATTAAATAGAATCCTACTTGCAGCTCAGTCCCTGTAGAGATCGAAGCTTGGAACAAAATCCAAGTTCGTTACACTTTACTCTGTTTCTCGATTAAATCGAATCCTATTTGCGGCTTAGTCCTGATAAAGATCGAACCCTGGAACAAAATCCAGGTTCATTACATTTTACTCTGTTTCTCGATTAAATCGAATCCTATTCGCGGCTTAGTCCCGGTAGAGATCGAAGCCTGGAACAAAATCCAAGTTTGTTACATTTTACTTTATTTTTCAATTAAATCGAATCCTGTTTACGGCAATCCCAGTAGAGATCGAAGCCTCGAACAAAATCCAGGTTCATTATAATTTACCTTATTTTCGATTAAATCGAATCCTACTTGTGGCTCAGTCTCGGTAGAGATTGAAGTTTGAGACAAACCCAAGATTGTTGTCACTTTAACCTTTTTCAAATTCTACTATTGTTTCTTCCTAAGTAGAGTTTGAAGCCTTCGCAAGCTCAATTCGGTCCAATTTATTTCTTTTGATTAAATTTGGTCCAATTGTTTGCTTAAAATTATAAAAACTAAAAAAAAATCATAAAATGAACCATGTTTCTCTTGATATTCATATTTCTCAATGAAATTTTCACCATTCAAAACTTTATCTTTTCCTTTGTCCACCTCTCAGTTCTTCAAGGATGTACAAAGGGGGACAAACTGTAGATACCGTATTTTGTCTGGCTCAATTTCATAAAGAAATTTTAATTTCATTTGAAAATAGATTTAATTTGAAATTGATTTTAAATGATAAATTGAATTTTGATTTTAAAATTAATGCTTAATTAAAGTTTTCATGGTTTAAAAAAAAGATTTTTCATATTTAAAATTGGTGGATTTTAAAAAAAAATTATAAAAGTCATTTGGTATAATTTTGGTTTAAATATTTTTAAAATTCAAATTTGATAAGAGAAGTTAATTTTGGAAAGAATAATTTTGGTAGTAATTTAGGCTGATTTGTGACGATGTAATTTGATTGATTGATGCAAATATGGAATGATTAACAAATCAAATGTTTATTTCCTTATTTTTCTATTCTATTAGTCTTTAAATATTCACATATCTTATACCAAATGGATCACCCTCACCATCACTACGAACCAAGACCGTCTCTTTGCCTCCATAACCATCTCTTAGAAACCATCCTCACTACCCTCATTAGTCACCATCTCATCTCCACACCAAGATCACCACCATCTCTTAGCCTCCATAGATCACCATCACCCATCATCAACCTTCTCATCTCCAAACCACCCCATCACCGCACTACACCATCACCGGATTCCCTCCTCACCTCCTCAAGACCTCATGATACCTATCTCTCTAAAAACTCCATTCCATCTCTGTCTTTTTTTTCCCACACCGTAAACATGTTTTATAGCTTTTATTTTTATATTCAGTTCCCAACATCTTGATAATACCGCCACCTTCTGATTCGTGGGAGAAAGAAAATATTGGGTTAACTTGATTGCTTTCTCATTTCACAGTAAGCATAACGTTTTCTTGTCTTCATTGAGTATATGCATATTTTTCATAGAGTTTAACTTGTTTTAATATGTTTCATGTTGATAATATATGTTCATGTATTTATATATCCTTTCTCTTCTTTTAGTTTGTATATTTCATAACCATTTTTTTGTTTTCCTATAAAAAAAAGCTAACAATACATACGATTTATCATAAAACTTTTGTTTTAATTTTTTCTTTCTTTTAGGAATGAAACGAAGCATTATTATGACATAAAAAAAATTAAAGTAGAACTCTTGTTTTCTTTTAAAATTGCATCCAAAGTCAGTATGTATTAAAATTATTATCATTATTTTGTTTTAAAATTAAAAAACTGGGTATTAATTATATCATAATTTTCTTTGCCTTTTTTTATTAATTTATTTAATATTATTTTAGATTTGAACTTTGTTACTTGTTTTAAGATTTAAAGGTATGAAAACAATAATTTTTTTTATTACAATTACAAATACTATTAATTATTGCAAAAATAATATTCTTGTTGGAATCTCGATAAGTGTGAAAATCGTCATGTTTGTGAAGGCTGAGTAAGGTGCTTATCGGGGGTTCTCATATAAGTCTATCAAAAACTCTAAAAATAAAGAACATAAAAATTCTTATTAAATAAACAATATTACATGTATTATTTCAAAAATAAATAAAAGGAAAGTATTTTAAATAAATATAAGAAAAATGTTTTAAAATATAAATACAATTCATATGATGGATTTTGAGAAGTAAAAAACCTCAATTTCTTAAGGTGGAATTTTCTTAAATTCCAATATTGTTCAATCAACGGTCGTAACCCCACTCATTTTAATCTCTATTGCTTACTTCATTTTTGAAGTTAAGAAATGATTAAATGAGACATTCGTTTTTATAAATTAAAATTATTATTTTTACTATTTAATTTTAAGGACCATCATTTTAAAAATAAGATAATACAAGGTAAAAATATGGTAACCATTTTAAAATGGGTGTTGTAGGGTGCTAACACCTTCCCTACGCACAAACGACTCCTGAACCCAACTTGATTTTCGTAGACCATAACTTTTTAATTTAATTTGGTGATCAATCACACCCAAATATGGTTGATGGCGACTTCCATTTCATTTTCATATAAAAGACCTAATATCTAGGATGTCGGCCGCTTTGCGTCGCAATCACGTTGTGACAATCTCTTTCCTAAATATCTTTGAAAGTTATTTTCTTCTCCATATTTTATTCTCTAAATAATAAGGAAACCCATCGGAAATTACCCCATGAGACTGGCTATTAAAGGTATTAATAACCAAGAAAACGGGTAATGACATTTTTTTTATAGAGAGAACTATCTTATTTTTCTCTACTTTCTGCCTAAACATTTATTGACTTGATCGTGGAAACGGTTTGGTAGGCACCACGCGAACGTCTTCTTACCCATCGTTTGTAGGTATTCGAAGAGCGAAGGAGATGAGATATATGTGATTGACCGTAGCGAAAATGACCCACTACAGTTTGGCACTCACTGTGTGGCCTCGTAAAACATATTCTCGAAAACCTTACCATTGCAAATCAGACAGAAAAAACATAAAGAACACGAGAAGTAAGTAACTCCTCGCTATTGAAAATCTTCCCAGAGACCAAATCAATGGCACGACAGACAAAGACGTGGGACACGAAGAAGCTTATTGCGAGAACGAGCAATTGGCTATAGCGTTGAAGGTGGCGCTAATTCGAGAATTGTGCGAAAAGTAAGTACTTTTCATGACAGAGATGAAGAAAAAGTAGAAGATACTTTTGAGAAGGGATATTGTGCCGAAACGAACAACCCGCGAAATCAAAAGGCTACATTGACAATAGAGGCACCAGCACCAACTCAACCTACTGTGGAACATCAAAATAGACGTCGACTAACAGCATGTGACGACCCAGTTTATTCTAGAAGCCCGAGACGCAAGTACGTAAATGGAAGCAAAGAAATTAAACTTAAAACAATTATTTTAGTAAAATATTGAAAATTTCGGCATGTAGTATTTGTAAGTTCCAAGCCTCACATACAACATAAAAACCTGTTTTTTCCAAAAAACATAGGCTCGTCAGCCGGTTCAAAGTATCACATAAACTTATAACAGAATATGGTTCGGTCCACGGGTTTAAAAGTATTACACAAACATAATATACATAATTGAACTTTGAAATGTTAATCAAAATCAAAAGGAAACATAACCCAAAATAAGACTCCTACATTCCCAAAAAGTGCGGCTCGCGTGACAAGAGACCAAATCCAAAAGCTCCATCTCGACAAATCAACGAGCACCACCTGTCACGCCTCGTCCCCATCCTCGCCCAATACCTGAAAGGTGATTTAGAGCACCTTTGATCATGAAACTTAGTGAAAAAAAAAGAATATGTACGGTGATATGGAATGATCGTGATAGAATGCAAGAGAAGTAGTAACATGCTCAAGATGTATATAAAGAACAAATGTTTTATGTTTAGTTAATGACAACCAATCACAACCTCTTTAACACATTATTCTGTCAAACTGTACCATAATTACCATACTCTTTGATATCACAAGTCTTGACAACACAAACCCGGCGTCTTACTACGCCCAAGTTACAAAATCAATGAACATCCGAGCCGTAGCTCATCTCATTTTCAAACTATCTCAAATTCACTAGCACCCTGGCCATTCATTATATAGCACACCGGAGCTCCACCACATCTCTGCCACGGTAACCATGTGTAACATCCAACATCCATACATCGTTACACTGTTACGGCCCCATGGCCAAATAACGATCACATGATATGCATGAGTGGAATGTATGACATGAAATGGATTTAGCATGCTTCTTCACAGCAACATTATATAATGGAATATCGAATCAACAGATGTAAATAGATCAACTTTTTCAAAATCGGCATATGACTCAATCTTTGCTCATGTAGTGTTCAAGTTTCACATATTCACATGGTTCATGATCATGCTTTTCTTGTTATCTTAATCGTAACTAATAAAAAAATGTTACAAGTATGCATAATCATAGCCCCAAATACAGTATATGACTCGTTCATGGACTATGAACATAATAATAAAGCAAATAGACATGCTTAAATAAATAACTATCAAATCATGAACCGGTTTTAAACTTGTTAACATTTCGACCCTTTAGCCACTACCGGAGTCAATATCCGTTTCCACAATTCTCTTACAAACTTAACCTTACCAACCATACTATCACTCAATACCACCTACACCACACTTTCTCGTTCAAAACAACTCGGGAAAACAAAACCCGTGAATGCTTGCCATTCACCCTTCTGATTCTTTATGTTCTCTCCTTTAAAAATTTAGGCACCAACTTGCTTAGGATTGTCTTACTCCTAGAACAAACCATTATAAACACATTTTAGTTCAAAATAATAATATTTCCTCAGCCCATAATCATCAAACTCAAACCCAACCCTTAAGAACACAAACAACCCCAAAACTAGCTAAAAAATGAACTAGTTTTTAGGCCGATTTTGGAAACCTTTCAATAATCATCCCCTTATCCTTCCAAATTGTTTTTCATTTGAGATGTATATATATATATATATATATATACACACACACACACATATTTTCAAGAATTAGGAATTTCAAAGTAAAACTAAAGAAAACCATACTTTTAGAGAAACTAGATATTCCAAAACATTGCCAATTTAAGGTGTTTTTCAACAAGAGTTAATCCATGGCCTTTAGTTACTCATAAACTTGCTAAACACACATCTTAAAGCTTTAAAACATCAATTTAAAGCCAAATTTCTAGAATTAATATACTTTTAAAATTAAACAAGAAAACCCAATTTTTAGGAAAACTAGTAGCTTGGAAATCCACCATTAATGGAGTTTTCTTAAAGCTTGAAAAACATCCATGGCTTCCAATTATCAAAGAAAATAAAACAATACCTCCTAGGGTTAGTAAACATAGTTTGATTATCAATTTTCAGATTACAAATGGAAGAAAACAAACTCCCATAGCAAATTTAAAACAATCAAGAACAACCCATCTTTTTGTGACCAAAAACCTAGAAATTCCCTTTAGAAATCTTACTTGAAACTTGTTGAAACTTGAGATTACTTGCTTAATACTTCCTAGGATGAAGAATCTACCATGAATCAACAAAACCCCTTTGAATCAACACTAAAAAACACCAAGAAATGTTGAATGAATTTGAGCAAAATGAAGGGAGAGGGAGAGAGGGGGGTTACGGTTTTGGGAGGAGAAAAATATGAGGGAACATTTTTTTTTCTTTCTTTCTTTTTTTCTTATACATTTTTAATTTCTAAAATAAAAATAATCCAATTTCAAGAAAATCCCTCCACCCCTTCATCTTAATTCCAAGCCCTTCCACCTCCTAATATTAATTTCATACCCCTCCTCTTCTTTCCTTTGCTAACTAGCCCTCAATCCTAAATTAACTATTGTTAATTAAAAAAAAATTAAAAGAAACTATTTATGGTTAATTACTAGTTAACCAAAATACACTTAGCAATAATTAGAAAATAATTTTCCTTAGTTAAAAATACTATATAAACAAATCCCTATAGGGATAATTTTAATTACACGACATCAAACCTCGGGTCCTTACAGTCTCATCACCTTATAATTTTGCGTCCCTGCATAATCAAGCTTCGGAGAACAGGTATGGATAACGCTCCCTCATCTTGTCTTCGAGCTCCCACGTAGCTTCCTCCGTTAATTGATTCCGCCACAAAACTTTAACAAGTTTAATCGTCTTATTTCTCTGCACCTTTTGTTCACTTGCCAAAATCTCCACAGGGGTTTCCTCGAATGTTAAGTTCTCATCGAACACTATAGGCTGGAAATCAATGACATGAGACGGGTCAGCTACATATTTCTGAAGCATTGAAACATGAAATACATTATGGACCGCAGAAAGGGCTGGCGGTAAGGCCAACCGATAGGCTAGCTTCCCAACTCGATCCAATATCTCAAATGGTCCGATAAACCGTGGGCTAAGCTTTCCTCTCTTCCCGAAATGCATTACACCCTTCATAGGTGCAACTTTGAGGAATACATGATCTCCCACCGCGAACTCCAGTGCACTACGTCGGACATCAGCATAACTCTTTTACCGGCTTTGAGCAACTCGCATCCACTCACGAATCAGGCTAATCTTTTCACGAGTCGTTTGCACCAGTTCGGGTCCCAGCAATTTACGCTCTCCCACTTTGTCCCAGTGAACCGGTGAACAACAGTTTCTTCTATACAATGCCTCGAATGGAGCCATCTCAATAGAAGACTGATAGTTATTATTATACGCAAATTCCATGAGATACAAATGAGTATCTCAGCTACCCCCGAAATCAATAATACAGGCCCTCAACATGTCTTCCAAAATCTTATTAACCCGCTCGGTTTGACCATCGATCTGAGGATGTAAAGTCGTGCTGAACTCAAGTCGGGTTCCCATTGCCTCATGTAATGTTTGCCAAAATTTGGAGACAAATCGCGTATCCCGATTAGACACGATCCTGACAGGCACTCCATGGAGACGTACAATCTCCCAAAAAAATAACTGAGCCCAAACCTCTACTAAATGTGTAATCTTTCCTTGAATAAAAAGGGCGGTCTTGGTCAGTCAATCTACTATCACCCAAATCATATCATAACCCTTGAGTGTCCTCGACAATCCAGTAATGAAATCCATCGATATATCCTCCCACTTCCACTCTAGAACACTCAATGGCTGAAGCAACCCTGGTGGACATCGCTTAAAAGCTTTGACTTGTTGGCAAACAAGACACTTGTTAACATATTCCGCTACTTCCCGCTTCATTCCTGGCCACCAATAATGTTGTCTCAAGTCTTGATACATCTTGTTCCCACCTGGATGCACCGAGAAGATAGAGTTATGAGCTTCATTCAACAACTCCTATCGAAAAGTAGGGCTCAGGGGCACACACAAACGCCTATGATATAATTGGGCGTTATCCGATGAGAAAGTGAAATAACAGGTAAACAAGACTCCGCCTCCGGAAAACCTGAAGTCAAATGAGGTTCACCACGTTGAGCCTCAATCATCTGTTGTCTAAGGGTAGGGCCCACCTTGAGACTAGCTAATCTCACTACGAATTCATTAGTGAGATATGCAATCTCTGCCCTATCTATCTCCGACTGAAGGCGTACGTTATGCGACAAAAGTGCCACGGTATGAGACGTCTTCCTGCTAAGAGCGTCAACAACCACATTAGCTTTGCCCGGGTGGTACTGATGTCACAATCATAGTCTTTCACCAATTCCAGCCACCGTCATTGCCTCATGTTCAACTTCTTATGAGTGAAGAAGTATTTCAAACTTTTATGATCACTATAGATCGTTACTTTCTCCCCATACAGGTAGTGGCGCCAAATTTTAAGTGCTAATTCAAGATTGTGGGCCAGATATCTGTTTTCATGCTCCTTCAGTTGCCAGGATTCATATGCAATCACCTTACCATGTTGCATGAGCACGCACCCGATACCTCGTAACGACGCATCACTATACACCGTGAGACCACCCGAATGGTCAGGCAAAGTCAAAACAGGAGCTGTAATGAGCCTATGCTTCAACTCTTTGAAACTGCTGTCACACTCCTCTGACCACACATACTTCACACCCTTCTTGGTTAACTGAGTTAACGGGGCTGCAATTTTGGAGAAATCTTGAATGAACCTCTGGTAATACCCTGCTAATCCTAGAAAACTTCGAATATCGGGTACACTGGTTGGTCGAGGCCAACCACTAACTGCTTCTACCTTTGAGGGATCCACCGATATGCCTTTGCTTGAAACTACATGGCCCCAAAAAGGAAATCCGCTTTACCCAAAACTCACATTTTGAAAATTTTGTGTAAAGCTTTTCGGCCCTCAATGTTGATAACACCTTCTGAAGGTGAATTGCATGAATATCCTCATCCTTAGAATAGACCAGGATGTCATCTATAAAGACAATGACAAAAAGGTCTAAGAATTTTCGGAACACCGTAGGCATAAGATCCATGAATGCAACAGGCACATTAGTCAAACCAAATGACATGACTATGAACTTATAGTGGCCGTATCGAGTACGAAAAGTTGTCTTCGAAATATCCTCATCGGAAATCCTCAACTGATGGTATGCAGACTAAAGGTTGATCTTGGAAAACACCGTAGCCCCTCTCAACCGGTCAAATAAATCTTCTATGCGAGGTAAAGGGTATTTATTTTTCACTGTTACCCGATTCAACTCACGGTAGTCTATGCATAACTGCAACGTCCCATCTTTCTTTTTGACGAACAACACCGGTGCACCCCGGGGAGACACACTAGGTCGAATAAATCCCAAGTCAAGTAATCCCTGAAGTTGCACCTTGAGTTCTTTCAACTCTGCCGGTGCCATTTGGTAAGGTGCCTTAGATAGCGGCGTCGTTCCCGGAAGTAATTCAATTAGAAAATCCATCTCCCGTACCGGAGAAAGACTAGGTAACTCATCAGGAAATACATTCGGAAAATCCCACAGAATGGGGACTATACTCACTCCCATTTCTTCAACCGAAGTATCCACCACGCTTGCCTAATAGCCCCAAGTGCCTTCTTGCATTAAGGCATTTGCTCGCAAGGCCGATATCACCACTGGCAGCACTTTACCCTCAGAGCCTCGAAAATGAGCTCGGTCTCCACTTGGGCCCACAAACTCCACTTTCTTCTTTTGACAATCAATCGTGGCACGATTGACCGACAACCAATTCCCAGAATCACATCATAATCTGATAAGGGTATCATGATCAACATAGCTGGTGTATCAAAACCAGATATACTCAGCTCCTCAATATACACCACCCGATTAAAAATTAGAGATCGTTCAATTGGAGTTGACACGCTCAAGTCATACCCCAGTTGTTCTGTTTCTAAGGTAGCTTGCTCAACAAAATTCTCGAAAATGAAAGAGTTACTAGCCCCCGAGTCAAATACAACAAAAATAGAATGTCCAAACACGTAAAGTACCTGAACCATAGTACATGCATTCTCGGCATCCTCACGAGTCGTGGCAAAAATCCATCCCTGCTGTTGCTGTGCATGTCGTGGCTGAGGAGCGACCGGAGGTCTCTTGTAAGGACCCGAGAACTTTTGTAGGATAATTGAGAATTTTCCTTATTTTTACTTGTTTTATTTGATTATTATAAGTATTTTTGGTTAATTAGTATTTAAACATGGTTAGTTTTACTATGGGTGGGAGTTTAATTGAAGGGCAAAGTTAACCATAGTTAATTTCTTTGAGTGAGGGCTAGTTAGAAAAGGAAGAAGAGGAGGGAAATGAAATAAATTTAGGAGGTGGAAGGGCTTGGAGCTAAATGGAAGAGGTTGAGGGACTTGGCAATAAATTGATTTTAGTTGTCATTTTTTAATTAATAAACAAACAAATGTATAAAAGGAAAATAAGAAAAGAAATGACAAAAAAATACAAAATTTCATCTTTTTCTTCTCCTTCTAGCTCTAGACCCACCCCCTCTCTCTCATTTTTCTTCAACCATTTTCACTCCCTTTGATCTTGGATCTTGGATCAATTTGAAGGGTTTTTGTGTGATTCATGTAAGAATCATCATCTTAGGAAGATCCAAACAAGTCTTGGTAGAAGATTTGAGCAAAAACTCAAGGTATTGACTAACCTAGATTTTAATTTTTGGTTAGTTTTCTTTGAATTTGATTGAAGTTTCTTCAAGGATGTTTATTGAAGGTTCTTTTTGATGTGTTAAATTCTGGAATTGGTGATGTAATTGATGTTTTGAACTTTAAGTTTTACCTCTTAAGTTTCTTTAAAAGGTAAAAGACATGAGTGGGTTCAAGCTTTTACAAAACTCCATTAATGGAGGTTTTTGAAGCTTTTAGTGTTCTTTGATTTTTAGGAATTCTTGACCATCACTTTAAGTTTCTCAATTCTGGTATTTTAGAGTGTCCATATGATTATAAGATGTATGAAAAACAACTTGGAAAGGAAGGGAATTGAATTTTGATAGAATCTCAAAATTGGCCAAAATGCTAGTTTTAAATTTAGCTAGTTTTGGGTGTTTCTTTGTTGAATCTTATAGGTTGTCATTTCTGGAAACTTTGGATTTTTGTAGGTATATTTTATACATGGAAAACACTTTGGAAGATCAATTTAGTGAATTTTCGGTGAATTTCTATTTTTGATCAAAAATTGCACTTTTGTTGGACTAGTTTTCTTGTTTTTGAGTTTTCCTTGGCTTTTAGTAAAAGATTATCAATTCTGGAGAATTTGGTGTTTAAATGGATATATTTAAATAAGGAAACCACTTTAGAGCATCCATCCAATGAAAATTTCATAAGTTCTCCTTGTTTGACCGAAAATTGCATCCCGAATCAACTAGTTTTGGCACTTTTGTCACTAACTGGGTTCGGGGTTATTTGTAGTTGTTATGGCTGATTTTTAATATTTATATTAGCCTAAACATAGATGTGTTAACTTGTTGTAGGTTAAAGGAAAGCGATTACAAACGGAGTTAACGTTGAAGGTGAGAACAAAAAGAATTGGAAGGGTGATTGGTGTGGCATTCCCGTTTCTCTATGGACTATGTCGGGAATAGAGTTTGTGGTTGTGAGTAATAACGTTATGTGGTATGAGTGGTAAAGATTGAAAGAAAGTGAAGTAACGAGAAGAGATATCAAATCCGGCATTGGGTTGAAGAGCCGAAATGCTAGATAGCCTAAAATAGAATTAATGGTTTGGCTAGTTGATTATATAAGCATGCCTATTGCTTTATTCTTATGTTCATAGTCCATGAACGAGTACTGGATTTGGGGCTATGATTATGCATATTTGATACTTTTTTATTATGCTCGAAAACTAGTTGTGATCACGAACCATGTGAATATGTGAAATATGAACACTTTATGAGCAAAAATTGAGTCATATGCCTAATTTGGAAAAGTTGATCTAATTACATTTGTTGATTCGATATCTCGTTATATAATCATAGTATATGATAGAGCATGTTGATCCATTTCATGTCATACATTCCACTCATGCATATCATGTGATCGTTATGTGGCCATGGGGTTGTAACACGTGTAACGGTGTATGGTTATTGGATGTTACACGTGGTTACAGTGGCAGAGAGGTGATGGAGCCGCAATGTGTTATGTTAGAATGACCCGGGTGCTAGTGAATTGAAATAGTTTGAAACTAAGATGATCTACGGCTCGAAGGTTGATTGCTTTTGTAATATGGGCGTATATGGGCGTAGTGAGTTGCCGGGTTTGTATTGGTAACGTTTGTAGTATCAAAGAGTTATGACTAGTTGCTATCATCCAAACACAAAGCATTCGTACTTCATTTGTATCTTTTTAGCATGTTGTTATGTACTTTCCCATTATGTCACAGTCATTCTGCATCACTGTTCATATTCTTTTGTTTTCACTGAGTGTCATGCTCAAAGGTGCTCTATATCATCTTTCAAGTAACGCTCGGGGATGAGGACGTGGAGCGGCAGGTGGTGCTCATTGATCATGCCGAGATGGAGCTTTTGGATTGGTCTCCGGTCACTCGAGTTGTATATTTTGGGAGTATAGGAGTCTTGTTTGACTTATGTTTTCTTTTGATTTTGAGTCGAACATCTATGTGTATTATGTTTGTGTAAGACTTTTAAATCGGTGCACCGAATTTTATTTTGATTATGGTTTTTATGAAACTCTGAACAGGCCGACATGCCGATGATTCTGGAAATAAAACAGTTTTACTTTATTTTGTATGTGAGGCATGGACTTTATGAATTCTACATGCCGAATTTTCCATTTGTTTTTAATGAAAGTAATTATTTTGGTTTCAAAATTCCATGCTTCCGCTTGCGTATCCATGACCGACTTTTTAAATATGTCGAGTCGTCACATATCTGCTGTTGTTGCTGAGCAGGCCTAGCCCTGACCTCGACCTCGATCATGTCCCCGACCCTGACTTGCTTCCCTCGTTGTGGTGGTATTTGAGTTGTCGAACACCGGTTTCCAATGTGTTCAACCATAATGTTGGTTAGCCCATACAAATCGAGAGCTCAACCATAGTGTTGGTTAGCCCATACAGATTCCAAGTGGGGATTTTCGATTACTCAAACTTGAGTATCCCAACTCACACTGATGCATTCAATTCGTGCTAGTTACAAGGCTAGGCCAATAATCGCATTAATAAGGTCATTGGTTGTTCCCATCGGGACCCTTCGCGAAAAGTTCTAACATTTCTCTCTAGAATGATAGCATTCTTTTAACTTAACTCCCCACTAACACCTCGATTTACCGTACACAATAACAATCCCAACTTCCAATCTCCCACCACGGCTTGTCCCTTGCTTAATCCGGGTCACTGAACTCAAGCAAGACCAATTATTTCCCACAGACGCTCAATTGAATTAGGTATCCCATCTCATATCGCCGGGATCTAAATACAAACACGTCTCGTCCACACATAAAACGTTAGTCTCGTGCTCCACTAACATGACTACTTTCGCAACTACTCAAAAATCAACCTCTCGTCAAACGTGATGATCAAAAGACAAATCTTTTGGAGTGTCTTGGCTCCCTTGAACCTACCTTGTCTCCACACATGACTCGAGGTGCTCAACCTCTAGTACACTGGATAAATCCTATCTTTAGTACTCAGACTAAGATTCCCACCTATCTGCCAAGTTAACATCGCCACTCAACAGCTCTCAGGAGGTGATACATTATCACAAAATATAATCAACATTCAACAAGGGCAGGATTCCTCCCCATAACTTTCCATACAAGGAAAACAAAACTCAAGATTAAAGTTCGAGGAATACCTAGTGCCATTGAACCCAGTCGATGATATCAACATGGATTTAAAATTCAAAACACGAAACATGCGATGCATGTGGTCTACAGAATCCGTTGGCTCTGATACCAACTGTGACGACCCGACCCTTTTAAACACATTAAAACATAACACAGCGGAAGACAACAAATTTTTTTTTATTGAAAATTCGCGTGGTTCTATTTGTATTTTGAATAAACCATAGCCTGTTTACATAGCTCACATCAGAGAAAACGATAAATACGCAATTCCTAAGTTTTGGTAAACTTTATCCACACCAAAATAAGTTTAAAACACAAAATAACGCTCTTTCGAGCTCTGGACATGACTAAATCATTTACAACAACAAAAGACCCTAATAGCATTCGTCAATGCCTAAATCCATATCCGTGTATCATCCCGACTGATCAATCAGCACCACAACCTCTAGCTTGTCCTCTTCCGCGAGGCATACCTCAAAAGTAACGGGACATTACAGGTATCGTGATAAGATGTTGAATAAGTGGTAAAGTAAATGTGATGTAGTAGTGATGTGGAATATGGGGGAATCATGAAATGTGTGTTAATGTGACAACGATGTGGAATGTTGAAATGTGAAACGATATGAGATGTGGTAACGATGTGGAATGTGGAAACGTGAAACGATATGGGATGTGGTAAATGTGAAACAACACAACATGTGGAATATATGGTAATGCGAGATCTGGTGTAGAGGCAAAGATGTGGAATGTGGAAATGTTAAATGAATTGTAATATGGTAAATGCAAAATGATACAACAGGTGGAACGTGGTAAGATACATACTATGGTTATATATCATGTGGAAATAACGTGTGGTATGATGTGCGAGGTGAAATTTACCTTATTATTCGTTTTGTTTTGATTTTGCATTGAATAGTTACCTTAGAAATTACCCATGTACTTGAATGTTTAATTTCGTAAAACTTGTGTTGTTGGGAATGGTTTATTACTTATTCTTGTGTTGGAAGTATAGAACGGGTAGTAAAGAACACGATAGGACTTTGGACACATTCTCCGATATGGAACTCGGTCCATAGAAGTGCTTTGCTTCCATTTTACTCTCACTAGTATTTTTATGCTAATGTTGCTACACTTTAACTTTTTCAGGTAATACTCATGGTAGAGGACGAAGTCGAGGAGTTGGTGTCGCTTGATTGCGAGTAGATGGCTTTTGGATATGGACTTTACATGCCTTTTAAAGCATTATAGGAATGCTAGTTGTAAAATCATACCATCGTTACTTTAAAAAAACTTGTATTTTGTAGCTTGAGTGAGAGCTTATAAATTGTTGTCTATGTTTTGAGTCTGTTTTCTTTGATTCGTTTATAAACTGAAGTGTGCACTTCTTTTGATTTTACTTTCTCTGATTGAGACCATGTAAACAGATTTTGGTAGTCCATATTTTAAACGATTCCATACCAAATTTTTTTTATAAAAATCCAGTCTTCCACTGTTTAATTTTGATTTAAAGTATTTGAGAAATTCGGGTCCTTACAATTGGTATTAGAGCCTAAGAGTTCTGTAGACCA
Organism: Gynostemma pentaphyllum; assembly: GCA_028015215.1. Taxonomy (NCBI): domain Eukaryota; kingdom Viridiplantae; phylum Streptophyta; class Magnoliopsida; order Cucurbitales; family Cucurbitaceae; genus Gynostemma; species Gynostemma pentaphyllum. The sequence continues at coordinate 25,679,148 of CM051345.1, read as the reverse complement.
CATGCATCATATGTTTTTCATGTTTTAGTTTTAAGTCCTTGTCCAAAGCATCACTCGGGTCAACGACACCAGGTATGCTTTAAATTTACACTTCTTAGGATATTAATCGATAAATTAAGTGTAAAATTGTGAGTTCCTGTTCTTTTTTTTCTGTTTGACTCACATGGAATTTATCTGGTTGTGATTTTAGTATGCCTCCCAAAGCAGCTGCACTTAGGAGGAGTAGGCGGGGTGTACCGTCTCTGGTACAGGGTCGATGTAGAGGCCAAGGTTGGACTAGAGCAGTTACCCTACCTTCGCCTAAGGATCAAACTGAGGCTAGAGGATCGATTCTAGGAGATGTGCGCGATGATGAGACTCCCATTGATAGGCCACCTAGGCGTGGGCGTAGTGTTACTATTCCGGAGGAGTATTATCTATAGTTATTACGTGGTGGTGGAGGACACCCGGATCATGTTGTACCACCTACCAGAGTACTTGATCATGTTGACACGCCTGAGAGTAGTGATGCTGCTAGGGTTCTGAAAGATTATTTGAGACATGTCTCTTTTGAGTTCGATGGGACATTTACTGATCCGGCACTTGCCGATAGATGGGTTATGAGGGTTGAGAGAGCCCTTGAGTCGATTCAGTGCCCTAAAAAACTAAAGGTCCACTGTGGGACCTATTCTCTGGTTAACGATGCATTATATTGGTGGCGGGGACTTTTTCGCTCTTTGAGCCCTACTTTGGTAGTCACATGGGAGATGTTTAGAAATAAGTTTTTTTATAAATATTATCCGGAAGATATCAGAGATCAGTTGGAGGTACAATTTCTGACTCTGAGATAGGGAGACCGTTCTGTGATTGAGTATGAGAGGGAGTTCGACCGTTTGTCCAAATTTGCTATTGGGCATATCGTCGATTCTAAGAGTAAAAAAAAGAGATTTATTGTGGGCTTGAGAATTGAAATCCGAGGTGATGTATGAGCTTTCCGACCTACCACTTATGCTGAGGCTCTATACTCTACCTTGGTTTTAGACATCGGGCCTTCTGAGAAAAAGGTCAAGTTAGCAGCTGCACAGACCTTTTCAGACAAGAGGAAGGCATAGGATGACCATTCAAGTAGAGTGACTCATTAACCGAGACAGGGGCTACGTAGGGGCGGACGACAGAATAGACCTCAGATTCGCCCTGCACAGCAGACAACGCATTCTAGAGCTTAGAGATCTTCCGCTCCTTATTATTACCACTGTTCTGAGTACCACTTTGGGGAGTGCAAAAATAGGAAAGGCAATGCTTTCACTGTGGTCAATTAGGGCATATCCGACAGCATTTTTCAAGACTTCATTCCTCACCACAGCTTAGTGGTCGGGGTCAGGGACGAGGTTAGGGGCATGGTCAAGGTCAGACGAGAGGTAGAGGCCAGGCTAGGCCTAACCAGCATCAGAGAGCACCGCTAACTGTTCAGACACATCCTCAGCTACCACAATAGGCCCATGTTTTTGCCACTGCTCGAAAGGATGCCGAGGCATCGGGTACCATTATTACAGGTACTATGACAGTCTTTGGACATTTTGCTTTAGCGTTATTTGATTCTGGGTCTAGTCATTCTTTTATTTCTGCTGAGTTTGTTGAGTCCGCTGCTTATGAGTCTACGCCATTAGGGCATGAGTTGCATGTTTCTTCTCTGCTTGGGAAATCTATTGTTGTGAATAGAGTTATTCATACCGATGATATGTTTATTTTGGGTTGTTGCATGCATGTTGTTTTGATTGTTATGTCGATGTCTGATTTTGATATCATCTTGGGCATGGATTGGTTGTCAGCCAACCACGCCAACATTGGTTGTAATGCCAAAGTCGTGTATTTTATTGGTCCATGTGGGACTAGTTTTTGATTCCATGGGACTCGAGGTAGAGTGACTCTTGCAATCATCTCGGCGATTCAGGCTAGAGCTCTCTTATGTGATGGTGCTTGGGGTTATTTGGCTAGTGTAGTAGACACGTCTGTTAGTGTGACTATACTAGATTCTGTATTGATTGTGAGGGATTTCTCTGATGTCTTCCTTGATGAGTTGCCCGGTTTATCGCCGGTGAGAGAGCTGGACTTTAAGATAGAGAGGTTACCTGGGACGACTCCATTGTCCAAGACACCTTATCGCATGGCACCAGCAGAGCAGAATGAGCTCAAGAGTGAGTTACAAGGACTCTTAGATTTAGGGTTTATACGCCCTAGTGTGTCCCCGTGGGGAGCACCAGTGTTACTTGGGAGAAAGAAAGATGGTTCAATGAGGTTGTGCATCGACTACAGAGATTTGAACCGAGTTACTGTTAAAAACAAATATCTTTTGCCAAGGATTCAGGATCTATTTGATCAGTTGAGGGGAGCTAGTATCTTTTCAATGATAGATTTGAGATCCGGTTATCACAAGTTGAGGATCCGAGAGGATGATATTCCCAAGACCGCATTCCGGACGCGTTATGGACATTATGAGTTTTTGGTCATGTCCTTTGGTTTGACTAACGCGCCGACGGATTTTATGGATCTTATGCAAACGGTGTTTAGGAGGTTCATTGACTCCTTTGTTATTGTGTTTATCGATGATATTTTGATCTATTCCGAGACTGAGGAGTTGCATGCTATGCACTTAGAGAAGGTTTTGACAGTGTTACGAGAACAAAAATTGTATGCAAAGTTCTCCAAGTGTGAGTTTTGGCTAAAGGAAATGACATTCTTAGGCCATGTGGTCTTTAGTAAAGGGGTGATGGTGAATCCCTCTAAAGTTGAAGCAGCTAGTAGTTGGCCTAGACCAACTAGTGTGACTGAAATTCGTAGTTTTCTTAAGCTTGCCAGTTATTATAGACGGTTTGTTAAAGACTTTTCTAAAATAGCATCGGCCTTGACACATTTGTCAAAGAAGGGAGTGGACTATGTATGTAACGTCCCGTTATTTTGAAGTGAAATTATTTATTTATTTATTTATTATTATTTTATTATATTTTATTTAATGTTATTTATTTATTTATTTCAATTTAAGTATTTAAATTAATTATTATTTTTGTAATTTCGATTTTAGTAGTTAATTTCGCCCGAAATCCTTTTTAATCGTTTTAATATTTTAAATTCGCTTCAATGATATTAATAATTATTAATTGTAACTGTGATGACCCGACTCTTTTAAATAATTTAAATCAGAATTTACAGCGGAAGTTTTTATAATTTAAGAAAAATTGGCATGGTTATGTTTGAAAATTGGTTAGCCAAAACCTGTTTACATCCTAATTTAAAAATCTAATAAAATCACATGGAACTTTAAGTTCCAATCAGGAATTCAAAGATTTAATATCATAAAACAAAGACAATAAGCTCTTATGAGCTAAATACAAAATACAAATAATCAAAGTATTTAAAGTTCACCAAAAATAAATACACAGACTTTACAACAACTGAGTCCATCTCGAGGTCAACATCCCTCGATCACGCAACACCATCTCCTCTCCCACGACCCCTTGCCAGGGCATTACCTGAAATTTTGTAATATCATGAGCTAACAACGTAAGCCCAGTGAGAATAATAAGAATAAAAAGTAAAGATAGACCTCAAACTCGTATTCCGATTTGTGTCAAAACAATCTGACACAATCAATCCTAAAGTTCTCCAAACTCTTGGTAATTTCATTCTAAACTTTCCAAAGGATGATATTACTAACACTCGTAATCAATCCTCATCCATTAACTTGTTATGACATAAATAAGAAAAGTAAATAAACTTTGTATAAAATAAAACATCTCAATTCTCTAATTCATCGATCATAAGCATGAATGCATGAGGACATCCAGTAGGATTTCGCATTCGCCCTTTATGCATGAATGAAGATAATAGGTACATCCCCTAGGATACCCATTCAACGTTATGAATGAGAAGTAACTAGTACATCGCGTAGGATACCCATTCAACCTTCTTTCCTTGTTTTACTTTCTTTTCTTTTTCTGAAGGTGATGCGGACACTACCCGTAGGCTCCAACATTCTTCCCTTCCTTTCTTTTTCAATGAATGATACGAACATGTTATGGTGCAATATGATGCCTGCATATCCTTGTAAAAGTAAATAAGTAAAGTGCGGAATTAAAGTAGTCGATGCAAGCATAAAGTAAAAGGCATAAAGTAAAGGACATAAAGTAAAATAGATAGGAAACTCCGAACGAACGATATGTCAATCAAACTTCGCTACCAATAATAAAAGTAAAACCATAGCTTAAACGATTAACCTATACCTTCCAGGATTCTAAATTTCCAATATAATCCGAGGTTCTATTAACCGTTCTAAAAACAAGTTGGATCTTTTAACTTCCAATGATCCAACCTAAGCTTCGAAAAATCTAACTTAGAATCTTCTAAGATTCAATGCTTTCCTCGAGAACTCCTAAGTTCTCACTTAAAGGATTAACTCCTAATCCTAAGGGCACTAACTCACTTCCCTCTAATCTTAGATTCGAATTCTAGTCTTAGTTTCAATCCTACAAACCATTATACTTATTTGCTTTCTAAAATTACTTTAAATCCTAACTATTCTCACCTTAGCCAATTAAGACTTGCTCCAAGTTTCCAATTCCCAAGAAACAATAACCGAGCAATCGCACCTACAATTCACCAATTACACAACATATTACAACTCATATCTAAGATGAGAACAAGTGTGCATTTTCGGGTGAATAGTAATTTTGGATGAATAGTAATTTTGGATGATTGGAAGTTAAAAGATCCAAACTTTTAGATAGAACGGTTAATAGAATCTCGGATTATATTGGAAGTTTAGAATCTTTAAAGGTATAGGTTAATCGTTTAAGATATGATTTTACTTTTATTATTGTTAGCGGAGTTCGATTGACATATCGTTCGTCCGGAGTTTCCTATTTATTTACTTTATGCCCCTTTACTTTATGTTTGTTTTGGTTACTTTATTATTCGCACTTTACTTTATTTACTTTTTGCAAGCATGTGCAAGTATAACCATTACATCTTGCACCATATTATCTTACATCATTGAAATGGAAGAGAAGGGAGGCGAGAAACAAAAAAATGTGAATGTGGATCCAACAGGACTCCCCATTACCTTCATGCATAAAAGGTGAATGTGGATCCGACGGGAGTCTCCATTACCTTCATGCATATCATTGATGGAAATGGAAAGTGAGAACGAAAGGAAGGGGAGAATGTTGGACCCTACAGGGAATGTCCGCAACACCTTCTGAGAAAAAGAAACGAAAGTGAGAAAAAGAAACAAAAGCGAGAAAAATAAACAAAAGCGAGAAAAAGAAACAAAAGCGAGAAAAAGAAACGAAAGTGAGAAAGAAAAGGAGGGGAGAATGTTATGGACTCTACGGGGATTGTTCGCATCACCTTCTTCATTCATAAGCTAGAATGTTGGACCCTACGGGGAGTGTCAGCATTACCTTCATTTATGCATAAAAGGTGAATGCGAATCCTACGGGATGTCTTCATTACCTTCATGCATATTATCAGTGGAATTATATCATGGAGAAAGAATTGTATATTTCATAATGGAAAGTAAAACAATAAGAAGAATTAAGATGTTATACTCATTGCAATGTTTAATTACTTTTCTTATTTATGTCGTAACAAGTTAATGGATGAGGATTGACTACGTGTGTTAGTAGTATCATCCTTTGGAAAGTTTAGAATGAAATTACCTAAATTTTGGAGAACTTTAGGAGTGAATTGTGTCAGATTAATTGGACACAAATCAAAATGCGAGTTTGAGGTCTATCTTTACTTTTTATTCTTATTATTCTCACTGGGCTTAAGTTGTTAGCTCATGATATTACAAAAATTTCAGGAAATCCCTGACTAGAGGTCATGGAAAAGGAGATGGTGTTGCATGATCGAGATGATGATTTCGAGATGGACTAGGTGTTATGTAAAAATCCATGTACATGGTTTTGTGAATTTTATATAATTTTGAGATTTGTACAATTGTATATAGCTCTTAAGAGCTTTTGTCTTTATTTTATGATTATAAGCTTTTGAACTCCTGATAGGAACTTAATGTTCCTTGTGTTATTTAGATTTTGAAATTAAGATGTAAACAGGTTTTGGCTAGCCAATTTTCAAACATAACCACGCCATTTTTCTTAAAATATAAAGACTTCCGCTATGTTTTCTAATTTAAATTATTTAAAAGTGACTGGTCGTCACAATGTATGATCCGAGGAGTGTGAGAAGAGCATTGAATAGCTCAAGAAGAGGCTTGTGACGACACCTGTTTTAGTGTCACCTGATAATAGAGGTGGTTTGACGGTTTTATACCGATGCTTTGAAGAATGGTTTGGGTTGCATTTTGATTCAATATGGGAAGGTTATAGCTTATGCTTCTTGAAAGTTCAAGGAGCATAAGAAGAAGTATTCAACTCATGATATGGAGTTTGTGGCGGTTGTGCATGCTTTGAAAATTTGGAGGCATTACTTGTATGGTGAGAAGATCTTGATATTCATGGATCACAAGAGCCTCAAATATTTCTTCACCCAGAAGGAATTGAATATGAGACAACAATGATGGTTGGAGCTTATGAAAGATTACGATTGTGACATTCAGTACCATCCCGGGAAAGCTAATGTAGTGACGGATACACTAAGCAGAAAGTCTTCGCACTTGTCTTCTTTATCGATGAGATTGAGATGGGATTTTGGAGCGTGCCGAGATAGCCCTCCTTACTGTTGAGGTTACAAAAAGTTTGGCCAGTTTGACAATGGGGCCTACTTTGAGACAGAGGATGATTGAGACTTAGAGAGGCGAGGCTCATTTACAGGCTGATTTTCTTGAGGCCAAGTCAGATATACCAAGCCACTTCACTTTTGCTTCTGATAGTAGTTTGATGTATCGTCAGAGGCTATGTGTACCTTTGAGTTTGACCTTCCGGAAAGAACTGTTGGAGGAGACTCATAGTTCTATTTTTTCAGTTTATTCGGGTAGCACCAAGATGTATAGAGACTTGAGACAACATTACTGGTGGTCAGGAATGAAACTAGAGATCACAGAGTTTGTGAGTAGATGTTTGACTTGTCAGCAAGTCAAGGCTTTGAGGACGAGACCAGCGGGTTATCTTAATCCTTTGAGTATACCCGAGTGGAAATGGGAAGAGATCTCTATGGATTTTATTTGTGGGTTGCCTAGAACATCCAAAGGGTACAGACCATTTGGGTGATTGTGGATCATTTGATAATGTCCGCACACTTTTTACCGGGGAGGATCATTTATCCGGTTGAGACTTGGGCACAATTATACTTGAGGGAGATTTTTAGATTACAAGGTGTGCCTGTGAGGATAGTGTCAGATCGAGACACTCGGTTTGTGTCTAGATTTTTGCAGAGTTTGTATTCTACCATAGGTAACGGTTTGGATTTTAGCACAGCTTTTCATCCTCAGACCGATGGTCAGATAGAGAGAGTTAACCAGATATTAGAGGTTGAGGGCTTTGTTCTAGACTTTGGTGGTAGCTGGGACTCACATTTGTACTTGGTTGAGTTCCCTTATAACAATAGTTTTCTGGCTACCATCGAGATGGCACCGTTTAAGGCACTTTATGGTAGAAAGTGTCATTCTCCAGCTCATTGCGATGAGGTTGGAGAGAGGAGACTGTTGGGGCACGAGTTGTTACAGATGACTAGTGAGTCTATCATGTTGATTAGCGAGAGGATGAGGGTTACCCAAAGTCGATAGAAAAGTTATGTTGATAGACGACGTAGCCCACTTGAATTCAATGTGGGGGATCATGTGTTCTTAAAGGTAGCACCTATGAAGGGTGTGATGAGATTTGGGAAGAACGGCAAGTTGAGCCCTAGGTTTATCGGTCTGTTTGAGATTCTTGACCGAGTTGGGGCGCTGGCTTGCCGTTTGGCTTTACCACCATCTTTGTTGGCCCTTCATAATGTTTTTCATGTTTTGATGCTCCAAAAATACATGGCGGACCCTTCCCATGTGATGGATTATGAGCCTGTTGTTCTTGATACGAATTTGTCTTATGATGAGACACTGGTGGAGATTCTAGCATCGGAACAAAAAGTGTTGAGGAACAAAACAATCGGTTTGGTAAAGATTTTGTGAAGGAACCAAGTATCGGAGGAGGCTACTTGGGAACGAGAGGATGAGATGCGGGATAAGTACCCTCACTTGTTTGCTTAGAGAGCTATTTTTGGGGACGGAAAGTCTTTTAAGGAGGGTGTAACGTCCTGTTATTTTGAGGTGAATTTTTTATTTTATTTAATTTATTTAATGCATTTAAATTTTAATGTAGAATAAATAATTTAGAACTTGGGAGTTTTAATTGTTTCGTGGCCATTAGTTCCGTTTGTTTATATTTTATAAATTCTATCAGATATAACACTTTTTGAATAGATAATTTAAACAATGGAAAATGTTTTTAAAATTTTCTAAAATTGTCTTGTTTTAAGCGGCACATTTTAGATATGTATTTATAGTTATGTTACTTTGTTAAAAAAATTTACTAAAGAATTTTTTTTTCACTAATTTATCAAACTCAAAGCAATAAATTAGCGAAAGACAAATATTAAATTAATAATTTTCTTGTAACAAGAGCTTTAACTGCTCAAAACTCATTGAGATGATAATTATTTAACTCTAAATTTAAAATAGATTTAATATTTTGCACCAATCTTATTTTTCCTGCCTATTGAGATGCAAATTTTTTAATTAAATTTAAATTATCTTAATTTATTAATAATTTTTATTAGGTAATATGGCTTCCATTTTTCTTCTGACATAGTTGGTCTTAAATACGATTTTATTAATTTATATTTGAAAAAATTTCTTTCAATAAAAGCAACTGTTACATGTTTTGTCAATAATGTTCTATAAGTGATAGATGCATATGGAAAAACATTTATTCTTTTTATATAACTAGATTTTGTCGGACAATACTTCTACAATTTCAACTTTATTATCAACTATTATTTCTCTTGCTTTTATCTCATCTCTTGGTTATATTATATCATCATTTTTATTACTTTTACTACCTATAACAAATTTATCAAGAGAAACTTTTTGAGACGAATCAATTTGAATTGAATATTATATTAAAAATAAGTGTATGCTAACATTAATTAAAAATAATAATAACAAAAAGTAATGAAATTTGGAAATCACCAAACTAATTGCTACTTTAGAAATGATAATTAGAGTAAAAGTGTGAAGTAAATAAAACTCTCAAATTGAAATTGCGGTTTAGTTTTTTGAATTGTGAAGTAAATAGTTGTTATGCATGACTTGACAAAGGAGAAATAATTGCATACGGTGCTTCTAAAAGTTTTGGTTCTTTAGACTGTTGGAAATCGAGGAAGATCTTGCAAGAGAAGTTTTAACTGAACGAGGAGTGTAAATGGAATCTTAAGGGAACTCATTATCAATAAGAAATGTAGAGGATAAAATATTCCCATGAATTAGGCCAAAGTTGAAGGCCCAAACCTTTACTATCACAACCCATAAAAGATAAAATAACACCTAAATCACGGGAAGCGCACACGACCCAACTAGTATCCCTGAAATGGCCACCACAGATGTATAAGATCGTCCGGATAGGACTGGCCCAGCTCAGATTACTGATGGTGGCCAGCTTAGCCAAGGTCCAGAAAAAGAAACATTCCATATTTGCTAATTCAATGAATATCTCTTTCCTAAATATCTTGGAAAATATACTATTGTAGAGGATGATTTCCACTATGGTCGATCACATGCGTTCTAGGTGTGTTGCGTCTCCTTGATCTTGAATAACTGTAGAATAAGAACAAGCAAACATCGGTGTGGTGCCTGTAAAACTGTCTCCAACGATCAAGTCAGTGATTTGGAAGAAATTGATATGAGAATTCTATAATTGAATTATGAATGACATACCGATTTTGGTTTTTATGAGTTCTTTATATAGGCATCCTACAAATGGAGGTGAAATCTAAGAAAAAATGAAAAAATGAGAGAGAGTGAGAGGGAAAAAGATTTTGAAAATGTTTTTTTTGTAAATGTTTCTTTTCGAATTTCTTATTTTTATTTTTTAACAAAAGTAATAATTGCATCTCAATTAATGACAGCATGCATTTCGTATTTTGTGCCAAAAAGGAAAAAAAGGTTATTTAGGTATTTTCATTATTTTTTCTCTCTCCATAATTTTAAAGTGTGGCTATTTACTTTAAATTGGGAATATGTAGCTACCTACTCTTATTTCACCCCTCTTAGTAGTTATTCTCATACATAACCCTTATTTTTATAAAAATGTACTTGTTAATTACTTGTTGATTTTTATAGATTTTCATATTTTTTTTTAAAAATGTTTTTACTTCCCTTATTTTTAGTCATTGTTTGGACTATTTTACTTACTTATCGTCTTTTGATAATGTTACCATATATGTAGTTGGTTATATTTGTAAAAAATAAATTTATGTAATCGAGAACATAAATTAATATGATTAATTTCTATTTGGAAAATTGGAAATGAATAGAGGAGTCTATTCAATTAGTTAAAGGAAATTAAATAGAGGAGTCTATTTAATTATTTAACTAATGGTGGAATTAAATAGAGGAGTCTATTTAATTATTAAATAGAAGAGTCTATTTAATTATAAGAGATTAAATAAAGGAGTTTATTTAATTAAATTAATTTTGTGTTGTCCAAAATTAATGGGGATTTAAATAGAAGAGTCTATTTAAATATTTAATTTGAAATTATTGTTAGGAATGGTGTCCTAGAACTTGTAATTATTTAATAATAATAATTTATTAAGAATAAATTAAATAAATAAACATAAGTTCTTTATATTATCTAGATTGATTCAATTAATGATATTAGGAATATATGGAAATATGTAAATATCAAACATTCAAATAGTAAACCCTAAGTTACTCTTATGAAATCACGACTTAGTATGTGAGTCATACAAGAGGATTAAAGTCGAGATGAGTAACTTAAACGTGTCTCACAAGAAACGGATAACGTTTGGGAACCTTATCCTGGTAACACTGTTGATAGCTTCGCATTTTGTTTATAGACAAATGATCGAATCCTGATCATTCATGTGGGAGACATGAAATGGAAGTATCATATGCAATGTTGATTGTATAAGACAGGACCACGATGTTCGATCAAATTTCTCCTTAGTACCGTTTACGAGAAATAATCGAATATCAAACTAAGTTTATCAACCGTGATAGATCTCAATCCTGAGTGAAATGCGGACTCCTATTTGTGGAGTTATGTTCTTTGATTCACATAGTTGAGAGCGATCTGTAAGAACGCTCAATACACTCCTGTTTTGGGAACATGATTAGCCAAGTAGCTGGGAACTCATTTTCACGAGATGGAATTCATAACTTTCCTATAAATTAACCGGTATCGGTGCGATACCTAAACATTTTAGGAACTTTAGGAAACTCCTTGATGTCTTCGATTCGAGACATGAACAAATGACGTCACGACTTCTATTGATCACGAAGTATCTTATCTCTAGTTCGACTAAAGATAAAGTTCATTGGAGAATCAGCGGGAACACAAGGATAAAGCGGTAATTACAGGGGCAAAACGGTAAATTTATCCTTTGTAATTATGAGGGTTCCACGTGAAGGATATATCACGAGATATAAATAAATGATAAACTAAATGGACATAACTCATCTATAGTGAGGGGAGTTCAGCTATGAATCTATAGTGGAATTATTCATAGTTAGATAATAAGTAATTAACCGATTATGAGTTAATCACTTAATTGACTAATTATTAAGCCCATGATCTATAGGTCCATCAGGTCCCTATGCTAGCCCAAATATCGTAGTCGCGAAATCAAGTAGAAGAAATGGAAATTTTAAGTAAAGTGAATTACTTAAAATAGGCAATATTAATTGTTTAAATATTGAGTATATTTAAACGGTAATTAATATAAACATTATTAATTGTTTAAATAATGAGTTTATTTAAACATGAAATTAATAATGAAATATTATTAATTATACATTATTAATTATTTAAATATTGAGTATATTTAAATGGTAATTAATAATTTGAAATTAATTAACAATTATTAATTGTTTAAATAATTAATTATATTTAAACGAAATTAATAATTAATATTAATTAAATTAATAATAAAATATTGTCAATAAAATTATTAATTTGTGGAAATTAATAATTATAATATTTATTATTAGTTATTTAAATAATGAAAATTATTTAAATGGAAATTAATAATTAAATATAATTTGATAAATATTTAGACGGGAGAAAATATTAATATTATTAATTGTTTAAATAAAATATTTATTTAAATGGTAATTAATAAATAAATTAATTAAGTTGGACTTATTAATTTGAGAGAGTTTCTAGCCCAATTGGATTAATGAACCCAATTGGGATTGGCCCGAAATAATTAATTAAATAAATTAGAATTTTTTTTTAATTAATATATGCAATTTTCGGCCATATGATGTATTTTGGGAAGAGATAATTGTTTGAATTATATCCTAAAATAATTACATAGATTTATTTACCCAAGATAAATAAAAATAAAGAAAATAAAATAATCTCCTATTTATCTATGGCATTTTCGAAATTGCTAGATAAAGGAAAGAGATTATCTTTTTTCTTTTTTGTGTTTATCTCTATAGATTAATCCTAATGTGATTAGGATTCCTATTTTTCTATAAATAGGAGGGTTGGGTCATTCATAAATCACACAATACAATTCAATTCTTTGGAAATTGAAAAATCTCTCTTCCTCCCTTCTCCCTTCCTTGGCCGATTTTCTCATAGTGTTTGTGAGGACCCGTCACTTTTAAATAATTAAAATCAGAGAAAACAGCGGAAGTCTTTTAATTTACGAAAAATTGGCGTGGTTTTGTTTGAAAATTGGCATGCCGAAAACCTGTTTACAACCTAATTTTCAAATCTAATCAAAATCTCATGGACTTTAAGTCCAAATCAGGAGTTCAAATGTTTCATCACATAAAAACCGCATCAAAAGCTCTTATGAGCTATATACAACATCAAAGTGTTCAAAAATTTATAAAAGTGTTACACAAACTTTACAAAGACAAGTCCATCTCGAGGCCAGCATTCCTCGATCACGCAGCACCACCTCCTTCTCCTCGACCTCTAGCCAAGGCATTACCTGAAATTGGTTGTAATATCATGAGCTAACAAACTAAGCCCAGTGAGAATAAATAGCATAAAAAGTAAAGATAGACCTCAAACTCGCATTTCGATTTGTGTCCACTTAAACTGACACATTCTAATCCTAAAGTTCTCCAAATAATACTAATTAGCACATTTAGTCTTATTGTTCATCCATAAACTCGTTATATCATAAATGAGAAATATAAATAAACTTTGCAAATTATAACATCTCGATTCTCTTTCTCATCTATCAAATGCATAAAAGTAATGAGTACATCCCGTAGGATACGCATTCGCCATTTATGCATGAAATGAAGGTAACGTGGGTATTCAATTCATCCACCATTCCTTATGTATGAAGGTAACGTGGGTATTCAATTCATCCACCATTCCTTATGTATGAAGGTAACGTGGGTATTCAACTCATCCACCATTCCTTATGCATGAAGGTAACGTGGGTATTCAACTCATCCACCATTCCTTTCATTCTTTTCTTTTCTTTTTTCATTGATGCGAGATGTTATGGTACAATAAATAATGGTGCAAAATGTTATGCATATGCTTGCATATGCTTGTAAAAGTAAATGAAGTAAGGCACGAATATTAAAGAGATCGAATTCAACATAAAGTAAAGAGCATAAAGTAAATGACATAATGATAAATATAGATAAGAATCTCGGACGAACGATATGACGATCGAACTCCGATATCAATAATAAGATTAGAAACATAACTTAAACGATTAACCTATACCCTCCGGATTCTAAACTTCCAAATAATCCGAGGTTCTATTAACCGTTCTAGTTACAAGTTGGATTCTTAACTTCCAATGATCCAACCTTAGTTTCGTATCGAATCTAACTTAGAATCTTCTAAGATTCAAGTCTTTCTCGAGAACTTCTAAGTTCTCACTTGAAGGATTAACTTCTAATCCTAAGGGCACTAACTCATAACCCTCTAATCTTAGATTCGGATTCTAATCTTAGTTTCAAACTCTTCAAACCAATACACTCATTTGCTTTCTATAATTACTTTACATACTAATCATTCTCACCTTAATAAAAGTGAAGACTTTGCTCCTAAACACCGAAAGAGCAATCAACCACGAAGTTCAAAAACACCTACAAACGAATTATATCGTAACAATCAATAACGAAACCAACTATCATTCAAACAACTACTAAACATACAAAGCAACGAAAAACCCAACAAAACCCACAAAGAGGCCCACGGCCCTAACATCAAAAATGAGTCTCGGGTTTGGTTTTTTGGCTTTTTGGCAAATCAAATACGTTTTGAGTTGGTTTTAATCAAATTCGATAATCCCGATTTCAATGGGTATCGATGAATAGTGTTTTTGAACATTAATCCCTTTCCGAATTGAATTTAAATAAACATTCATTCATTAATTTCTAACCCATTTTCAATCCCAAAAGGGTAAATTTCAAACGGAAAGGGTTTCGATTGAAACTCGGTTTTAGGGTTATGGAATAGTTTCCAAAAACACTTAAAACTACTCCCGAATTGACAAACACCGAGTTTCACGCAAGAAATCGAAAGAAAACAAGCAAAACTCCATTAAAACACTATTTGGAGCTTAGGGTTTGAAGAGGTTCTTACCGAGAACTCCTCGGATCTCGAGAGAAACGGACGATGGCTAGGTGGAAAAGACTCAGTCGACCGATACCTTTCCAACGGACCCGGAATCAAGTCGATCCCAAGAAAACGAACAAAAACCAAAAATCCTTTTCTTGTCTTTGAAGCTCACGGCCAAGGAGGAAAATGGATGAGCAAAATTTGGTCAATTTGTGGTCAAAGGTGAGTTTTAAAGACAATTGAATAGTATTTTTAGATATTTTGTCAAATTGGGTAATTACAACTTTGCCCTTTTTTGACTTTTGGCTTAAAAACGAATCCCGAACATCTCAAACTATCCCAATGGTGATTAATAATTATTAATTGGCCCGTTAATAATTATTAATACCATTAAAACGTATTTAAATAAATAAAGCCATTAAAAGGAATTAAAATGAAATAAATTACTAAATTCTAATTTAATAATAAATAAATGAATTTTAATTACTCAAATTAAAATAAAATAAATAAAAAAAATTTTTTTATCACAAAATAACGGGACGTTACAGTGTTGGGAAGAAAAATATTTTTTTCTTCTTCCCAATTTCTTCTAAAGTTCGATCCCACAATCGAATTTCGTTTGATCGATCGGGATATAGCGTAGAAGATCTGGTGTTGCTGAGGATTTGAAGCTGTAAAGAAACCTCCAACCGATTCTCCATTATTCAGTCAATGTAAGTTCCAGTTTTAATTTTCGAATATATAAGCATGAATCTACATGTTTTATCACAAATTGCATGATGTTAATAGATCCGTTATTAAATGTTAATAAGTTTACTAAATAAAATTCCGCTAATTTAGTAAATCATCCCTTCAATTGGTATTAGAGCTAATTTTAATTATCATGCTAAATTTGTGATTTTTCGAAAATTTTGGTGGGTTGCATAAAAAGTTGTTTTATGTATGTTTATATAAATTGTGGAGGTTTGCTTATTGACTGTTTAGGTATTCTTGAGGCACTTAGGATTTTAAATTTTAGTAGAAAATTTGTAAACCCTAAATTTTAGGGTATAGGAAAAATTTGTAATTTTCCCATACCCAATGATGGCAAAATCGGCTACACCAAGGGAGGAAGAGAAGAAAATTTTTCCCCATCATTCATGATGCCCACGCCCAAAGATGAGATAAGGTAAAGATATGGTAAGATATTTTATCATAATTATCTTGTTATCTCAATTTAAAAATTTAAATATTTAAGATAAGGATAAAATCTTTTAAGATTATCTCCCTATCCTAAATTATAAATTATTAAATTGATATAAGATTACATGGAAAATATTTTCTTTATTTTTCCATATAATTAAAAGATAATTATTTTAAAACAAGTATTTATGGAAATATTAAGGAGATAATATTTGCCCCATAAATACCCATGCCCACGCCTACACCATGGAGGAGAGAGAAAGATGAAGCCTCAAGATCTACAATGGAAGATTTAATTAAGTTGTAATTTAATTTTCCGTTTTAGAAATAGTGCCAAGAATACCTGGTCAATTTAGCTATTTATTATTTAAATTGTTTATATGTATGATATAATTGTTTTTAAATAATATTCATGCATAAGAGTATGTCATGTAGAAAATCCCACCATAGGTTGTATGATTTTAATTAATTGTACATACATGCATCATGATATAATATGTGTTATTATATGCTAATGTATGTGAAGCATGCTATAATTTTATTTTATAAATGTTATTATCGAAAATTATATTCTAATTGTTTTAGAATTAAAAGCATGCTTATTTAGTTAAAATTCAAAAGTTAAATCTAGTTTAAAAGTTGAATAGAAACTAAATGAATTATTTGTAATATGGAATTATTGTTTAAACAATTGGGCCAAAATCCATATAAGATAAACAAATAGAAACTTTTAATTAAGGGTTAATTAAAAATTAATAATTGAGATTAATTAAATTGAACGGATCTCGGCGAGAAAGCTCGCCAGGCGATGAGGTTTCATAAAGTTCCCCTAACACCGGAGCGCCTCTAACCGGGAGCGATCCGGGAGAAAAGTTCAAATTAATAAATCAAAATTATTAAGACGGCGCATAATGTGATTAGTTTAAATTAGGAAAACTTGAACAATCACTTTATAAAATTAATCTAACCAATTTAAGAGTTAAAGTTGATTAGGTTAATTAAAACTTGGATTAATGAGTTAGCCTGAATTAGTCTAAGTTATGAAACCCTAACTCAAAATATTAAGTGGGAGAAGGAAACATGTCAATGAATCCTATGGTCTCCACTAATGGGCTCGAAATGTGAGATTTATACATGGCCTCGTAACACTGCCGCGGTGTTCATTCCCATAGGAAGGTTTATTGTATAAATCAATATCAAGTTGGGTCTCCCAAAAGGGATAAAGAATTTTAAATGAGATTGATTGAAGATCGAATCTACACTTCGTAGACACTCTTCAATTTTATTTAAAAGACTAAATTAGTGGGTCACACTTAAAAGAAATTTGATAAATTGTGTTATCAAAACTCTGGACCAAATACACGGTAAACAATGACATAGGAATATGAGTTATTCTGGAGTTGTCAATTGTTCGAGTGGCATCTCGTTTTAATGATGGTAACTGACCTATCATTCGACGGCACTTCACCGGTATCATTAAAATATCGTGACATAGTAACATGTTTTAGGGCTTTTCTGTTCATTAATATGTTCGCATTCATGCATCATATTTAATTATATGTCGAAACTTTGAGTATTTGAATGTTGAAAGCATGTTAGATTACTAAGATAAGGTTTATTTAAATTTTCAAGAAATGGCATCTGCTTTAGTCACAATCCTTGGAAAGAACAAACTAAATGGAGATAACTACACTTCCTGGAAAAATGAAATGAACACCATTCTCGTGGTAGAAGACTTGAAATTCGTTCTTAGTGAACTTAAACCTGATACACCGCTACCAATGCTCCTAAAGTCATTAAGGATGCATATGAGCGCTGGGTCGGGCAAATGAAAAGGCCCGTGTTTATTTGATGGCTGGGATGAGTGACGTCTTAGCCAAGAAACATGAACCAATGGAAACGGCTTTGGAAATAGGCGATTCCGTCAGGGCATGTTTGGCCAACCATCAAAACAAGCACGTCATGATGCTATAAAGTCAGTTTATAACACTCAAATGAAAGAAGGCACATCTGTTCGTGATCATGTTTTGACAATGATGAACTACTTTAACGTAAGCTGAAACGACCGGGGCCATGATTGATGACGAGTCCCAGGATAAGCTTTATATTGGAATCTCTCCCACCGAAGTTTTTTCAGTTTTAAAAGCAATTTGGTCATGAACAAACCGAGCTATTCCCTCACTCAATTGCTAAACGAACTTCAAACCTTCAAGCAATGAAAAAGGAAAACAAGAAGTCGGGAGAAGCAAATGTTGTCTTCAATGCTTCTAAGAAGAAAAAGAGCTCTACTGCTAAAAAGACCAAGCTCAATGCTAAGAAGAAAGCATTTAAGGCTGAGACCAAAGAGCCTAAGGGGAAATGTTTTCATTGCAACATAGATGGACATTGGAAGAGAAATTGCCCCAAATATCTCGAAGAAAAGAAAAAGGGGAAAGAAGGTAAATTAGATTTACTTAGTGAAAAATTTGAGAAATTTATTTTGAATGGTTGATTCAATAGTCACTAACATAAAGTTTTTTTAAAAAACTTTACAGGTGCAGCTTGATTCTTCAACACTGCTGGTTTGAAGATGACTCAAGATAGAAGTAGATTGGATTTACTGTTTTCAGTCTTTAATTTTTCATATTTCTAGTTTAGTTTAGTTTTAAATTTTGTTTTAAATTTTGAATTATGTAATAAATATTGATTCTCACCCTATAAGAATCAAATTAGGAATATTTTAATAAAAGTCGTTTAGTTAAATATTCCTTTGCAATTTTATTACAACGTTCCAAAGTGTGATTGGATGGTTATTCAAAATACTTAGAATAAAACAAATAAATTCCAAATCCAAATTCTAAACTACTAAATATCTAAACAAGTTATGAAGGTTTAAAAATGTTTAAATGTTTAAGTCTAAAATCACTTAAATAAGTTAAAGGATTAACCTCTTAAAGATGGTTCTCAAAGAATTTGAGATGATAACCATGTTGATCTACAAACTTAAAGAAATAAGTGAAATTGAGCATCTTTGATTTATCAAAGAAACTGGACTTAAAATCACTAAAGTTCAACACTTAGATGTTAAACTTAAGTGAAAAAAGAACAAAGAATCAATTTCTAGTATTCCAAACATTCGAGTTATTTAAAAGGATGTTTTAAAGGAGTACTTACTGATATGGAATAAACAATATAGAAATTGAAAGTAATAATTAGTGAATTATTGAATTCACAAATTATTAAAGAAAAGTTCAGTAAATCAGTGATACTGAAAGTTTTAAACCTTACTTAAGATAGAAAACAATTACAATGATTTTATTTCACAATAAAAACAAGTAGTTATTTAAAAGTTTAAATTGTTAAACTACTTGTAGAACTTTATTTGAGTGGGAGCGTCATAATACGAACCAAAGGACTTTCGAAGTCCAAGTGAAACTCATTGACTACAAAATCAATGAATAAAGTTCAAAATAAGTGAAATAAAATGACATGAATTTTCAATAGTTGAATTGAAAAAGGTCACTTATACTTATACATTATTTTGGAAATAATAAGAAGTATAGAATTGTAATCATTAAACAAATGAAAGTAATGGAGAATTACTTTGTAGTGGGAGCTTAAGAATTTCGAGAATCCTAGAACCAATGTGACTAAAATAAAATTTACAAATAGTATGTTAGTGCACATAGATAAAATGGGAGATTTTATGAGTTGCATGGGCTCAAATTCGAACATGATTTAATTCCATGTAAGAATTTGACAAAATACTTTTGCGAATTAAAAATCAGATGAGTTAAGTATAAGTAAAATGAGTTTTTACTAACTAAACTCTAGATTCGTGTAATTACTAAGTCGTTAGTAAATGAAAAGTGGTTGAAGATGATAGTTTCAAATCAATAGTTAATAGAGTTTATTTTATGGCGATAAAATATGGAATCTATTAAACTTAATGAAACTAACATCGGACAAAAGAAATACATACTAAACAGATGAAAACGTTACTGATAAAGCATTAAAATGACTACCATGGCTAAGTAGTTGATAGTCATCCAGTTTGACTGGAATTACAAGTCAAATCTCCAAAGGTCTAGGACAAGTGGGAGATTGTTAGGAATGGTGTCCTAGAACTTGTAATTATTTAATAATAATAATTTATTAAGAATAAATTAAATAAATAAACATAAGTTCTTTATATTATCTAGATTGATTCAATTAATGATATTAAGAATATATGGAAATATGTAAATATCAAACATTCAAATAGTAAACCCTAAGTTACTCTTATGAAATCACGACTTAGTATGTGAGTCATACAAGAGGATTAAAGTCGAGATGAG
The DNA here is from genome assembly GCA_028015215.1 of Gynostemma pentaphyllum. NCBI lineage: Eukaryota > Viridiplantae > Streptophyta > Magnoliopsida > Cucurbitales > Cucurbitaceae > Gynostemma > Gynostemma pentaphyllum. The sequence continues at coordinate 25,658,885 of CM051345.1, read as the reverse complement.
TAACTTAAACGTGTCTACGAGAAACGGATAACGTTTGGGAACCTTATCCTGGTAACACTGTTGATAGCTTCGCATTTTGTTTATAGACAAATGATCGAATCCTGATCATTCATGTGGGAGACATGAAATGGAAGTATCATATGCAATGTTGATTGTATAAGACAGGACCACGATGTTCGATCAAATTTCTCCTTAGTACCGTTTACGAGAAATAATCGAATATCAAACTAAGTTTATCAACCGTGATAGATCTCAATCCTGAGTGAAATGCGGACTCCTATTTGTGGAGTTATGTTCTTTGATTCACATAGTTGAGAGCGATCTGTAAGAACGCTCAATACACTCCTGTTTTGGGAACATGATTAGACAAGTAGCTGGGAACTCATTTTCACGAGATGGAATTCATAACTTTCCTATAAATTAACGGTATCAGTGCGATACCTAAACATTTTAGGAACTTTAGGAAACTCCCTTGATGTACTGATTCGAGACATGAACAAGTGACGTCACGACTTCTATTGATCACAGAAGTATCTTATCTCTAGTTCGACTAAAGATAAAGTTCATTGGAGAATCAGCGGGAACACAAGGATAAAGCGGTAATTACAGGGGCAAAACGGTAAATTTATCCTTTGTAATTATGAGGGTTCCACGTGAAGGATATATCACGAGATATAAATAAATGATAAACTAAATGGACATAACTCATCTATAGTGAGGGGAGTTCAGCTATGAATCTATAGTGGAATTATTCATAGTTAGATAATAAGTAATTAACGATTATGAGTTAATCACTTAATTGACTAATTATTAAGCCCATGATCTATAGGTCCATCGGGTCCCTATGCTAGCCCAAATATCGTAGTCGCGAAATCAAGTAGAAGAAATGGAAATTTTAAGTAAAGTGAATTACTTAAAATAGGCAATATTAATTGTTTAAATATTGAGTATATTTAAACGGTAATTAATATAAACATTATTAATTGTTTAAATAATGAGTTTATTTAAACATGAAATTAATAATGAAATATTATTAATTATACATTATTAATTATTTAAATATTGAGTATATTTAAATGGTAATTAATAATTTGAAATTAATTAACAATTATTAATTGTTTAAATAATTAATTATATTTAAACGGAAATTAATAATTAATATTAATTAAATTAATAATAAAATATTGTCAATAAAATTATTAATTTGTGGAAATTAATAATTATAATATTTATTATTAGTTATTTAAATAATGAAAATTATTTAAATGGAAATTAATAATTAAATATAATTTGATAAATATTTAGACGGGAGAAAATATTAATATTATTAATTGTTTAAATAAAATATTTATTTAAATGGTAATTAATAAATAAATTAATTAAGTTGGACTTATTAATTTGAGAGAGTTTCTAGCCCAATTGGATTAATGAACTCAATTGGGATTGGCCCGAAATAATTAATTAAATAAATTAGAATTTTTTTTTAATTAATATATGCAATTTTCGGCCATATGATGTATTTTGGGAAGAGATAATTGTTTGAATTATATCCTACAATAATTACATAGATTTATTTACCCAAGATAAATAAAAATAAAGAAAATAAAATAATCTCCTATTTATCTATGGCATTTTCGAAATTGCTAGATAAAGGAAAGAGATTATCTTTTTTCTTTTTTGTGTTTATCTCTATAGATTAATCCTAATGTGATTAGGATTCCTATTTTTCTATAAATAGGAGGGTTGGGTCATTCATAAATCACACAATACAATTCAATTCTTTGGAAATTGAAAAATCTTTCTTCCTCCCTTCTCCCTTCCTTGGCCGATTTTCTCATAGTGTTGGGAAGAAAAATATTTTTTTCTTCTTCCCAATTTCTTCTAAAGTTCGATCCCACAATCGAATTTCGTTTGATCGATCGGGATATAGCGTAGAAGATCCTGGTGTTCTTGAGGATTTGAAGCTGTAAAGAAACCTCCAACCGATTCTCCATTATTCAGTCAATGTAAGTTCCGGTTTTAATTTTCGAATATATAAGCATGAATCTACATGTTTTATCACAAATTGCATGATGTTAATAGATCCGTTATTAAATGTTAATAAGTTTACTAAATAAAATTCCGCTAATTTAGTAAATCATCCCTTCAATTATCAAATTAAATGAGGAAATAAATAAAAGGAGTTTTATTTATTTAATTATTTAAAGGAATTGTTCCATTAAATAATGAGGAAAATAAAAAATGCCCAAATATTGTCATTGGATGATGATAGGGGCGTGTGGCCCAAGGTGGGGTCAGGGTTGACCAAGAAGTTTGCATTTTTATTTTATAAAATATATGAATATCTTATTTTAAATTAATATGATTAATTTAAAATGGAAGATATGGAATATCTTATTTAAATTAATATGATTAATTTAAATGGAAGATATGGAATATCTTATTTAAATTAATATGATTAATTTAAATGGAAGATATGGAATAATATATTTAAATTAATATTGATTAATTTAAATAAAAGATATGGAATGTTTTATTATGGAATAAAATATAATATCTTTATTATTCAAATATATTTTAGAATATCTCATTAAATGAAAAAGATATTCAGAAGATTTTCTGAGGCCTTTACTCTCCTATAAATAGGACCTTTGGGGTGACCCCAAAACACACAACCAAGAGAGTTAAAGTAAAGGCTAAGGAATTTCCTCTCCTCCCCTCTCTCTTGGCCGCCCATAGGGTGATTGGGAAGAAAATTCTTCTTCTCAATTTTTCCTTTTTCCAAAGGAGATAGTGCCCACGCACCGATTCTCTTTTGTGCTTAGTGAGGAAGATCTTTTTGGTGGTCCCTGGATCGTAACCATCAAAGAAGGAGGAAGAGTCCGACACTTCTCGACAAGGGTTAGTTTTTCTTTTATGCATTTAGAATTTTGAATTTATTATACTGCAAGGAAAGATCCGTTGGGACTTCCGTTTGAGAACTCTTTTAGAGGCCTCAATCCCAACAACTGGTATCAGAGCAGTCTTGTTAATATAATATTTTCAAAATTATATGATGGGAATTGAAAACGATTTTAAAAACGGTTTTAAAATTGTGGTTTTGCGTTTTGGTTGAATTAGGATTTATTGGCCTATGGTTTTCTTTCCTAGAAATTTTGTAAACCCTTCATTGGGTTTAGGAAAATTTTGTAATCGTTTTAGTCATATGGGATATCGATCGAAACGATGGAGGAAAGAAAAGATGAACCGGATCCCGGCCGGTACAGAAGGAGTCGGTACCGCGAGCTGCAGGTGGAGAAGACCACCACGGCGGCGGCATTGCCCGCCGCCGCGGTGGCGCTTCTGCAGCAGCAGCCGAAGCTGCTGCTGTGGCTGTAGCAGCAAAACAAAAAAAAATGAAGGGGAAGGGGCGGCGGCGCCTAGGGTTAAAACCCTAGGTGCCTCCCCTCGGTCTTTCGGTTTTTCGTTTTTCTGGAGATCCTGGAGATGTTCGTGATGAAGATTATTTCTATATTAGATATAGGTTTAATTTTCATAGATTTGGCCAATAGTATCCCAACCAAAATTGCTTATTTATTTATTATATATGTGATATATATAAATATTAATTATTCATGCACAATGTATGCCATAAATAATTATTCCCATCATAAATGCATAAATGCCATGATCATGCATCATTAATAGAGATTATTGATATTATACTCATGCCTTGTATAAATATAATTGCTATATTTATTGTGCTAGAAATTTAATTAAGGGGTTAATTAGTAATTACTAGCAGCATGTTTTAGGTTTTAATTAAAATGGTCTAAAAGAGTTTAGTAACAAATATTTTAATTAATTGTTTAGTTTTAAATAGGATTTGAAACTAAAACCTAAAAGATAAGGTGTCACTATTTTTAATTAAAGAGTTAATTAAAAATTAATGAAGATGAGTTTATTAATTTAAATATAACTCTGGCGAGAAAGCTCTGCCCAAGATAAGAGGTTATTTAATCGTTCCATTAACACGGGACCCCTCTAACTGGGAGCGATCTAGGAGTCATATTTTATTAATAATTCTCTTCATTGAGACGGTGCATAATGTGTTAGGATTAATAGAGATTAATCACTTGGCTTTCACATTAAAATCAATCTAACTAATCTATAAGAGCTATTATAAGTTAGATTGAACTTAGATATTAGAGGTAGCCTGGGTATATCTAAGTTAAAAGCCTTAGCTAGTTATATTGAGTGGGAGAAGGACAAGTGACAACGTGTCCTGCGGTCTCCAAGTTGGAATCAATGTGTGAGGTTCATATAGGGCTTCTGTGGTGTTGGTAACTCTTCACTCATTCCCTCCGGAAAGCAACCGTATGAATCAATACCCGGGTGATTCTCTTTAGGATAGGATTTTTTAAAGCTCTTGATGTTTGACTCTCCCTTCGGTGACACTCATCAAGATAACTTTAAGCCATCTAAAACTTGGGTTACACTCAAAGGGATCCATTTAGAAAGATACTTAAGACTCTTGATGTTTGACTCTCCCTTCGGTAACACTCATCAAGAATAATATTTAAGTGATCTAGATGTTTCGCCTGACCAAAACATAGTAACTAATAGAACTGTAGGATATGAGATAGCCCGGGGATGTTCATTAGTTGAGAGGAGTCTCATTTTAGTGGGAGGGAACCTTGACCTGCCTACGTAGGCATCGTTCCTGTTTCACTAATATACCATCGCATTGAAATTGTGTTTTAAGGTTTTAGAATTTCATTAAATGTGCATTCATGCATCACGTTTAATAGATGCCAAAAGTATGAATGAATGGATATGTAAAATTGTATTACTAAGCATGTGTTTATTTATTTACAGCAATTATGTTGAATTCTCTTATTGCAATTCTAGCTACTAAAAAATTGAATGGTGAAAATTTCGCCACTTGGAAAAACAACATCAATACCATTCTGGTTATTGAAGATCTCAAATTCACCCTTCTAGAGGAATGTCCTCCAGAACCGCCTGCTAATGCAACTCGAACGGTTTGAGAGGCATATGATCACTGGATCAAGTCTAACGAGAAAGCTCGTGTCTATATATTAGCTGGACTTACTGAAGTCGTATCCAAGAAACTTGAACCTCTGCCTACAGCATATGAGATGCTGCAATCGGCACAAGAGATGTTTGGCAAGCCATCCGAGTAAGCCAAACATGAGGCTCTCAAGTACATCATGAATGCTCGCATGAAAGAAGGAACTTCGATTAGGGAACATGTCCTTAACATGATGGTCCATCTAAATGTGGCTGAGATAAATGGTGGAACTATAGACGAGACTAGCCAGATCAGCATGATTCTTGAAACCCTTCTAGATAGCTTCTTATCGTTCAAGAGTAATTATATTCTGAACAAGGTGGGCATGAACATGTCCCAAATTCTTAATGAGCTGTAGACTTTCGAGTCTATGTTGCTGAAAGGCAAGAAGACGAAAGCTGTGGAAGCAAATGTTGCTTCTGCTCATGATGCCTCTAGCTCGGGCTCTAAGAATAAGAAGCCAAAGCTCTGGAAAAAGAAGGGTAAAGGAGCAAACAAGAAATCCAAGAGAGGAAAAGTTCCCAAAGGAAAGTGTTATCACTGTAAAGGTGGAGGGCACTGGAAAATGAACTGTCCCAAGTTCTTAGAAGAGAAGAAAAAGGGCAAAGAAGGTAAATATGATTTATTCTTCTTGGAAACCTTTAATGTGGAGGATTGTAAATACACCTGGATACTTGATTCAGGAGTCACTAATCACTTCTGCTCTTCTTATCAGGGAAGTAACTCTTGGAGAAAGATCAAGCCTGGAGAAGTGTCTCTGAGGAATAGCGTGGGGCAGATGGTGGATGCAGAAGCTGTTGCTGATATAAAGTTATCTTTTAATAATAAAATGTTTATTTTCTGAACATCGTTTATTATGTTCCTGGTTTAAACCAGGAACATAGTTTCTTTGGGTTGTATTCGTAAACAACATTATACCTGGTGGATTTCGATATTAATATAGTTGATATTTTTAAAGATGGAAACTTTATTTGTTCAGGAATAGAAGATAACAATTTATATATACTAACACCGTTAGTATGTGCAACACTTTATAATACTTGAGTTGTTTTGCATCGCAGAGTCTAGAACTAATAAAGGTAGAATTTCTAAAGATGAGACCCTTCTATGGCATCTAAGGCTTGGCCATATTAACCTCAATAGAATTCAAAGACTGGTTAAAAGTGGACCTCTAAGTAACTTAGAGCTTGGTACACTCCCAGTATGTGAATCCTGTATAGAGGGTAAAATGACCAAGCGTCGTTTTTCAGCTAAAGGAAATAGAGCCACAGAACCACTAGAGCTTATCCATTTAGACCTTTGTGGTCCGATGAATGTAAAAGCTAGAGGTGGATATGAGTACTATGTGTCTTTTATGGACAACTACTCAAGGTATGGGTACATTTACCTGTTGCAATTCAAGTCTGAAACTCTTGAGAAATTCAAGGAGTTTAAAGCTGAAGTTGAAAAGCAACTTGGTAAATCTATCAAGACACTTCGATCAGATCGTGGTGGGGAGTATATGGACTATGAGTTCAAAGACTACTTGATAGAAAATGGGATTACATCCCAACTTTCAGCTCCTGGTACACCTCAGCAGAATGGTGTAGCTGAAAGAAGAAATAGAACCCTACTCGAAATGACAAGATCAATGATGAGTTATTCATCATTACCAGAATCTTTCTGGGGTTACGCATTGGAGACTGCGTTATACATCCTAAATAGGGTACCTTCTAAAAGTGTTTTAGAAACGCCTATTGAGTTATGGTCGGGACGTAAAGTAAGCTTGCGTCACTTCCGAGTATGGGGATGTCCAGCACACGTGCTGAAAACGAACCCTAAGAAATTAGAATCACGGTCTAAGGTATACTTCTTTGTAGGCTACCCTAAAGAGACGCGTGGTGGATTGTTTTATAGTACTGAAGAGAATAAAGTATTTGTGTCAACAAATGCTACATTCTTGGAAGAGGACTATATAGGAAAGCACAAATCTCTGTGTAAATTAGTACTAGAGGAGATGATTCCAAGTGAAACCACTAATGAGCCAACAATTGTTGTTGACTTGCCTATCTCTTCAAATAGGAAGAGAAATTCTAGTCAAATCCAGTTAAGTCCCCATCGTAGTTGAAGGGTATCCAAGTTGCCCGAACGATATTTGGGATTAACTCAGGTCAATGGTGGCGGTATTGACCTGGAGGATCCATTGTCTTATAAGGAAGCAATGGTGGATGTTGACAAAGAAAAATGGCTAAAAGCCATGGATCTCGAGATGGAGTCCATGTACTCCAACTCAGTCTGGGAACTTGTAGATCAACCAGTTGGGGTAAACCCCATTGGGTGCTAGTGGATCTATAAGAGGAAACGTGGAGCCGATGGGAAAGTAGAGACTTTCAAGGCTAGACTTGTAGCAAAGGGGTATTCCCAAAAGGAAGGGGTGGACTATGAGGAAACCTTCTCTTCTGTTGCTATGTTAAAGTCTATTAGAACTCTTCTATCCATAGCAACCTATTTCGATTACGAAAAATTGGCAGATGGATGTCAAGACAGCATTTTTGAATGGCTATCTTAAAAAGGGTATCTATATGCTCCAACCAGAGAGATTCATTGTTCAAGGTGAAGAACAAAAAGTTTGTAAGTTGCTAAAATCCATTTATGGATTAAAGCAAGCTTCACGGTCTTGGAACAAATGATTTGACACTACGGTCAAATCATATGGCTTTGAACAGAATGTTGATGAGTCTTGTGTTTACAAGAAGATACTCAACAAGGATGTGGTTTTTCTCATTCTATACGTGGACGATATCTTACTTATTGGGAATAATGTAAGGGTATTATCGGACGTTAAGAAATGGCTAGCTAACGAATTCCAAATGAAGGATTTGGGAGAGGCTCAATATGTTCTTGGTATCCAAATAATAAGGAACCGAAAGAACAAGACGTTAGCGTTGTCTTAGACATCCTACATTGACAAAATAGTTGCCAAGTATGGGATGGATAAATCCAAGAAAGGAGTGTTACCTTTCAGGCATGGGATTTATTTAAATAAGGACCAATGTCCTAAAACTGCTCAAGAAGTCGAGAGTATGAGACAGTATCCTTATGCATCAGTAGTTGGAAGTCTAATGTATGCGATGTTGTGTACTAGACCGGACATCTGTTATGCAGTAGGGATAGTAAGCCGTTAACAATCAAACCCTGGTTATGAACATTGGGTTGCAGTCAAGAATATTCTCAAGTATCTTCGGAGAACTAGAGAACATGTGCTAGTGTACGGTAAAGAGGATTTGATTCTCAAGGGGTACATGGATTCAGACTTCCAGGCAGATAAGGATTCTAGGAAATCCACGTCTGGATCAGTTTTCACACTTTGTGGTGGAGCCATTGTTTGGAGGAGTATAAAGCAAAGTTGTATTGCCGACTCCACAATGGAGGTCGAGCACGTAGCCGCTGCGAAGCCGCTAAAGAGGTTGTCTGGCTTAGGAAGTTCCTAACCGATCTGGAGGTAGTACTAGACATGGACAAACCCATAACACTGTTCTGTGATAACAGTGGTGCTGTAGCCAACTCCAAAGAGCTTAGAAGCCACAAACGGGGAAAGCACATAGAGAGAAAGTATCACCTGATAAGGGAGATAGTCCAAAGAGGAGATGTTGTAGTGACAAAGATAGCCTCTGAGGATAATATTGCTGATCCATTTACAAAAACGCTTCCGGCTAAGGTGTTTGAGCGTCATATGGGTAGTTTAGGATTACTAGATAAATCTCTGTAAAGCTTTAGTGCAAGTGGGAGATTGCTGGGGTTTCTGCCCTAAATCTTATGTAATCGAATTAAACTATAAATAAATAAAGGAATTATAAATTAGTAATATTTACATTGTCATTTATTATTAGTTTAATAAATGTAATCCATCATAAGATCCAGAGTTATGTATGATAACTTAAAGTGAGCATATGATGTGGGAAGATTCAATTAAGTGTAACTCAAATAGTCTGTGGTAAATGAATAAAGGTTGGGTGCCTTATTTCTGGTAACACCACTAACACGGCCCACTTGTGAATTGGCACAAGTAATCTCATCTGGATCGCTCATGTAGAGACATGTGAGTGGGGGTGTTACTGCAATAGAGATTGTAGTAGACTGGACTAAGATAAACTTACTGTCTTCTGGGAAAGCCGTTACAGAAAGACACTTCGTTTATCAACCGGTTGATCATGTACAATTGATCTTAATCCTGAGTGGATTACGAACTCCTGTTCGCAAGAGACAAGCCTTTGATTTGCATAGGTGAGAGTGACTCGTATAGTTCGCTCAATATGCCTCCCACTTTGGGGATTGCATCTTGCTTATAGTTGGGAACGTAATTACACAAGAATTGGAATTCACTCTTTTCCATATAGGAAAATAGATAAGTAGTTCCCTTATGGACTGATTCGGTCTTGAACAGCGGGGCCCCATATTGTTCTAATGAAGAAAAAGGTTAAAGACGCATAATAGAGATTATGTAAGGTTGTTCATTGGAGAATCAGTTGGGCTTAAGAAACAAGATGTATCATGGAGGTTAATACGGTGTAAATACCTAGCCATGGATACGAACTAACTTGTGAAGGATCAAAGTGTAGTTAATGATTATAGCCAATGAACATAACTATGTCTATAGTACTAAGAGTGCAACTCTAGATATTTAGTGGAGTTATCTAGGAGTTAATGAATGAGAATTAGTTGATTAAAAGGAGTTTTAATCAAAGGTAATTCTGGATCAGTGGAGCTTAGTCCTATAGGTCCATTAAGTCCTCCGAGCTAACGCATGTAATCGAAAACATAAATTAATATGATTAATTTCTCTTTGGAAAATTGGAAATGAATAGAGGAGTCTATTCAATAAATTAAAGGAAATTAAATAGAGGAGTCTATTTAATTATTTAATTAATGGTGGAATTAAATAGATGAGTCTATTTAATTATTAAATAGAAGAATCTATTTAATTCTAAGAGATTAAATAAAGGAGTTTATTTAATTAAGTTAATTTTGTGTTGTCCAAAATTAATGGGGATTTAAATAGAAGAGTCTATTTAAATATTTAATTTGAAATTATCAAATTAAATGAGGAAATAAATAAAAGGAGTTTTATTTATTGGAATAAATAAAAGGAGTTTTATTTATTGGAATAAATAAAAGGAGTTTTATTTATTTAATTATTTAAAGGAATTGTTCCATTAAATAATGAGGAAAATAAAAAATACCCAAATATTGTCATTGGATGATGATAGGGGCGTGTGGCCCAAGGTGGGGTCACACGCCCCCCTTGGTCAAAGGGTTGACCAAGAAGTTTGCATTTTTATTTTATAAAATATATGAATATCTTATTTTAAACTAATATGATTAATTTAAAATGGAAGATATGGAATATCTTATTTAAATTAATATGATTAATTTAAATGGAAGATATGGAATATCTTATTTAAATTAATATGATTAATTTAAATGGAAGATATGGAATAATATATTTAAATTAGTATTGATGAATTTAAATAAAAGATATGGAATGTTTTATTATGGAATAAAATATAATATCTTTGTTATTCAAATATATTTTAGAATATCTCATTAAATGAAAAAGATATTCAGAAGATTTTCTGAGGCCTTTACTCTCCTATAAATAGGACCTTTGGGGTGACCCCAAAACACACAACCAAGAGAGTTAAAGTAAAGGCTCAGGAATTTCCTCTCCTCCCTCTCTCTTGCACCGCCCATAGGGTGATTGGGAAGAAAATTCTTCTTCTCAATTTTTCTTTTTTCCAAAGGAGATAGTGCCCACGCACCGATTCTCTTTTGTGCGTAGTGAGGAAGATCTTTTTGGTGGTCCCTGGATCGTAACCATCGAAGAACGAGGAAGAGTCAGACACTTCTCGACTAGGGTTAGTTTTTCTTTTATGCATTTAGAATTTTGAATTTATTATACTTCAAGGAAAGATCCGTTGGGACTTCCGTTTGAGAACACTTTTATAGGCCTCAATCCCAACAATTACAACATAAGTAAAAAATATGTGAAGATGAACCAGGACCTCTAAAACAGCCTTATGAGACGCAATGAATCTCTAAAAGACTTTATCTTCATATTTAGAAAGGTTAAATTAGAAATCCTTAGCTATAAGGAAGAAGAGGCTGTCTCAGCCTTCGCTCATGCTATCCATCTAGACCATACACTCTAGAGTCCATTTAGCAAATCGAATCTTAAGTCTATGATTGAGTTTTAGACCTAGGCTCCAAACAAATCTTAATGGAAGAATCTTAACGAATAGTGAGAGAATTACAAGGAGGTGAAGGAAAGAAAGAGGAGGACCGTTTCTTGACAAAAAGAAGAAGAGAAAAATGATAAAAAACCGACAGATGTGAAGATTCATGGAAAAGCAAAGGAGACAAGTGAGGCGAAAAGAAGAACTATAACCTTTATCGGACCAGCTTCGCACCAATCAATGTGAACCAGGAGAAACTAGTGGGAAGCTCTCATACTACGCTTTTCACGATAATAATAGTCACAACACGAAAGAATATTGAATCCTAAATAAGGAGGTTGAACGAATATGCGTCGAACGAGCGAAAAAGCTGAGAAAATTGGTCTCGGAAAAAATGAGGACCTCTAAAGGAGAAAGAACCTGTGGAGAAAGCTCATTCGCTTCCAAACGAAACCGTCCCAAGAGAGAACGAAGGAGATAACCCAGACAAAAGAGGCGCTCTAAATATAATCTACTGTTTAGGTCCTGAAATCATCAAAGCCATGATTGAGCCTTTGGACCAGGACATCGAACATGAGCAAATGGACGAGACATAATTAAAGGACAAGAAGGTCAAGGGAAAATGAAAGAGAAAGACAAAATGAGTCAGCTGAGTTTGGACCCTACAGACTCCAAGCAAGAAAGTGAGGAAGTTAATAAAGAGAAGCATATCATGATACATCTAATTCACTTCCCAGATTTGACCGTGAAAGAAGCAAAACTAAAAATCAGAGATGCTAGAATTCCTGTCTATAGGGTGGGACTCAAGGGAACGAATCATGTTTCATTTTCAGATGTAGACTTAATAGACGTTAATCAACCATACAATGATGTGCTTGTCATTATGGTGGGAGTTAGGAAGTACAATGAACACAGAGTCATGGTTGATCAAGTGGGACAAACATCATATTAGGGGTTGCACTAAACAAGAATTGGTAGGGTTCAACAACACATTCACACAGTCCTCTGGAACAATTGAACTCCCCATCAGCTTAGAAGGTGTTAACGAAACCGCACCATTTCACATACTAGACACCAAGTCTAGCTACAATATGTTGTTCGATCGACCATGGCTGCATGAGATAGTGCCCTATTGTCAACGAAACACCATAAACTTAAATTTCCTTAGAAGAATGAAATGGTGATGATTATAGGAAGCTAAAATGCGACAAGAAGCTGTATGGTTGATGTCAGAAAGCTTAAATCTCAAGAAATATAAATCAGAGTAGAAGTCAAGGGTCGTGGAACCAAAGCACACATATTTCCGACCCAAAACTCTTTACACCCTGAGGATAAAACAAATACGACACAAATTGGAGTAAAGATGAACGAGAATGTAAAGGAAGAAATATCGAGTTTTTTATGATCAAGATGGTGAACTTTTGGTCAGGATCACATTAAAATGATAGGCATAAGAGAGAAAGTAATCGTGCATAAACGGTGCACCTGTTCAACAAAAATGGTAAAAGTTTGCTCCTGATCTAAATAAAATTATAAACGATGAAGTACAATGCTTGTTAGAAAAGATGTTTATCCGAGAAGTCAAGTGCTCAGAATGGCTGGCCAACGTGGTAGGTTTCAAGAAGAAGAACAAAAAAATGTAGGTTTGAGAAGTTTGAGCTAAAGAATGCTTTGTGTTGTAAATAATGTCTTAATCTTTTATTTTGAGATGTAACATCTTGTGACTCCTATACGACTTTAAGTTAATCCAAACTTTATTTTCCTCTCTCAGTTTTAGTTTTAATTAAAAGTGGTTGACGTGCATATTGCTTACTAAACGATGATTATTTATGAATATTGTCTTGTGCATTTTTGAAATAATGATTTTGCAAGTGAACTCGTGTGGGTCTATGCTTCCGCTGAGTGTACTCGCGGCTTAGACATATTTATTAAGTCAGGTCATTACATGTTGATTATGAGTACGATAGTTTTAAGGAAGAACTTGAGAATGCCCGCATTGATGATTACGACATGGACATGTCGGATGAGGAGCTGATTTGCAAATAATCAATGTTGTTTACCTCTTTTCTCTTATTCTTTTCTTCCATGCTTTATGAATTTACTGATTTGCTTATAGACTTGGTTGTTTTTTTGTTGTTGTGAGGACATAACCCTCTGTAAGTTTGGGGCAGGGTAGTTCTGCTACCAATCTTTAAGTGCTCTCTTCTTAATCATGTTTTAAGGTCGGAATGTATTGGCCTGCTATGCTTATTTTGTTTGCTCGAACCTATAAAATCCAAATTCTAATATATCTATCTTTCTATTTTAATCTTTTTGTCATGATTTACTTTTCTTTCCTTTTATTCTTTCAAAAAAAAAGAAGAAAAATATAGGGTTGGAAAACATACAAATAATAGAGTTTTAGTCGTGTTAGCAGGGTTGCGATCTGTAAGATGAGGCATATGAGACTCTTCTTGCCTGAAAGTATAACTAAACCTAAATTAAGGACACTTAGAATTGATGAATCTCCTATACTTCCTAAATATTTTGGATCCCTTTTGCAAACTCAAACAACCAAGTAGGGAACTGGAGAGCAACTTACTTAGTGAAAAATCAAAAATCAAAGTGAACACTTCTTCCCTAGGAGAACCAAAAGCAAAAATCTTTCTTTGAAACCCTTACATAGAGACAAAGTAAATAAAAAGAAATACATTTGGGGATGACATAGCCACTAATCCTGTTGCAAAGCCAAACACTTCCAATGTCTTTATAAAAGCAAGAGCTATATCCCTAAGTGCACATAGTACACCTTAAAAAAAGTAAAATAGGTTGGAAAAAAAATAGTCACTCCTCTTCCATAGGAATGAGTGAGCACATAGGGCAAGCCTCTAGATGAAGGTAACTAGGAAGTCAAATTAGTAAGTTGCTTCAAACAAAAAAGTGAGAAAAAGAAAAGAAAATGTATCAAAGAGGGAGACAAAGAAAGGGGTGTGAGTTGAGAAAGTTTTAAATTAAGATAAAGAACTTTAGCATAGTTGTCTGGTTAGTTGATTGAGAATATAAAGAGGGAGACAGAGATATGGGATGCACACATTGTCACCATTGAGATCTTCCTTCCCTTTATATGTTTGGTTAAGCTTTAATTCTGCTGTAAACTTGAGAAGATGTTGATAGTAGATCTCTGCACTAAGAAAACAAGAAATCTAGCCAATATAAATATTTAGTCCAAGTTTTTGTTTTCTTTTTTCTTTTATCCAAATAGTTTTTTAAGCATTACTCGAGGGCGAGCAATTCAATTTTGGGGCTATGATAATTCCTCAAAAAGATGTATTTTATATGCCTAAACTTCAAAAAAAAAACAAGAGAAAGAGTCAAGTAATTCAGTGGGATAACAATAAATTTATTAATTATTAGCTTAGTTTTGTAGTAGCTTTTTCTTAGATGCTCTTGTAGTGTTTTTGTTGTTTTAACTAAAGATTCCTTATCTTTTTTCTTGTCTTTGCTTCATGATTTGATGATTAATTAATCTAAGTTTCAAACTCTAGGAACTGCCTTTGATTTTTGTTTTTAGTGCAACAGGATAATCTTTGTCTGCATCAAGCTGAGTTGTTGCTGAAGTAATCCCTTTAAGAGGAGCTAAAGATATTTTCTATCCCAGTCAATAGTGCTCGAGTTGACAAGCTAGTGTAGCTTCATGCGACAGTACTGATGCGAACGTGCAAGTGTGACGACCCGACTTATTTAGAAGTCCAGGACGTGAGCACGTAATAGAAACGGTAAGTTTTAAACTTAAATCATATGGACTATTAGAAATAATCAAAACTTCGACATGATGTATACGTAAATTCATTAACCCAAAATGATACATCAACCTGTTTATTGAAAATAACAGCTCGTCGACCGGTTCAGAAAAACACATGAGTTCAGAATTTCAATACAACAAAGTTGGTGCACCAAATTTTAAAACACGACATATATATACATATATATACATAAGATTTGCAAGACTTTGACTCCAACACAAGTATACAACTATTTAACAACATTCCCAAAATCCTTTGGCTTGCGTGACTGTAAGCCAATCCAAAATCATCCATCTTGGGCTAGCAATGTGCACCACCTGCCTCTCCATGCCCTCACCCCCGAGCATTACCTGAAAGGTGATTTAGAGCACCTTTGAGCATGACACTCAGTGAAAACAAAAGAATATGAACAGTGATGCAGGATGACTATGATAAAATGCGAAAGAACATAATAACATGCTTAAAATGTGTATGAACAAATGCTTTACGTATGGATGATATCAACTAGTCATAACATCTTTAAATACATAATTCCTTCCTCTTTGATACCACAAGCATTACCAATACAAACCCGGCATCTCACTACGCTCATATTACAAAATCAATCAACCTTTGAGCCGTAGCTCATCTCAGTTTCAAACTATTTCAATTCATTAGCACCCGGGCAATTGTTTACGTAGTACACCAAAGCTCCATCACTTCTCTGTCACGGTAACCATGTGTAACGTCCAACATCCATACACCGTTACACGGGTTACTACCCCATGGCCATATTATGATCAAATGATATGCATAAGTAAAATGTATGACATGAAATGAATGAGACATGCTTCTTCACAATAACATTATATAACATAATAATGATTCAAAAAATGTAAATAGTTAAATCATTTCAAAATCGGTATATGACTCAATCTTTGCTCATAGAATGTTCAAGTTTCAAATTTTCACATGGTTCTTGATCACACTTTTCAGGTTATCTTAATCGTACTATTTATCGAGCATAATCAATCAAAATGTAACGAGTATGCCTAATCATATTCCCAAATATAGTATATGACTCGTTCATGGACTATGAACATAATAATAAAGTAAATAGGCATGCTTCAATGAACAACTATGAACCGGTTTAAACTAATCCACATTTCGGCCCTTTAGCCACTACCGGAGTCAATATCCGTTTTCATAATCCTCTTACACTCTTAACCTTTCAAACCATACTATCGATCCACCACCTACATCACATTTTCCCATTCAAAACAACTCGTGAAGACAAAACCGTGAATGCTCGCCATTCACCCTTCCGATTCTTTATGTTCTCACCTTCAAAGTTGGCTCCGTTTGTATTCGCTCGCCTTTGCCCTACAACAAGTTAATCCATATATTTTTAGTCTAATTCAAACATTACAAATCAGCCATAACAACCACAAATAACCCCAAACCCGGTTAGTGATACAAGTTCCAAAACTAGTTGATTCGGGATGCAATTTTCGGTCAAACAAGGAGTACTTATGAAATATTCATTAGATTGATGCTCTAAGGTGGTTTTCTTTTTTAAATATATATATTTAAACAAAAAATGCTCCATAATTGATAATCTTTCACTAAAAGTCAAGGAACACCCAAAAACAAGAAAACTAGTCCAACTAAAGTGTAATTTTTTGGTCAGAATGGAAATTTACCAAAAATTAACTAAATTGATCTTCAAAAGTGTTTTCCATACATCTTATAATTATATAATTACTCTTAAATTTCAGAATTAAGAAACCCAAAGTGAT
The DNA here is from genome assembly GCA_028015215.1 of Gynostemma pentaphyllum. Classification (NCBI taxonomy): domain Eukaryota; kingdom Viridiplantae; phylum Streptophyta; class Magnoliopsida; order Cucurbitales; family Cucurbitaceae; genus Gynostemma; species Gynostemma pentaphyllum. Next base: position 25,642,039 of record CM051345.1, on the reverse strand, counting down.
GGTCAAGAAATCCCAAAAATCAAAGAACACCAATAGCTTCAAAAACCTCCATTAATGGAGTTTTGTAAAAAGCTTGAATCCACTCATGTCCTTTATCTTTTAAAGAAGCTTAAGACGTGAAACTTAAGGTTCATAAACATCAATTAAACTACCATTTCTAGAATTTAAAAATAAAAAAGAACCTTCATATAAACATCCTTGAAGAAACTCCAATCAAAACCATGGAAAGCTTGCCAAAAATGAAATTCTAGGTTAGTAGTTATCTCGAGGTTTTGATCAAATCTTCTTCCAAAACATGCTTGAATCTTCCTAAGATGGTGATTCCAACATGAATCACACAAAATCCCTTCAAATTGATTCAAGATCCAAGAGAAAAGTGTAACGTCCCGTCATTTTGAGGTGAAATTTTATTTTATTTATTTGTTTATTTAAATTATTAAAGATAATTTTAGAATTAGTTATTTGGAGTTAAATAGTTAATTTCGTTCGGAAACCTTTTTAATCGTTTAATTAGCCTAATTTAGTTTCGGTTGTATTAATAATTATTAATGGGCCAATTAATAATTATTAATCACCATTAGGCTAGTTTAAATGCTTCGGGTTTCGTTTTAAAGCATTAAGACAAATAAAGGACGTATGCGTCATTTCCGGAATTCTTAAATATCTAAAACCCTATTCCTCCTTCACCTTAAATAAGCCAAACTTAGCAAATTTTCCATTTTTTCTTCTTCTCATTGCCATGAGCAACAAAGGGTGGGGAGGGGTTTTTGGCTTTTCTTCGATTCTTGTCGAATCGCTTTTATTCCACTTGCGTTGGATAGCCACGGGCCCGAGCATCATTTCCAACCTACCAATCAATCTTTTCCTCCATCATCTAAGGGCTTTAAGGTATGTCAAAGTTCAAAACCTAAAGCTTCAAATAGTGTTTTAATGGTGTTTTTGGTTAAAATCTTCCATTTCATGCCCGGGAACTCGAAGATTTAGATCGAGGGAGTTGTTTCATGTATATTTAGAACTTTCCCTAAACCGTAGAATCGGGTTTGAGCCAAAAGCCATTTCTTTTAGTTTTTCTCTTGTTTGATGATGCTTAGGGTTTTTCAAATGTTATGTTTTTATGTTTTTCTTAATTGTTCGGGATTGAACTTTTGTCCTAAACCCTAAATCACGTTTACCCATTGATGGTACCAATCTCCAAAGTGCCCGAAACCAACCCAAAAACCCTCTAAAGTGCTTAAAATCCGGAAAACTATCTCCAATCCCTCTTTTCCCTTTGGCCATGGGCTTCATGGGGGGAATTCCTGGGTTGTTTTATCCTTTATTTTAGTATCATGACGATCGTTGTTCAATTCGGTTAATTAATATACTTTAGGTGTATTTAAATTATAGGTTTTGTGCATCGATTGTGAATTTGGTCAACCTGCGATTTGGAGTTGACTTCACTTGTAAGGTGAGTTTAAAATGATTGTGATTACTTTTATGTTTTCAAATTTCTTGACGATTATGTTCGATCGAGGTTAAGAGGGTTATTAGATTTTAGAACTTTCCAAGAATGTATATAATTGTTAGTTAAGGAAAGTGCATAAGGAAAGAACTAGTTAAGTTTTGTGTTATTTAAAGTGAGTTGTTATTGGTGGACTAACTTGTATTCTCAAGGAGAATTAGGTTCTGGAAATTGGAGAAAAGTATTAGATTACTCCGTTTATTTCGAGTTGTTATAATATAGTTAAAACAAAACTTTCGAGAGATTCACCATGTAGATTTGAGTTAGTATGATATTATTAGCGATGATATTCGCTATTTAGTACTACCAAAGGGGAGTAGTACGTGTGGCGTTATGATACGTGTGGTTTGTGAATGGTGACAATGAGGTCACGATGTCGTTTGTGAATGGTGACAATGAGGTCATGATGTGGTTTGTGATTGGTGACAATGAGGTCACGGTGTGGTTTGTGATTAGTGACACTGAGGTCACGGTGTTGTTTGTGATTGGTGACAATGTGGTCACGGTGTGGTTTGTGATTGGTGAAAATGTGGTCATGGATGTGAAATGTGAATGGTGACAATGTGGTCACGGTGTGGTTTGTGATTAGTGATAATGTGGTCACGGATGTGAAATGTGAATGGTGACATTGTGGTCACAATGTGAAATGTGAATGGTGACAAGTGGTCACGGTTTGAAATGTGAAATGTGATAATGGGGTCACAATGTGATATAACGTGTGGAATGATGTAAATGATAGAAATTTACTTTGTTATTCTTTAGTACTTTATTTTACGAGCTTGAATGTTTACTTTTCGAAATTACGATATAGTAGAATGGATTGATTTTCTTATGCAATGTACTTAGGAATATCGAATGGGTAGTAAAGAGCACATTAGGATTTTTGGACACATTTTCTTATATGGGATTCGGTCCATAGAAGTTCTTGCATCCACCTTATTCTCATTAGCATTTTTATGCTAATGTTGCTACACTTAAACTTTTTCAGGTAATACTCGTGCGAGAGGGCGAGGTCGTGGAGGTGGTCCTGCATGATCGCAAATGGATGTCTTGGATACTTGAACTAATAAAGGCATAATTTGGAGCATTTTAGGAATGCTATATATATAAACTTGATTTTGATGTCTTTAAACTTGTATTTTGTGGCTCACGAGAGCCTAAGATCTGTTGTACATATGTTTGAGTTTATTTTCTCTGATTTGGCATAAATCGAAGTCTGAAATCCTATTGATTTAAATTCTCTGATTTGAGCTCATGTAAACAGGTTTAGGGAGTTTGTATTTTAAACGGATCCACGCCAATTTTTTTAAAAATCTAGTGTTCCGCTGTTTTACTTATTATTTAAAGATTTGAGAAAATTCGAGTCTTTACAATTGGTATCAGAGCCTACGGATTCTGTAGACCACATGCATCGCATGATTTTCATGTTTTGGTTTAAGTCCTTGTCCAAAGCATCACTCGTATCGACGGCACGAGGTATCCTCTAAATTTGTACTTTATAGATTATTTTACCGATAAGTTAAGTGTAGACTTGTAAGATCCTGATTTACGTTTGACTCACAGGGAACTTGTCTAATTGTGATTTCAGTATGCCTCCCAAAGTAGCTGCACTTAGGAGGAGTCAGCGTAATGTACCGGCTACGGTACGAGGCTGAGGTAGAGGTCGAGGTCGTACTAGGGTAGTTACTCCACCTCCGCTTGAGGATCATACTGATGTTAGTGGACTGATCCCGGGTGTTGTGCTTGAGGATGATACTCCAGTTGACGGGCCACCTATGCATGGGGGTAGTGTTACTATTCCCTTAGGGGAATATCTGGAGTTGATACGTGGTGGTGGGGGACACAAGGATCGTGTTGTACCACCTACTAGAGTTCTTGCTCCAGTTGAGTCACCTGAGAGTAGCGATGCTGCTAAGGTTTTGAAGGACTATTTGAGGCATACCCTTTTTGAGTTTTATGGGACATCTATTGATCCGGCGCTTGCCGAGAGATGGGTTACGAGGGTTGAGAGAGCCCTTGAGTCTATTCAGTGCCTTGATCGACTAAAGGTCCACTGTGGGACCTATTCTCTAGTTGATGATGCATTATATTGGTGGCGTGGATTTTTTCACTCTCTGAGTCCTACTTTGGTAGTGACCTGGGAGATGTTTAAGGAGAAGTTCTTTGACAAATATTACCCAGAGGATATCAGAGATCAGTTAGAGATACAGTTTCTGACCCTGAGACAGGGAGACCGGTCTGTGATTGAGTATGAGAGGGAGTTTGACCGTTTTTCCAAGTTTGCTACTGGGCAAGTCGCCGATTCTGAGAGTAAGAAGAAGAGATTTATCGTTGGCTTGAGAGCTGACATCTGAGGTCATATACGAGCTTTCCGACCCACCACTTATGCTGAGGCTATAGATTTTGCCTTGGCTATAGATATTGGGCCTTCTGAGAAAAAGGCCGAGATAGCAGCTGCACAGACCTCCTCTCATAAGAGGAAGGCCGAGGATGACCATTCAGGTCGAGTGACCCACCCACCGAGACATGTACATGGTAGGGGAGGAGAACCATCTGGATCTCAGACTTGTCTGGCACCATAGCGTAGTGGTCAGCAGTGCTATCACTATGGTCAGTATGGGCATATTCGACTACATTGTCTGAGACTTCAGGCTCCACCGCAGTATACTGGTCAGGGTCACGGATGAGGTTAGGGACATGGTAGTGGTCAGACAGGAGGTAGGGGCCAGGTTAGGCCTACCCAGTATCAGAGAGCACCACCACCTGTTCATGCACCTCCTCAACCAACTCAGCAGGCCCGTGTTTTGACCACTACTAGAGAGGATGCCGAGGCATAAGGTACTGTTGTTACAGGTACTGTGACAGTCTTGGGACATTCTACTTAAGCTTTATTTGATTCAGGAGCGAGTCATTCTTTTATTTCTGCTGAGTTTGTTTTCGCCGTTAGGGTATGAATTGCATGTTTCTACTCCACTCGGGAAATCTATAGTTGTGGACAGAGTTATTTATACCGATGATTTGTGTATTTTGGGTTGTTGCCTGCATGCTATGTTGATTGTGATGCCTATGTGTGACTTTGATATTATATTGGGTATGGATTGGCTATCAGCCAACCACGCCATCATTGGCTGTAGTGCCAAAGTTATGGATTTTATTGGTCCATGTGGGACTAGTTTTTGATTCCATGGGACTCGAGGTAGAGTGACTCCTGCAATCATTTTTGCGATTTAGACTAGAGCTCTCTTGTGTGATGGTGCTTGGGTTTATTTGGCTAGTGTAGTAGACACGTCTGCTAGTGTGACTACACTAGATTCTGTACCGATTGTGAAGGATTTCTCTGATGTTTTTACCACCAGTGAGAGAGATGGATTTTAAGATAGAGGTGTTACCTGGGACAGCTCCATTGTCCAAGGCACCTTATCGTATGGCACCAGCGGAGCTGAATGAGCTCAAGAGTCAGTTACAAGGACTCTTAGATTTGCCCTAGTGTGTCTCTGTGGGGAGCACCAGTGTTGTTTGTGAGAAAGAAAGATGGTTCAATAAGGTTGCGTATCGACTACCGAGAGTTGAACCGAGTTACTGTGAAAAATAAATATCCTTTGCCAAGGATTGATGATTTATTTGATCAGTTGAGAGGTGCCACTATCTTTTCGAAGATAGATTTAAGATCCGGTTATCATCAGTTGAGGATCCGGGAGGGTGATATTCCCAAAACCGCTTTTCGTACGCATTATGGGCATTATGAGTTTGTTGTTATGTCATTCGGTTTGACTAATGCGCCGGCGGTTTTTATGAATCCTATGCAAACGGTGTTTAGGAGGTTCATTGACTCCTTTGTTATTGTGTTTATCGATGACATTTTGATTTATTCTGAGACTGAGGAGTTGCATGCCATGCACTTAGAGAAAGTTTTGACGGTGTTACGAGAACAGAAATTGTATGCAAAGTTCTCTAAATGTGAGTTTTGGCTAAGGGGAGTGGCATTCTTAGGCCATGTGGTCTCTAGTAAAGGAGTGATGGTGGATCCCTCTAAAGTTGAGGCGGTTAGTAGTTGGCCTAGACCAACTAGTGTGACGGAAATTCGTAGTTTTCTCGGACTTGCCGGTTATTGTAGACGGTTTGTTCAAGACTTCTCTAAAATAGCATCGGCTTTGACACATTTGATGAAGAAGGGAGTGGACTTTGTATGGTCCGAGGAGTGTGAAAAGAGCTTTGAGGAGCTCAAGAAGAGACTTATAACGGCACCTGTTCTAGTGTCACCCGATGGTAGTGGAGGTTTGACGGTTTATACCGATGCTTCGAAAAGAGGTTTGGGTTGCATTTTGATGTAACAAGGGAAAGTTATAGCTTATGCTTCCCGTCAGTTGAAGGAGCATGCCAAAAAGTATCCGACTCACGATATGGAGTTGGCGGCGGTTGTACATGCTTTGAAAATTTGGAGGCATTACTTGTATGGTAAGAAGATCTTTATATTCACCTATCACAATAGCCTCAAATATTTCTTCACTCAAAAGGAATTGAATATGAGACAACGGCGATGGCTGGAGCTTGTGAAAGACTATGATTGTGATATCCAGTACCATCCCGGGAAAGCCAATGTAGTGGCGGATGCACTTAGCAGAAAGTCTTCACACTTGTCTGCTTTACCAGTGAGATTGAGATGGGAGTTGGAGCGTGCTGAGATAGCCCTCCTTACTGCCAAGGTTACAGTGAGTTTGGCTAGTTTAACAGTAGGGCCTACTTTGAGACAGGATGATTGAGGCTCAGAGGGGCGAGAATCATTTACAGGTCGGTTTTATCGAGGCAGAGTCAGGTTTACCTATCCCCTTCACTTTTTCCTCTGATAGTGCTTTGATGTATTGTCAAAGACTATGTGTACCTTTGAGTTCGACTTTTAGGAAAGAAATGTTGGAGGAGGCTCACAATTCTATTTTTTTAGTTTATTCGGGTAGCACCAAGATGTATAGAGACTTGAGACAACATTACTGGTGGTCAGGCATGAAACTAGAGATCGCGGAGTTTGTGAGTTTGACTTGTCAGCAAGTCAAGGCTTTGAGGACGAGACCAGCGGATTATCTTAATCCTTTGAGTATACCCAAGTGGAAATGGAAAGAGATCTCTATGGATTTTGTTTGTGGGTTGCCTAGAACATCCAAAGGGTATGATACCATTTGGGTCATTGTGGATCGTTTGACAAAATCCGCACACTTTTTACCGGGGAGGATCACTTATTCGGTTGAGACTTGGGCACAGTTGTACTTTAAGGAGATTGTTATACTACATGGTGTGCCTATGAGGATTGTATCAGACCGGGACACTCGGTTTGTGTCAAAGTTTTGGTAGAGTTTACACTCCACCATGGGTACCGGTTTGGATTTTAGCACGGCTTTTCATCCTCAGACCGATGGTCAGACAGAGAGAGTTAACCAGATTTTAGAGGATATGTTGAGGGCTTGTGTTCTTGACTTTGGTGGTAGTTGGGACTCGCATTTGTACTTGGTAGAGTTTGCGTATAATAATAGTTTCCAGGCTACCATCGAGATGGCACCATTTGAGGCACTTTATGGTAGAAAGTGTCGTTCTCCCGCTCATTGGGAAGAGGTTGGGGAGAGGAGTCTGTTGGGACCCGAGTTGTTGCAGAGGACTAGAGAGTCTATTATGTTGATTAGAGAGAGGATGAGGGTTGCCCAAAGTCGATAGGAGAGTTATGCCGATAAACGACGAAGCCCACTTGAGTTCAATGTGGGGGATCATATGTTCTTAATGGTGGCACCTATGAAGGGTGTGATGAGGTTTGGGAAGAAAGGCAAGTTGAGCCCTAGGTTTATCTGTCCATTTGAGATTCTGGATCGGGTTAGAATGGTGGCTTACCGTTTAGCTTTACCACCATCCTTGTCAGCTGTTCATAGTGTTTTTCATGTTTTGATGCTTCGAAAATATTTGGCAGACCCTTTACATGTGATAGATCATGAGCCTGTTGTTCTTGATGCTAACATGTCTTTTGAGGTGACACGGTGAAGATTCTAGCATCGGAGCAAAAAGTGTTGAGAAACAAGACTATCGACTTGGTGAAGGTTTTGTGGAGGAACCAAGTGTCAGAGGAGGCTACTTGGAAACGAGAGGAGGAGATACGGGATAAATACCCTCACTTGTTTACTTAGAAGTTACTTTTCGAGGACGAAAAGTCTTTTAAGGAGGGTGGACTGTAACGTCCCGTTATTTTGAGGTGAATTTTTTTTTTTTAATTTATTTGTTTATTTAAAGTATTAAAGATAATTTTAGAATTAGTCATTTGGAGTTAAATAGTTAATTTCGTTCGGAAACCTTTTTAATCGTTTAATTAGCCTAATTTAGTTTCAGTTGTATTAATAATTATTAATGGGCCAATTAATAATTATTAATCACCGTTAGGCTAGTTTAAATGCTTCGGGTTTTGTTTTAAAGGCTTAAGACAAATAAAGGATGTAGGCGTCATTTTCCAGAATTCTTAAATATCTAAAACCCTATTCCTCCTTCACCTTAAATAAGCCAAACTTAGCAAATTTTCCATTTTTTCTTCTTCTCATTGCCGTGAGCAACAAAGAGTGGGGAGGGATTTTTGGCTTTTCTTCGATTCTTGTCGGATCGCTTTTATTCCACTTGCGTTGGATAGCCACGGGCCCGAGCATCATTTCCAACCTACCAATCAATCTTTTCCTCCATCATCTAAGGGCTTTAAGGTATGTCAAAGTTCAAAACCTAAAGCTTCAAATAGTGTTTTAATGGTGTTTTTGGTTAAAATCTTCCATTTCATGTCCGGGAACTCGAAGATTTAGATCGAGGGAGTTGTTTTATGTATATTTAGAACTTTCCCTAAACCCTAGAATCGGGTTTGAGCCAATAGTAATTTCTTTTAGATTTTCTCTTGTTTGATGATGCTTAGGGTTTTTCAAATGTTATGTTTTTATGTTTTTCTTAATTGTTCGGGATTGAACTTTTGTCCTAAACCCTAAATCACGTTTACTCATTGATGGTACCAATCTCCAAAGTGCCTGAAACCAACCCGAAAAGCCTCTAAAGTGCTTAAAATCAGGAAAACTATCTCCAATCCCTCTTTTCCCTTTGGCTGTGGGCTTCATGGGGGAATTCCCAGATTGTTTTGTCCTTTATTTTAGTATCGTGACGATCGTTGCTCAATTCGGTTAATTAATAAACTTTAGGTGTATTTAAATTATGGTTGTGATTACTTTTATGTTTTCAAATTGCTTGACGATTATGTTCGATCGAGGTTAAGAGGGTTATTATATTTTAGAACTTTTCCAAGAATGTATATAATTGGGAGTTAAGGAAAGAACTAGTTAAGTTTTGTGTTATTTAAAGTGAGATGTTATTGGTAGATTAAGTTTTATTCTCAAGGAGAATTAGGTTCTGAAAATTGGAGAAAAGTATTAGATTACTCCTTTTATTTTGAGTGGTTATAAAATAGTTAAAACAAAACTTTGGAGAGATTCACCGTGTAGATTTGAGTTAGTATGATATTATTAGCGATGAGATTCGCTATTTAGTACTACCAAAGGAGAGTAGTACGTGTGGCGTTATGATACGCGTGCTTTGTGAATGGTGACAATGAGGTCACGATGTGGTTTGTGAATGGTGACAATGAGGTCACGATGTGGTTTGTTATTGGTGACAATGAGGTCACGGTGTGGTTTGTGATTAGTGACAGTGAGGTCACGATGTGGTTTGTGATTGGTGACAATGTGGTCATGGATGTGAAATGTGAATGGTGACAATGTGGTCATGGTGTGGTTTATGATTGGTGACAATGTTGTCACGGATGTGAAATGTGAATGGTGACAATGTTGTCATGGTGGGGTTTGTGATTGGTGACAATGTGGTCACGGATGTGAAATGTGAATGGTGACATTGTGGTCACAATGTGAAATGTTAATGGTTACAAGTGGTCACGGTTTGAATTGTGAAATGTGATAATGGGGTCACAATGGGATATAACATGTGGAATGATGTAAATGATAGAAATTTACTTTGTTATATACTTTTTATGCTTTAGTACTTAATTTTACGAGCTTGAATGTTTACTTTTCGAAATTATGATATAGTAGAATGGGATTGATTTTCTTATGCAAAGTACTTGGGAATATCGAATGGGTAGTAAAGAGCACATTAGGATTTTTGGACACATTTTCCGATATGGGATTCGGTCCATAGAAGTGCTTGCATCCATCTTATTCTCACTAGCATTTTTATGCTAATGTTGCTGCACTTAAACGTTTTCAGGTAATACTCGTGCGAGAGGGCGAGGTCGTGGAGGTGGTGCTGCGTGATCGCGAGTGGATGTCTTGGATACTTGGACTAATAAAGGCATAATTTGGAGCATTTTAGGAATGCTATATATATAAACTTGATTTTGATGTCTTTAAACTCGTATTTTGTGGCTCACGAGAGCCTAAGATCTGTTGTACATATGTCTGAGTTTATTTTCTCTGATTTGGTATAAATCGAAGTCTGAAATCCTGTTATTTTAAATTCTCTGATTTGAGCTCATGTAAACAGGTTTAGGGAGTTCGTATTTTAAACGGATCCATGCCAATTTTTTTTTTAAAATCTAGTCTTCCGCTTTTTTACTTATAATTTAAAGATTTGAGAAAATTCGAGTCTTTACAAAAAGAGAGTGGAAATGGTTGATGAAAATTTAAGAAGTGGGGGGGGGGGGGGTAACGGTTGGAGAAGAAAAAGGAAGATGGAATTGTTTTTTTTTTCTTTTCTTTACTTTCCTTTTATACTTTTGTTTTTGCTAATTTCAAATAACTAAAAGCAAATTATTTACAAGTCCCTCCACCCCTTCGAATTAACACCAAACCCTTCCAGCTCCTAAAATTCATTTCATACCCTTCCTCCTGTTTCCTTTGCTAACTAGCCCTCAAACAAAATTAATCATGGTTAATTACAAAAAATAAATAAATTAAAGAACTATTTATGGTTAATTAATAATTAACCAAAATGCGCTTAGAAATAGTTAGCAAACAATTTTCCTTAATTAAAAAATACTGTATAAACTAATCAATATAAGAAAAATTCTAAATTCCTGAAATCAAACCTCGGGTCCTTACAGCAAGCAACAATAATTTGGCAGCCCAGTAGGAGTCCTTTTTTACTGGAAAAATAAGAGGAAACTTGATATATAAGTTTCTTTATCAAGAACGAAAAGAACATGAGAAATCACGAAAGGGACGAAGTGAAAAAGCATAGAAAGATTTAGTAGTTTTTAATTTTATCTTGTCATTTTCATTTTCTTAGCAGCTGTAACTTAATTTTAGATTCCCCATTTTACTTTTGATGGATTATATTCAAGGCTCTTTGTATTTCCACTATTACTCATAGTCATCTTAGGCTAAAACCTTGTGGTGTTGTACAAAAGGGAAAAGGCTAGGTAAAAATCTTCATGATTTAAAACTCAAGCTATCATAACATTTGGTGATGTTGAAATCTTCTATTGTAACGTCCCTTTATTTTACAAGACAAATTTATTTTATTTATTTATTTATTTACTACTTATTATTTATTTTATTGAAAGCATTTAATTTTATTTTAGAGTTAATTAAATTAATTAAAATTTATAACTTTGAATTTATGAGTTAATTTCGTTCCTAAATTCTTGTAATCGTTTTATTAGCTTAAATTAGTTTTGATCTTATTAATAATTATTAAAGGGCCAATTAATAATTATTAATCACCATTTGTCTAGTTTAAGAGCTACGAGTTTCGTTTTATAAGCTAAGATCATTAAAGGGACGTATTCGTAATTTCTGATTTCTTAAAAATATCAAAAAACAATTCATCTTAATTAAAAACCTCAAAGTTGACCATTTGACCAAGAAATCAATTCTTTCTTTCTCTTCTTCTTCTCCTTGCCGTGGGGATCATCTCCAATGGAGATTTCTTTGGGTTTTCTTTATTTCTCGACGGATCGTCGTGTTTTCAGTTGTGTTGGATTGCTCGGGGTGAGGGCAACCTATCCAACCTACTTTTTCGGTGTTTCTCGTTCTCTAAGGGAAGTCCTAAAAAGTGAGTTTTCAAAACTTTTGATATGGATTTCTTTGTTTTTGTTTATAAATGAGTTTTGAAGTTGAAATCATGCATTTCCATCAATGAATTTAACGATTTCGAGCTTGGATTTTCAAAAAACACTATTCACCCAAAACACTATTCATCTGAAAACACTATTTATCCGAAATCAGTATTCACCCGAAAATCACACTTTTCTCATATTAAATATGAGTTGTAATATGTTGATCGATTGATGAATTATAGGTGCAATTGCTCGTTTGTTTGTTCGTGAGAACTTGGTTGTCATGGGAGCATTCGAGGTGAGAATAAATAGAACTTAAAGTAAACTTAGAAACCGAATAAGTTGAACAATTTGTAAGATCGGAAGTTAAGATTAAGATTTGAATCGAACGGATTAAAATAAATGAGCTAACATGCTTAGGCTTGGGAGTTAGTTCTAATTGAGTGAGAGAACTCATGGATTTCTCAAGGGAAACGTTTAACTCTTGGAAGTTCTAAGTTTAGATTCGTTCCGGAGTTTAAGAATGATTATCGGAAGTTGGAGGTTTCAAGTATAATGGGGTGAATAAGAAACTTGATTATGGAACTTCGGATACTTATTGAAAGTGATAGAATCATTTGAATTGGAGAAATATGATTAATTTAGTAATTCAAGTTTAACTAAAGGCCGTTTGGCTTGATCTATTTATTGTTTTCTTATCAGAAGTTCCTAATTTCTTATTTTATGTATAAGAGTAATATATGATCCATTTATCTTTATGCCTTTCGATTACTTTGAATGTGTATGTTTATTTTTTACTTGCACGTGAGAGCATATTCATATTCATATTGCATAATCGATTATTGGAGGAATAATGAGGCAATGCATAGCTTGAGCGTGCATGTATTGTCTGGTATTATTCATTTTATGTTTATGTATATGTATCATGAGGAATGCTAAAGGATGCAGACTTTGCATGCTCGAAGGAGATGGATAATGAGATAATGATGGAACTATATGAGTTCACATTATCTAGTATCATCCATAATTACTATGATACATATACGAGGATACAAGGGTGCATTGAACCTTGTATTTGGTGGGTGAGTTAATGAGGGGAATGACTTAGCCTGTGGGAGTTTTATTACCTGTCATTATTCACTAGAGGTGGGAAGATATTATTGAAAAGACTTCGTATATTTTATTATGGAAAGTGAGATAATGAAGTATTGTTAGCCAGCGGGAGCTTCAATACTGTCATTTTGAGCATGTGATGGTTATATTGATGTAAAGGTGGTGTGTCCTTTACACTAGCTGGACGAGTTAATGAATAATGTTTATAATTCGTGTACTAATATTATCGTCATTAATAGCAAATAATGATTGTTTAAATATGTTAAAACCGAGTGAGATTGGCATAAGTTATTAAGCAAATGAATATAAATTTTATATATAGTATGAGTTAGTAAAGAGAATGAATAAGAAAGATACGCGTATTATGAAACTGTTCTTCTAAATTTTTGGGAGCGAGTTTCTCGTGTATTTGAGAGATTTGGAAATTGAATGCTTGATGTGAAACGTTTTGGAACTGGTTGAGTGATAAAGAGAATGCAAGTTTTACTTGGACACAAATCCGGATGCGGGTTTGGAGTCTAATGTTACTTTCCGTTTATTTTCACTGGGCTCGCTTTAAGCTCATGATATTACAAATATTTTCAGGTAATACTTGTTCTCAGGGTCGTGCGAGAGGAGCTGGTGCAGTCTGATCTAGTTGATGATGATGGCGGTGTTAGGAATGGTGTCCTAGAACTTGTAATTATTTAATTATAATAATTTATTTCGAATAAATTAAATAAATAAACATAAGTTCTTTATATAATCTAGATTGATTCAACTGACGATATTAGGAATATATGGAAATATATAAATATCAAAACATTCAAATAGTAAACCCTAAGTTACTCTTATGAAATCACAACTTAGTATGTGAGTCATACAAGAGGATTAAAGTCGAGATGAGTAACTTAAAAGTGTCTACAGTAAATGGATAACGTTTGGGAACCTTATCCTGGTAACACTGTTGATAGCTTCGCATTTTGTTTATAGACAAATGATCTAATCCTGATCATTCATGTGGGAGACATGAGATGGAAGTATCATATGCAATGTTGATTGTATAAGACAGGACCACGATGTTCGATCAAATTTCTCCTTAGTACCGTTTACGAGAATTGATCGAATATCAAACTAAGTTTATCAACCGTGATAGATCTCAATCCTGAGTGAAATGCGGACTCCTATTTGTGGAGTTATGTTCTTTGATTCACATGGTTGAGAGTGATCCGTAAGAACGCTCAATACACTTGCGTTTTGGGAACATGACTAGACAAGTAGCTGGGAACTCATTTTCACGAGATGGAATTCATAACTTTCCTATAAATTAACGGTATCGGTGCGATACCTAAACATTTTAGGAACTTTAGGAAACTCCTTGATGTACTCGATTCGAGACATGAACAAGTGACGTCACGACTTCTATTGATCACGAAGTATCTTATCTCTAGTTCGACTAAAGATAAAGTTCATTGGAGAATCAGCGGGAACACAAGGATAAAGCGGTAATTACAGGGGCAAAACGGTAAATTTATCCGCTTGTAATTATGAGGGTTCCACGTGAAGGATAATATCACGAGATATAAATAATGATAAACTAAATGGACATAACTCATCTATAGTGAGGGGAGTTGGCTATGAATCTATAGTGGAATTATTCATAGTTAGATAATAAGTAATTAACCGATTATGAGTTAATCACGTAATTGACTAATTATTAAGCCCATGATCTATAGGTCCATCAGGTCCCTATGCTAGCCCAAATATCGTAGTCGCGAAATCAAGTAGAAGAAATGGAAATTTTAAGTAAAGTGAATTACTTAAAATAGGCAATATTAATTGTTTAAATATTGAGTATATTTAAACGGTAATTAATATAAACATTATTAATTGTTTAAATAATGAGTTTATTTAAACATGAAATTAATAATGAAATATTATTAATTATACATTATTAATTATTTAAATACTGAGTATATTTAAATGGTAATTAATAATTTGAAATTAATTAACAATTATTAATTGTTTAAATAATTAATTATATTTAAACGGAAATTAATAATTAATATTAATTAAATTAATAATAAAATATTGTCAATAAAATTATTAATTTGTGGAAATTAATAATTATAATATTTATTATTAGTTATTTAAATAATGAAAATTATTTAAATGGAAATTAATAATTAAATATAATTTGATAATATTTAGACGGGAGAAAATATTAATATTATTAATTGTTTAAATAAAATATTTATTTAAGTGGTAATTAATAAATAAATTAATTAAGTTGAACTTATTAATTTGAGAGAGAATTTCTAGCCCAATTGGATTAATGAACCCAATTGGAATTGGCCCAAAATAATTAATTAAATAAATTAGAATTATTTATTAATTAATATATGCAATTTTGGCCATATGATGTATTTTGGGAAGAGATAATTGTTTGAATTATATCCTAAAATAATTACATAGATTTATTTACCCAAGATAAATAAAATAAAAGAAAAGAAAATAATTTCTTATTTATCTATGCATTTTCGAAACTGCAAGATAAAAAGAAGAGATAATATTTTTCTTTTTGTATTTATCTCTATAGATTAATCCTAATGTGATTAGGATTCCTATTTTCTTATAAATAGGAGGGTTGGGTCATTCATAAATCACACAATACAATTCCATAGAAAGTTGGAACTCTCTCTTCCTCCTCTCCCTCCCTCATTGCCGAAATTTCCTTAGTCATTGGGAAGAAAATATTTTTTCTTCTTCCCAATTTCTTCTAAAGTTCGATCCCACAATCGAATTTCGTTTGATCGATCGGGATATAGCATAGAAGATCCGGTGTTGCTGAGGATTGATCTCGTAAAGAAACCTCCAACCAATTCTCCGATTTTACTCAATGTAAGTCAGGTTTGATTTTAATTTTCGAAAATATAAGCATGAATCTACATGTCTTTCACAAATTGCATGATGTTAATAGATCCGTTATTAAATGTTAATAAGTTTACTAAATAAAATTCCGCTAATTTAGTAAATCATCCCTTCAATTGGTATCAGAGCTAATTTTAATTATCATGCAAATTTGTGTTTTTCGAAAATTTGGTGGGTTGCATAAAAAGTTGTTTTATGTATGTTTATATAAATTGTGGAGGTTTGCTAATTGACTGTTTAGGTATTCTTGAGGCACTTAGGTTTTAAAATTTTATTAGAAAATTTGTAAACCCTAATTTTAGGGTATAGGAAAAATTTGTAATTTTCCCATACCAAAGAGGCATGAAATCGGCTACATCAAAGGGAGAAGAGGAGAAAATTTTTCTCCACCATTCCATGAGGTCCACGCCCAAAGAGGAGATAAGGAAAAGATAAGGTAAGATATGGTAAGATATTTTAACATAATTATCTTGTTATCTCAATTTAAAAATTTAAATATTTAAGATAAGGATAAAATCTTTTAAAAGATTATATCCCTATCTTAAATTATGAATTTATAAATTGATATAAAATTACATGGAAAATATTTTCTTTATTTTTCCCATATAATTAAAAGATAATTATTTTAAAACAAGTATTTATGGAAATATTAAGGAGATAATATTTGCCCCATAAATACCCATTCCCACGCCTACACCATGGAGGAGAGAGAAAGATGAAGCCTCAAGATCTACAATGGAAGATTTAATTAAGTTGTAATTTAATTTTCCGTTTTAGAAATAGTGCCAAGAATACCGGTCAATTTAGCTATTTATTATTTAAATTGTTTATATGTATGATATAATTGTTTTTAAATAATATTCATGCATAAGAGTATGTCATGTAGAAAATCCCACCATAGGTTGTATGATTTTAATTAATTGTACATACATGCATCATGATATAATATGTGTTATTATATGCTAATGTATGTGAAGCATGCTATAATTTTATTTTATAAATGTTATTATCGAAAATTATATTCTAATTGTTTTAGAATTAAAAGCATGCTTATTTAGTTAAAATTCAAAAGTTAAATCTAGTTTAAAAGTTGAATAGAAACTAAATGAATTATTTGTAATATGGAATTATTGTTTAAACAATTGGGCCAAAATCCATATAAGATAAACAAATAGAAACTTTTAATTAAGGGTTAATTAAAAATTAATAATTGAGATTAATTAAATTGAACGGATCTCCGGCAGAAAGCTCGCCAAGCGATGAGGTTTCATAAAGTTCCCCTAACACGGAGCGCCTCTAACTGGGAGCGATCTGGGAGAAAAGTTCAAATTAATAAATCAAAATTATTAAGACGGCGCATAATGTGATTAGTTTAAATTAAGAAAACTTGAACAATCACTTTATAAAATTAATCTAACCAATTTAAGAGTTAAAGTTGATTAGGTTAATTAAAACTTGGATTAATGAGTTAGCCTGAATTAGTCTAAGTTATGAAACCCTAACTCAAAATATTAAGTGGGAGAAGGAAACATGTCAATGAATCCTATGGTCTCCACTAATGGGCTCGAAATGTGAGATTTATACATGGCCTCTGTAACACTGCTGCAGGTGTTCATTCCCATAGGAAGGTTTATTGTATAAATCAATATCAAGTTGGGTCTCCGAAAGGGATAAAGAATTTTAAATGAGATTGATTGAAGACCGAATCTACACTTCGTAGACACTCTTCAATTTTATTTAAAAGACTAAATTAGTGGGTCACACTTAAAAGAAATTTGATAAATTGTGTTGTCAAAACTCTGGACCAAATACACGGTAAACAATGACATAGAAATATGAGTTATTCCTGGAGTTGTCAATTGTTCGAGTGGCATCTCGTTTTAATGATGGTAACGACCTATCATTCGACAGACTTAACCTGGTATCATTAAAATATCGTGACATAGTAACATGTTTTAGGGCTTTTTCTGTTCATTAATATGTTCGCATTCATGCATCATATTTAATTATATGTCGAAACTTTGAGTATTTGAATGTTGAAAGCATGTTAGATTACTAAGATAAGGTTTATTTAAATTTTCGGTAAAATGGCATCTTGCTTTAGTCACAATCCTTGGAAAGAACAAACTAAATGGAGATAACTACACCTCCTGGAAAAATGAAATGAACACCATTCTCGTGGTAGAAGACTTGAAATTCGTTCTTAGTGAACTTAAACCTGATACACCGCTACCAATGCTCCTAAAGTCAGTAAAGGATGCATACGAGCGCTGGGCCCGGGCCAATGAAAAGGCCCGTGTTTATTTGATGGCTGGGATGAGTGACGTCTTAGCCAAGAAACATGAACCAATGGAAACGGCTTTGGAAATAGCTGATTCCGTGCAGGGCATGTTTGGCCAACCATCAAAACAAGCACGTCATGATGCTATAAAGTCAGTTTATAACACTCAAATGAAAGAAGGCACATCTGTTCGTGATCATGTTTTGACAATGATGAACTACTTTAACGTAGCTGAAACGAACGGGGCCATGATTGATGACGAGTCCCAGATAAGCTTTATATTGGAATCTCTCCCATCGAGTTTTTTCAGTTTTAAAAGCAATTTGGTCATGAACAAACTGAGCTATTCCCTCACTCAATTGCTAAACGAACTTCAAACCTTCGAAGCAATGAAAAAGGAAAACAAGAAGTCGGGAGAAGCAAATGTTGTCTTCAATGCTTCTAAGAAGAAAAAGAGCTCTACTGCTAAAAAGACCAAGCTCAATGCTAAGAAGAAAGCATTTAAGGCTGAGACCAAAGAGCCTAAGGGGAAATGTTTTCATTGCAACATAGATGGACATTGGAAGAGAAATTGCCCCAAATATCTCGAAGAAAAGAAAAAGGGGAAAGAAGGTAAATTAGATTTACTTAGTGAAAAATTTGAGAAATTTATTTTGAATGGTTGATTAAATAGTCACTAACACAAAGTTTTTTAAAACTTTACAGGTGCAGCTTGATTCTTCAACACTGCTGGTTTGAAGATGAGTCAAGATAGAAGTAGATTGGATTTCTTGTTTTTCGTCTTTAATTTTTCATATTTCTAGTTTAGTTTAGTTTTAGATTTTGTTTTAAATTTTGAATTATGTAATAAAAATTGATTCTCACCTTATAAGAATCAATTAGGAATATTTTTAATAAAAGTGGTTTAGTTAAATATTCCTTTGCAATTTTATTACAATGTTCCAAAGTGTGATTGGATGGTTATTCAAAATACTTAGAATAAAACAAATAAATTCCAAATCCAAATTCTAAACTACTAAATATCTAAACAAGTTATGAAGGTTTAAAAATGTTTAAATGTTTAAGTCTAAAATCACTTAAATAAGTTAAAGGATTAACCTCTTAAAGATGGTTCTCAAAGAATTTGAGATGATAACCATGTTGATCTACAAACTTAAAGAAATAAGTGAAATTGAGCATCTTTGATTTATCAAAGATAACTGGACTTAAAATCACTAAAGTTCAACACTTAGATGTTAAACTTAAGTGAAAAATGAACAAAGAATCAATTTCTAGTATTCCAAACATTCAGTTATTTAAAAGGATGTTTTAAAGGAGCACTTACTGACATGGAATAAACAATATAGAAATTGAAAGTAATAATTAGTGAATTATTGAATTCACAAATTATTAAGGAAAAGTTCAGTAAATCAGTGATACTGAAAGTTTTAAACCTTAGTTAAGATATAAAAGAATTACAATGATTTTATTTCACAATAAAAACAAGTAGTTATTTAAAAGCTTAAATTGTTAAACTACTTGTAGAACTTTATTTGAGTGGGAGCGTCATAATACGAACCAAAGGACTTTTGAAGTCCAAATGAAACTCATTGACTTCAAAATCAATGAATAAAGTTCAAAATAAGTGAAATAAAAATGACACGAATTTTCAATAGTTGAGTTGAAAAGGGTTACTTATACTTATACATTATTTTTGGAAATAATAAGAAGTATAGAATTGTAATCATTAAACAAATAAAAGTAATGGAGAATTACTTTGTAGTGGGAGCTTAAGAATTTCGAGAATCCTAGAACCAATGTGACTAAAATAAAATTAACAAATAGTATGTTAGTGCACATAGATAAAATGGGAGATTTTATGAGTTGCACGGGCTCAAATTCGAACATGAATTTACTTCCATGTAAGAATTCGACAAAAGACCTTTGCGAATTAAATATCAGATGAGTTAAGTATAAGTAAAATGAGTTTTTGCTAACTAAACTCTAGATTCGCGTAATTACTAAGTCGTTAGTAAATGAAAAGGTATTTGAACATGATAGTTTCAAATCAATAGTTAATAGAGTTTATTTTATGGCGATAAAATATGGAATCTATTACACTTAATGAAACTAACATCGGACAAAAGAATTATATACTAAACAGGATGAAAACGTTATCGATAAAGTATTAAAATGACTACCATGGCTAAGTAGTTGATAGTCATCCAGTTGACTGGAATTACAAGTCAAATCTCCAAAGATCTAGGACAAGTGGGAGATTGTTAGGAATGGTGTCCTAGAACTTGTAATTATTTAATTATAATAATTTATTTCGAATAAATTAAATAAATAAACATAAGTTCTTTATATAATCTAGATTGATTCAACTGACGATATTAGGAATATATGGAAATATATAAATATCAAAACATTCAAATAGTAAACCCTAAGTTACTCTTATGAAATCACAACTTAGTATGTGAGTCATACAAGAGGATTAAAGTCGAGATGAGTAACTTAAAAGTGTCTACAGTAAATGGATAACGTTTGGGAACCTTATCCTGGTAACACTGTTGATAGCTTCGCATTTTGTTTATAGACAAATGATCTAATCCTGATCATTCATGTGGGAGACATGAGATGGAAGTATCATATGCAATGTTGATTGTATAAGACAGGACCACGATGTTCGATCAAATTTCTCCTTAGTACCGTTAGTTAGAATTGATCGAATATCAAACTAAGTTTATCAACCGTGATAGATCTCAATCCTGAGTGAAATGCGGACTCCTATTTGTGGAGTTATGTTCTTTGATTCACATGGTTGAGAGTGATCCGTAAGAACGCTCAATACACTTCGTTTTGGGAACATGACTAGACAAGTAGCTGGGAACTCATTTTCACGAGATGGAATTCATAACTTTCCTATAAATTAACGGTATCGGTGCGATACCTAAACATTTTAGGAACTTTAGGAAACTCCCTTGATGTACCGATTCGAGACATGAACAAGTGACGTCACGACTTCTATTGATCACGAAGTATCTTATCTCTAGTTCGACTAAAGATAAAGTTCATTGGAGAATCAGCGGGAACACAAGGATAAAGCGGTAATTACAGGGGCAAAACGGTAAATTTATCCTTTGTAATTATGAGGGTTCCACGTGAAGGATAATATCACAGATATAAATAATGATAAACTAAATGGACATAACTCATCTATAGTGAGGGGAGTTCAGCTATGAATCTATAGTGGAATTATTCATAGTTAGATAATAAGTAATTAACTGATTATGAGTTAATCACGTAATTGACTAATTATTAAGCCCATGATCTATAGGTCCATCGGGTCCCTATGCTAGCCCAAATATCGTAGTCGCGAAATCAAGTAGAAGAAATGGAAATTTTAAGTAAAGTGAATTACTTAAAATAGGCAATATTAATTGTTTAAATATTGAGTATATTTAAACGGTAATTAATATAAACATTATTAATTGTTTAAATAATGAGTTTATTTAAACATGAAATTAATAATGAAATATTATTAATTATACATTATTAATTATTTAAATACTGAGTATATTTAAATGGTAATTAATAATTTGAAATTAATTAACAATTATTAATTGTTTAAATAATTAATTATATTTAAACGGAAATTAATAATTAATATTAATTAAATTAATAATAAAATATTGTCAATAAAATTATTAATTTGTGGAAATTAATAATTATAATATTTATTATTAGTTATTTAAATAATGAAAATTATTTAAATGGAAATTAATAATTAAATATAATTTGATAATATTTAGACGGGAGAAAATATTAATATTATTAATTGTTTAAATAAAATATTTATTTAAGTGGTAATTAATAAATAAATTAATTAAGTTGAACTTATTAATTTGAGAGAGAATTTCTAGCCCAATTGGATTAATGAACCCAATTGGAATTGGCCCAAAATAATTAATTAAATAAATTAGAATTATTTATTAATTAATATATGCAATTTTCGGCCATATGATGTATTTTGGGAAGAGATAATTGTTTGAATTATATCCTAAAATAATTACATAGATTTATTTACCCAAGATAAATAAAATAAAAGAAAAGAAAATAATTTCTTATTTATCTATGCATTTTCGAAACTGCAAGATAAAAAGAAGAGATAATATTTTTCTTTTTGTATTTATCTCTATAGATTAATCCTAATGTGATTAGGATTCCTATTTTCTTATAAATAGGAGGGTTGGGTCATTCATAAATCACACAATACAATTCCATAGAAAGTTGGAACTCTCTCTTCCTCCTCTCCTCCTCCCTCATTGCCGAAATTTCCTTAGTCATTGGGAAGAAAATATTTTTCTTCTTCCCAATTTCTTCTAAAGTTCGATCCCACAATCGAATTTCGTTTGATCGATCGGGATATAGCATAGAAGATCCGGTGTTGCTCGAGGATTGATGCCCGTAAAAGAAACCTCCAACCAATTCTCCGATTTTACTCAATGTAAGTTCCGGTTTGATTTTAATTTTCGAAAATATAAGCATGAATCTACATGTCTTTCACAAATTGCATGATGTTAATAGATCCGTTATTAAATGTTAATAAGTTTACTAAATAAAATTCCGCTAATTTAGTAAATCATCCCTTCAGGCGGAATGGACTAGAAATAATTTTAAAGCCCATGGATTAATTTATTTCATGTTTCGTCTTTTGAGTTGTATATTTGTATCTAAGCTTATAAGAGCTTTTTGTCTTAACTTTTATAAGTTTGAACTTCTTTATACTGTACAACAGGAATTGCAATTCCTTGTCTTTTAAATTCTCTGTTTGTGAAAAACTAGTTCCGCACCAATAATGTGAACCAGGAAAAACTAGTGGGAAGCTCCCATACTGCGCTTTTCACGACAATAATAGTCATAGCACAGAAGAATGTTGAATCTTAAATAATATATCAAATATTTATAATATAACTAATATACGCGATAATATATTTGTAAAGACCCGACTCTTTAATTTCAAATAAAAATCAGAATAGTGTAGCGAAAGACTTTAAATCAAATGTGTCACATGTTGGACAAGTTTAGATAAAATCCATATCTTTTACAAACCGGGTTGCAAACCCTTTTTAAATAAATGAGTCAAAGTATAAACATTCATCAAGTCTCATTGACAAAAGTATTTTAAAATAAAACATGATAAAATCTCAATGTGCAAATACCAGGCGTTTGGTATGCGGGAATCGAAATTGAATGCCTAGAAATTAGATGTCTGGGAATAAAATGGATGGTAATTTGATGTCTGTGTTTGGAGTGTACTGGAATGGGATTCAAATGCCTGGAAATATGATGTATGTGTTTGGAGTATGCTGGAATTTGGATTTATGGGAATATGATTATTTACTTTGTAGGAAGGAATATGATGTCTTGGAATATGATGCTAATGCCAATGCCAATGGTAAATATATGGGAGATTTGGATGGGAATTGAATGCCAATGCCAATGTTAATTAGTGGTTAAACCAAACAATAAAATGAGTATTAAAAACTCATTCCCATGGTCAATTCCCGCAAACCAAACGCCCTTAAGGGTTTAAATAGAAAGAATTCAAGTTCAAAATAAGAAATGTACGTGATTTAGTTCATGGACTTTAAAACGATAAATCTCTAGCCATCTCTAACATATCAACATCTAGTGATCAGACAGCACCAGCTCCACGTCTGATACCCCTACCACATCTCGCACCTAAAGTTAACTTTAGGATTAAAATCCGAATCCTGATTTGTTTCCAAAATTCCTACAAACCCTGGATTACCTAATCCACATCCACAAAATAGTCTTTTCACACTCGGTACTCCCAATAAAACACTAAGTCCTCAAATTCTATCAAGATAGTCATGTCAAACATCAAACCCACGATTTGGCTGGTAATGTAATGGGTAATTGGTTTTAGGGTATTTGGACTTGGTTTTGGCCCTAGACCTCACAAAATCACAAAAAAAAAAGGTTCAAGGAAAAAACAATGCTGGTTTCGGTATTTGGTAAGAAAATTATGAGTGGATTGGGTGAAATTTTGGTGGAAGATAGAGGTGGGAAGATCAAAATTTAGGTTGCATAAACACTTTGATTCAAATTACTGTGTTCCATGAGTTTGGAATTTATTAATTTGAATAAAAACAACAGTTGACTCAAAAGAACATAAAACTCATAAAAAGTCTTTGAAATAGTTATATTTAGCTTCAAATTAAGAGGGATTTCATTCCAAACTAGGAGGAAAGGTTCTCCTGTAATGATTCCGATCTTTTGCAAGAGATTTCGCACAATTCAGATGAGAAATGAGGAAGACCCAAAATCTTGAGCTTTTCCCTTGTCCACGACTATGAGAGAAAGTTGGGAGGTGAGGGATGTTTTTCTTTCCTTTGCTTCAAATGAAAAGGGGAATGGAGAATCCTAGGTTAGGTGATGGTGATTTTTTAAATTGCAAAAAGTTTCAAACTTTCCCTTCTACTCTAAAATAACCCCATGCTAAAAAAAATCTATAGGTTATAACTAATTCCACATTATCACACATATAGTTAATTAGGTCAATTAATAGAATTTAGTTCACTTGGGTTTGCAATAAATAATTTCTAGAGTAAGATATACTTACTGTCTTCTGTTAGGGTCGTTACAGAAACACATTTCATATATCAATCGATTGATCATGTACAATAGATTTTAATACTGATTTGATTATGAACTCCTGTTCGCAAGAGTCAAACCTATGATTTGCATGGGTGAGAGTGACTCGATATTGTTTGTTCAATATGCCTCCGACTTTGGGGATTGCATCTTGCTTATAGTTAGGAATATAATTACACAACATTACAACATTGGAATTCACTCTTTTCCTTATAGGAAAATAAATAAGTAGTTTCTTTATGAACTGATTCAGTGATTTAACAGATGGGCCCCATATTCTTTTAATCAAGGAATAAGCAAAGACGCATAAAAGAGATTATGTAAGGTTGTTCATTAGAGAAGCAGTTAGGCTTAAAGAACAAGATGTATCATGGAGGTTATACAGTAAATTATCTAGCCATGGATACGAACTACTTGTGAAGGATCAAATTGTAGTTAATGATTTTAGCCAATGGACATAATTATGTCTATAGTACTAAGAGTGCAACTCTAGATATTTAGTCGAGTTATCTAGGAGTTAATGAATAAGAATTAATTGATTAAAGGAGGTTAATCAATGTAATTCTAGATCATTGGAACTTAGTCTTATAGGTCCATTAAGTCCTTCGAGGTAACGCATGTAATTGAGAACATAAATCAATATGAAATAATTTCTCTGGAATATTGGACTCATGTATTTAATTTGAAGTTGTCAAATTAATTAAGGCAAATACAAATAGAGGAGTCTATTTGATTAGTTAAAAGAAATTAAATAGAGGAGTCTATTTAATTATTTAATTAATAGTAAATTTAAATAAAGGAGTCTGTATAATTATTTATTAAATAAAAGAGTCTATTTAATTATTTTAACAGAGAGATTAAATAGAAGAGTCTATTTAATTAAATTAATTTTGCAGTTGTCCAAAATTATTGAGAGTAGTCTATTTAATTATTTAATTTGAGGTAGTCAAATTAAAGAGAAATTAAATAAATAAAAGGAGTTTTATTTATTTAAATATTTAATGGAATTTTTTTATTAAATAAAAATAAAATAAAATGTCCAATATTGTCATGGAGATGATGGCATGGGCGTGTGACCCATGGTGGGGTCACACGCCACTTTGGTTTTTTAACCAAATTTATGCATTTTATTTAAAATATATGGAATATATTGATTTAAATTAATATGATTAATTTAAATGAGTAAGAGATGGAATAATTCATATAAAATAATTTGGATTAATTTAAATTATGATTGCGAATATCTTATTATGGAATAAGATATTATATCTTAATCATTCAAAATATTTTTTATACTATCTTAATTTAATTATTTGATAATTAAAATATATTCAAAGATTTTCTGAGGCCTTAGTTTTCCTATAAATAGGAACTTTGGGGTGAACCCAAAACATTGAAATAAGAGAGCAAAAGAAAAGGCTCGGGAAAAATTCCCCCCCCCCTCTCTCTACCGTCGCCGACCCTTGTGGTCCAAGGGAATAATTTTTTCTTACCTTTTACTTTTTCCAAAGAGGATAGTGCCCACGCACCGATTCTCTTTTGTGCTTAGTGAGGAAGAATGTTTTGGTGGCCCCAGGTTCGTAACCAAGAAAGACGAGGAAAACCCAGACACTTCTTGACAATGGTTACTCTTGGATTTATGTATATACTTTAGATTAATATTATAATGCAAGGAAAAATCTTTGGGAATTCCCCTTGAGAACTATTTTATAGAGGCTTCAATCCCAACAGGGATGCCACAGCAGAATGGTGTGGCATAAAGGATGAACAGAACGATGAGTGAACGTGCTAGTATAACAACCTATTTGATCGTTATGAGTCCTTCCACACCACTAGACTTCAAATTGTTTGAGGAAGTCGTGAGCGATAAGCTGGTAAACCTTTCCTATCTAGAGTTTTTTTGTGTGTTTCTTATGTACATGTTAATGCTGCTTACAGGAGCAAGTTAGATGCAAAATCTATGAAATGTTATTTTATTGGATATGGCGGTGCTGAGATTGGTTATAGGTTCTGGGATGACCAGAATAGGAAAATCGTTAGAAACAAAGATAGTATCTTCAATGAATAGGTTCTTTATAAGAACAGGGCAAAAATTTAGTCAGTGGAATAAGAGAAAGATCGAAAGTCTACTAAGGTTATTTAGTTAGAGGATCTTCAAGAGATTGAGAAAGAAATTGTAGAGGTTGAAGTTCAAAAAAGTATTGTTGAATCAGTTCCAATAACTCCCCCTACAGTTGCTAGGAGATGTAGCAAAACTATTAGACCACCACTAAGGTATTCTCTTTCACTTATTTATATTTTATTGATTGATAGAGGTGAGCCTGAGTGTTATGATGAGGCGATTCACGCGGAAGATTCTGTGAAGTGGGAGCTTGCCGTGAAGGATGAAATGGTTTCATTCATGACGAATCATACATGGCAGCTTGTTGAGTTACCCAGGGGTAAGAAAGCTTTGAATAATAAATGGGTTTATAGAATAAAGCAGGACCCCGATGGCAGTAGACGATATAAACCAAGGTTTGTAGTCAAAAGCTTTCAGCAAAAGGAAGGTATTTACTTTAATGAAATATTTTCTCCTATTGTTAAATTGACTACTATTAGAACTATATTATCAATAGTGGTAGAAGAGAATATGTTCTTAGAACAGTTATATGTAAAAACGACATTCCTCCATGGTGATTTAGAAGAAGAGATTTACATGCTTGAGCCACAGGGATTTGTAGTACACTGTAAGGAGAAAATGGTGTCAGACTTTAGAAGAGCTGTATGGTCTCAAACAGGTTCCTAGACGGAGGTACATGAAGTTTGACAGTTTTATGAGTAGAGAGATGCAGGTAGATCATTATTGCTACATCAGACATAAGGGTAATTCGTATATTATACTGCTTTTGTTTGTCGATGACATGTTGATTGCAGGGACTAGAAAACAGGAGATTAATCAAATCAAATGTGATTTATCAAAAGAGTTTACTATGAAGAATTTAGGTGTTGCGAAACAAATCCTCCGGATAAGGACTGAGAGATATGATAGTGATGTGGACTGTAACGATCAACCTGGACTAATGGGCCTAAGTCTTTTACTTGCTAGTTATTTAATTTCAGTCTTGTTGTTTAGTTGGGCCTATTTGTTTTGGCCCATTTTAATCTTGCTTTAGGTTTCTTTCCCTTTTGTTGGTCCCTTATAAAAGAACACTGTTTAGGGCAAAAGGGAGCAGTTTTTCTTTCATATTTTGAAGAATATTACCTGGAAATGAGAGTCATCTTGTCGAGAGCTGTTGGTATTTAATCCCAGCAGACAATTACTTCTTTCTCACGTATTGTTTTCACCAAATTGGTATCAGAGCCCCAACTTTCTTGGACGGCAAAGATGGAAACTGGTGGAGAAGATAGGAGACCTCGAGTGGTTGGTGAAGAGCACGAGCTCCCAGCACTGTGGACAGCCATCACAACCCTGGAGCAACGAGTTGAAGAACGTGTGGAACGTTTACTCGGGATATCCAGCAAAGTTTAAGTGGAATAGAGAGGGTATTAGCAAATCAGAGAGAGTATCAAGCACTAGAGCCCCATGATTTGCCGCGAGCTCCGGCGTTAAATAGAAGAAGAGGAAGACGTGGAGGAAGGAATGGGAGAGCACCTTACCCGGATAATGAGCGTAATAGCTCTTCTGTTGATACTGACCGTGAATGCTCAAATGGGGAAGATATCGCTGAGGAAGTTATCCTCCATGGTAACAGGAGAAGGAGAGATGCTCCACGAGTACCATACCCAGGAAGAGAGCCACCAGGAAGATAACCACCTGATTACAAGCTTAAAGTTGATGTCCTAAATTTTGATGGGAATTTTGGCATCGAAGAGTTTTTACACTGGCTAAGAGCCGTTGAACATTTTTTTGAATACATGAACGTACCAGAGGAAACGATAGTTACCTTGATTTTTTTCAAATTGAAAAATGGCGCTGCTGCTTGGTGGGATCAGCTGGTTAATGCTCGACGGAGATATGGAAGGCCTAAGATCAAAACATGGCCAAAAATGAGAAAGTGTTTACGCCAGCGTTTTTTACCTGAGGACCATGATCAACTTTTGTACAATCAGTACCATCAATGTCAACAGGGAGGAAGAAATGTCAGGGATTACACAAATGAATTTTACCATTTGACTTCTCGAATAGATCTGAACGAATCCGAACGAATTCAGGTAGCACGATATGTGGGTGGCCTTAATTCTACCATTTAGGAACACCTAGCACTTAAGTCTGTAAAGACCCTCTCAAAAGTAGCTACGTTGGCCCAACATGTAGAAGATTTTCAGCCCAAGACCACATCCAAACCCTACCAACCCAGGAGATCTTTTGGAGACCATTTTTTTGAAAAGGGCAAGAACCCCCTGTCGTCCCCTACCCCATCTCAACCACGAACTACAAAAGACCCAGCAATACATCCCATTAGTCCTGGCGCATCCAAAACACCAAACCCGTATGCTAAACCTAACCCGATCCACTGCTACAAATGCAATGAACCTGATCACAAGTCCAACGACTGCCCTCATCGCAAAGCTATGGCAATAACCGGTTCCCTCGAAAACGCATCAGACATGGGTTCAGATATTGATACACCTGAAACAGAGGAAGTCGAGGAAGTTTGCGGGGATGAGGAGGGAGAAAGAACTGCCTGCGTCGTTCAGAGAGTGTTGCTAATGCCCAAACGACCTATTGTCTCCCAATACAATCAAATATTTCGTACAAGGTGCACAATAAAAAACAAGGTGTGTGATGTTATTATTAATAATGGTAGCACAGAGAATATTGTAGCCAAAGACATTGGTTCGAACTCTCAATTTGCACACGACCAAACATCCCAACATGTATCGTCTTGCTTGGATAAAGAAGGGTGGAGAACACCGCATTATTGAGGTTTGTGACCTCCAGCTATCCATTGGCAAGTATTATAAAGACAATGTAAAGTGTGATGTCGTCAACATGGATGCTTGCCATGTCCTATTGGGCCGCCTAAGGAAATTTGATAAATCAGTAAACAATGATGGAAGAGATAATAGCTATAAGTTTCAATGGGGTCATAAGACCATTGTTCTCCTTCCAAGCAGTGACCTTTTGAACCACCACCAACTACAAGCCATGCCCCTTCTGATATCTTTACCTGGTAGTGATACCATTTACAAGCTGCCTGAAACTACACATCATGTCCTCATTGTCCTCACTACTACCAACTTGGGTTTAAAACCACGACACTTTGAGATTGAGACTCTTCTAGTCAAATTTTAGGATATCGCACCCACTGAACTACCAGCTACTCTTCCCCCTATGCGTGATATCTAACACTGCATTGATCTCTTACCTGGAGCCAGCTTACCCAATCTTCCACATTACAGGATGAGTGAATTCCAAGGTTGATGAACTTTTACAAAAACACCTAATTCAATCCAGTATGAGTCCGTGTGCTATTCTTGCTTTACTAGTACAAAAAAAAAACGGGACCTAGCGGATGTGTATGGATAGCCGATCAATCAAAAAATAACAGTCAAGTACAGATTTCCAATTCCTCGTTTAGAGGATTTACTAGACCAGCTCGCCGGTGCCACTGTCTTCTCACATTTGGACTTGCTTTGGCTATCATCAGATACGCATTCGGCCTGGTGATGAGTGGAAAACGACATTTAAGACCAAAGAAGGCTTATATGAATGGAAGGCTATGCCTTTTGGTATAAGCAATGCACCGAGCACATTCATGCGTCTTATGAATCATGTGTTGAAGCCATTGAGGGGGAGGTCTGTTGTTGTATATTTTGATGACATCCTGGTCCATAGCCAGTCTTGGGATGAACATATATCACATCTACGGGAAGTTTTTATAACTTTAAGGGCGCATAAGCTATACTTGAGTAGGAGTAAATGTGATTTATGCACTGATAGACTCTTAGTTTTGGGCTTCATTGTGGGTAGAAATGGAATTGAAGCAGACCTAGACAAGGTTAAGGCTATTGGTGACTGGCCAACACCAACAACAATTACAGAGGTTAGGAGTTTCCACAGACTTGCTACATTCTATAGACGTTTCGTACGAAACTTTAGCACAATTGTAGCTTTCATCACTAATTGCCTCAAAAAAGGACCTTTCCTGTGGGGTACTGAATAAGAGGAAAGCTTCAAACTGATCAAGGATAAATTGACCTCAGCCCCGATACTCAAACTCCCTAATTTTGAGAAGCTATTTGAAGTTGAAACTGATGCTTCAATGACTGGTATTGGCGCTGTCTTACTGCAGAAAGGACACCCAATAGAATACTTTAGTGAAAAACTAAATGAAGCAAAACAGAAATGGACTTCTTATGAACATGAGCTTTTCGCTATTATCAGGAGTTTTCAACATTGGGAGCATTACCTGATTCAGAAGGAATTTGTGCTACATTGTGATCACCAATCTCTTCGTTTCCTGAATTCCCAAAAGACATTGAAAAAAATCTACGCTCGCTGGGTAACGTTCCTCCAGAAATTTCAGTTCATATTTAAACACAAACCAGTGAAAAAAATGTCGTTGCTGATGCTCTGAGTCACAAGGCCTGTATGTTAGTCACTTTACAATAAAAAATTATCGGGATCGAACAACTCAAGCATCTCTATGCAACAGATCAAGACTTTCAGAATATTTGGTTGATCTGTACTAGAAATGAACGAATGGGAGATTTCCATATACATTTGGGTTTCTTGTTTAAGGGGAATTGTTTGTGCATTACCAATACATCTCTCCATGACCATCTGATATATGAATTGCACTGTAATGGCCTGACAGCTCACACTGGTAATGAGAAGACTTATTACTCCTACAAGAACATTTCTTCTGGCCTCACTTACGCAGGGATGTTGCTCGTTTTGTTAGACACTGCGACATCTGCCAGACAGCCAAAGAAACATCACAGAACATTGGTTTATATACTCATTTGCCTGTTCCAGAAACCATCTGGGAAGATCTTTCAATGGACTTTGTTCTTGGCCTCCCAAAAACACAACGGGGAGTTGATTCAGTCTTTGTCGTATTCGACAGATTCTCCAAAATGGCCCATTTTATCCCTTGTAAGAAAACATTCGACGCTAGTGCAATTGCGAAACTTTTCTTCAAGGAGGTAGTCCGCTTGCATGGAATCCCAAAATCATTCACCACAGACCGCGATGTTAAGTTCATGAGCCATTTTTGGCGTCTTATGGGGCCGTTTCAATATACGTCTACAATATAGCAGTGCCTATCACCCCCAAACAGACGGCCAAACTGAAGTAGTTAACCGGACACTAGGTAATATGTTGCGATGCCTCGCTGGAGACAAACCAAAGCAATGGGATACTGCTCTGGCCCAAGCTGAATTTGCTTATAACTCTATGACAAATCGATCAAGTGGAAAGGCGCCCTTCGCTATTGTTTATACCAAAATGCCCAACCAGTCTATTGATCTCTTTCACATCAGTAAGCCATGCAGTAAACTTGTGGATAATTTGGCTGAAGATATCGTTGAACTTCATCAAGAGGTTAAAATTAACTTGCAGAAATCAAACGAAAAATATAAAGCCGCTGCAGATGAACATCGTCGAGCTAAACAATTTGAGGTGGGAGACTTGGTCATGGTGCACCTTCGTCGTGAACGATTTCCGGTGGGAACCTATTCCAAATTGAAACCAAAGAAGATAGGACCTTTCCAGATACTGAGTCAAGTTGGTCCCAACGCATACATCTTAGATCTGCCACATGACCTCCACGTGTCTGCTACTTTCAATATTTCTGATTTACACGAGTACTACCCACCTGATGACGCACCTTCTTCTCGTCTTGGACTCGAGGACGAGTCCTAATTTGGTGGGGTAGATTTGATGTGGACTGTAACGATCAACCTGGACTAATGGGCCTAAGTCTTTTACTTGCTAGTTATTTAATTTCAGTCTTGTTGTTTAGTTTGGCCTATTTGTTTTGGCCCATTTTAATCTTGCTTTAGGTTTCTTTCCCTTTTCCTGGTCCCTTATAAAAGGAAACTGTTTAGGGCAAAAGGGAGTAGTTTTTCTTTCCTATTTTGAAGAATATTACCTGGAAATGAGAGCCATCTTGTCGAGAGCTGTTGGTATTTAATCCCAGCCGACAATTGCTTCTTTCTCACGTATTGTTTTCACTAGATAGTATCTTAGATTTGTCACAAGCAGAATATGTGAAAAAGCTTTTAAGCAAGTTTCACATGGAGAATGCAAAACTAGTGAGTACTCCTTTAGCTTCTCATTTTAAATTATCTAAAGAGTATTCACCAACTTCTGAGCAGGAAATAAATCACATGGATAAAGTGTCTTATGCTTCAGCTATAGGTAGTCTTATGTATGTCATGTTTTACACCAGACCAAACATTGCACATGCAATGGGAGTTGTGAGAAGATATATGAGTAATCTAGGGAAGTATCATTGGGAAACTGTTAAGTGGATATTCAGACATTTGAGGGGCAACAACTTATTATGCTTTGCATTTTAAAAGGTCAGATTTTAAATTGCAACGTTATGTGGATGCAGTTAAGGCTGATGATATTGATGGTAGGAAAAGTACTACTGGGTATGTGTATACTTTAGGTGCTACAGCTATTAGTTGGGTCTCTAAGTTGCAGAAGATAGAGGCCCTTTCGACGATAGAGGCTAAGTATGTTGCAATTACAGAGGCCAGTAAAGAGATGATATGAGCTTCAGTATTTTTTAGAGGAACTTGGCTAGAAACAGGGGAATGAGATATTATATTGTGACAGTTAGAGAAGAAGAAGAAGAAAATCATTACACATATTACGTTTGCATGAAACCAGATAAAAACAACAGGTTTCCAACTAATATTTCCCTTACATTTGAGAATTCAATTTCATTCCAAAATCTTCAAAAATAAATTAAAAGAACAGTTGAGGAATCTGATTCCCCGTAAACCTGAATTTGCTGTCGGATGAATGGCTTAACATCCAAAACAGTCACATTCAGTTGCTTGAGAGTGCTAATTAATAATCCAAAGCATGTTTTGAATTGTTAAATTATGATTTTTTTTTTCAATTTTTTTATATTTTATTTTATCTTTAAATTGTAATTTATAATTAATTCTTCTTTATTTTCTTAACTGAATCTGTTTCATTACTTTCCACTGTTTGAGCTTGAGGTTCTTTCTCTTTCAGAAGAAAGAATTGCATCAATCGCTTCCTTAACTTGTGAAATATCAGGAGCCTTCCCACCCTGGACTGGCCAAAAATCATCAGTTGCCAGAATCTACAATTCAACAAGATTCATGAAAAATATCAAATAAAATTTCAAATCTATATGAATGATTTTTTTTAATATACTACATATTATTGGGGAGACGAGACTTGAACCTACGACCTCATGTAAAGGGAACAATAATGTCTAACCAGTTAAGTTATGTTTAGGTTGAGAATCTATATAAATGATCGAAGTCTTGGAAATGGGGCAAAAAACAAACAAATTATCTATACCTTAACTTGTAGTTGTAGAAATTTGACATAACTAATTGCCTTCTCTAACATTGTTACTAAATCAACCTGAAACATAGGAAAATAATTAGATGAATCCAATAATTAAAAGGATACTTAAGCACAATTAATAATAGACAAAAAAAATAACATCCCTTCAAAATTTTCATGTCAGAAAAAAAATCAATGTATATGAAATTCTACCTTCAACAAATTCAGTGTTATCAACATTTTTACCATTACATAAAGATAAGCACCTTTGAGCCATTGGGAACTAATTCTTGCAGCATCTTGAGCCGCTCGCTAATCCTCTCTCGCCGATTCTGAGAAGCGGAAAAAAGAAACAGACATTCGATTCAGATCTTAATTACTTACTTTTCTAATTAGCTTAATTTGGAAGCCAAGCTAAGTCAAAACAAAAACCTTTGCTGCAATACTTTGTGGATCCTTTGCTGTAGTTGACTTTGGTTTCTGTTTCTTAGTTGCCACAGTACATTGCTTCTTACAAACACCCGCCTCGCTCTCTCCCTGGTAATCAAAGAACGTTTGTTAACCTTCTCAATTTCTATTTTTTGTTTCTATTTCTCATTTTTTAAGAAACTGGATTGTTTGATAACTTTTCCATGTTCCATATTTCTCACTTTTTAGAAACAATCCCAAAAATTGTGTCAAAAAGATTTAGTTTCTTATATCTCATTTTTTTTTCCATATTTTTCTAACACATTAAAATATTATTGCTTTGTCCCATTTAAACTTTTAATATTTTCAACATATGTCTATTTTAAAAAAAATGAGAAATAGAAACAATAAATAGTTATCAAACACATTTATCTTTCTTTTCTTCCTCCATATACAAGAAATAGAAAAATGTTACAAAATCATGTTTCTGTTTCTCAATTTAGAAAAACAATAATAAAAAACAAGAAATAGAAACTGGGAATGTTATCAAACGTGCCCAATTTTCCTCTCAATCGGCTCATCCGAAAGTTCAGATATTAACATGAAAATCAATCATGTCAACTATTAATAAATAGAGAGGAAATAACAATGCGACTACATACCATATGTGGCCGTTTCTGATTACCGGACTCTTGAGTTTCATCCTCATGAATGGTATCAGAAACGGCGGCCGCTGGTTCAGAATATAACCAGTGATCATAAACAGATCCATCACCAGATTTATTCTCTTTGTCAGGAGTTGAAATGGAATTATAATTAGTAGATGATTGAAAGCAGTTTTGATCCTCCATTAGGCGATTTTGATCCCAATTGAAAGCATTAGGAGAAAGGCAATCAGGCTCAAAACTGAGCAAATTAGATTGATTAGTCTTATAGAGAAGATTGTCAATCCCACATTTGAAATTTATCAGAGATTGAGATTCCTGGTGATGGGATTGGAAATTAGTGGTGTTTCTAAATAGAAAGTGACCATTTGGATTCTGAATGCCATCTGCTTCTTCAACAGCTAAGTTTTGGTATTCTTTTGAAAGTGCCATTCAGAGAGAGAGAAAGAGAGTAGAATACCTACTTGAGAAAAACCTATACTTCAAAAGTACTCAATAATATGCTACCGTCGTACTTGCAAGGCCCTATTTGTAGAGGTCTAACTAGTCCAACCATCTTTTAAATATAAATATATATATATTAGGAAAATTATAAAAATTATCTATGAATTATAAAAGTGGTAATATTCATATCTTTAAACTTTCAATAGGAGGAAAATTATTTGAATTAAGCTCATCTCTATAATTTAGTTAGCTGGAACAAACCATTCCTAAACTATAGAGGTTGTTACTATTAAACTACTAAACTAAAAGAATTGTTATATAACTTTACTTTCTTAATATTTTTAATTCATGATTTATTTTTCATTTCATTTTTGGGGATATTTTATTGTCCGGTTTGAATTTTTGTTGTACCATTTTATTTGATTACTGAGACCTGAGTTTTTTTATATAATTAATATTGAGTGTTTATATGATTAGGTTATAGATGTTTTGTTAACTTGATATTTTGGTGATTTACTAACTTAATTTGGAGAAATTTTATAGTTTTATTTAGATGTCGATATAGAGTTGAACAAAATAATTGCAGAGGCCAGATATAAATTGAATAACTAAGCAAATGAAAATATTAAAATAAAAAAATATAATATTCATTCAAATAAAAATTGTTTAACTTGTTGGTTAAAAAAGTTTAACTTAAAAAAAAGATTCAAAATAGAAAAATCGTTTTCAAAATGACATTAAAACCATTATTATTAATAAGTTTATTAAAAAAAATAAAGGAAAGTTTAACAAAAATGATAAAAATGTTTATGTATTTATTCTATTTTTTTTAAATGAAAAAAATATTTTTTAATCATTCTTTATTTAATATTAAGAAAACTTGTAAAAAAGAATGATCCCGTTAGTTTTCATGAAGATCTATAGTTGTGGATATAGATTGAACCACTTACTAAACTTGAGGTTTTAAATTAGTTAGATTAAAGGGATGATTGTAAATGTAATAAAATAATTTGTACTATTCATAAAACTAGCATTTTTGATATAATAATTGCAAATCTAACCGAATTTAAAAATATAGCATATTTTGAGTGTGTAAAAACTAATGAATTTTATTCCCACATCTAAGTCAATAATAAATTTGTCATACATATAGTGAATCAACGAATCATTGATTAACCTTGTTTTTTTTCAAAAAATATTATATTGTCTAATAGTGTTAAAAAAAATATAATATTTACAAATATTTAGAAAAATATTATACTCGTAAATATTGTTGAAACTTTTGCTACCTTAGAAAATTTCTCAAAATTAAAAAGTTAGGTTTTTCATTGACAAACCATACAAACTTAAGAGATATATATTGAAATTTTGTTCCCCCTTATTTTTATCTCAAGTTAGATCGATTGATAATAATCCATTATTATTACTAAATTAATAGTGATAATGAACGTAGAGGTGTGTATGTTGGCATGAGCATTAAATAGCATGGGAAAACGAGATGAATGTTTAATTAATATAGGTTGTCGATGCTACGACTTGCGAGCAATTAATAAAGTAGGCTTCATGTGTGGTGTGGTATTAGTTAGCTGGCGACGAAAAAATAAAATAAAAGAAAAGAGTGATGGAAAACTAGAAATAGAGCAGCAAAACGAACGCCGGATCTATCGCCAATCCCACGTCTTTAAGATTCCTAATAAGAATAGTCTCTTAATTTTAAGCGACTCTGGACCATCTTGTAGGGGTCTTTCTTGTCTGCTTCGCTTCACGTGGATTCAAACTCGTTTTTATTTTTTATTTTTTATTTTTTATTTTTTATTTTTTTAAAACCCATATTTTACGAGTTGAATATGATCCATTTAAGTTGGCAACGAGCTGGTCGTGAGACTGTATATTTTTTATTTATATTTTTTTGCTTACTAAAGAGAGAATATTGGGTATGGCATGGCGATGGTAATTTATAAGGATAAACATTACTCTTTCAAATCCAAATCCCATTTTCATTGCTGTGGAAGATATTGCTCGGTTTGATGGGACTTTTTATTTTTTATTTTGAATAAAACATAATCTTTATTCTAATTTACTGTTTTTTTTTTTTCTAGAAAAAGAGTCATTAAGGGCCCGTTTGATAATCTTCCCAATTTCTGTTTATTGTTTCTATTTCTCATTTTTTAAGAAATTGAGTTGTTTGGTAACTCTTCTTGTTTCTTGTTTCTCTTTTTTTAAAAAACACTTCCCAAAATTGTGTAGAAATTTTAGAAACAACAAATTCTAGTTTCTTATTTCTCTTTCTTGTTTTTAAAATTTTCAACACATTGATAAATCATTACGTTGTCCAGATTTGACTTATAAAATATATTATAAATATCCAAAAATTATATTAAAATAATATTTTTAAATATGTCATTTAAAATTGTAATATTTTCAAAATATTTTTATTTTTTTAAAATGAGAAACAGAAACAAGAAATGATTACCAAACATATTTCTGTTCTTTTTTTCTTCTAGAAACAAAAAATAAGAAACAGTTACCAAACATATTTCTGTTTCTCTTTTTAAAAAAACAGGAACAAGAAACAAAAAATAGAAATAAGAAACAAGAAATGGAAACGAGAAACGTTACCAAACGAGCTCTAAGAGACAGATCTAGGACTGAAAATGGTCGCTAGAGACTTTTAAATTTGAGAAATTTACATGGAAGTCATAATATTGTAAAATATTTACAAATTTGTTAGAAAAAAAATAAAAAATGTTAGAATTAGGGGGGCGGCTATTATTCATAGGGAAATGTCATAAATACTCTTATTTCATATAAGTATATGAGTTAATCAACGATATTTTACCAATCAATCCATTTTAGTATATCATTGATTGACCATCAATGATATACAACTAATGATAGACTACTAAACTATCACTCATATACTATTAGTTGATAAACTAATAATCTTATATATATATAATTGAAGAAGGAGAATAAAGATATCAATAACTCAAAACTACTCCATATCAATTAACACTAACTGATATGTTAAATATATCAAGATTACTAACTGATATAAACCAAAATTGATGAATATATCAATAATTCATTGTATATTCATTTAACATAATCGATAAACTAAGTATACAATACTACTAACTGATATACACAAAAATTAATATATCATGGTAAATCAGTAATAATCAGTTGTTGATATACTAAGATGTATCATCATTGATATACCATTACAGAGATGGTAAATCAATGACTTACTGATAAGGGTATTTATGATATTTTTTGAACTGTAATCAGGCCACTAAAATTTTAACTTTTTTATAAATATTTTGTGAGGTTTAACATAATGGTAAATATTAGAGCCCATCTTTCTCAAATTGTCCCTATTAACGAGGGAATATAAACTTTTATTTCCTTTTTTTTTAGGTCAGTATTATTAAATTTTCATCTGAAACATTTATCTAAGGGGTGGGTGCGAGTAAATTTTAGGAACGATTTTTTACCACCTTTCACGTGTTTTTTTTTTCAATGTTTAAAAATTTAATATTATAAATGATTCTTTAGTTTATTGTTTATATGCTTTTTTAAAATTTTCGAAAAATGATTAAATCATTTTCAATATTAAAAACGAAAGTTGACTTAATTTTCATGCTCATGATGTTACTAAAACAAAGGATTTTTTGAACTTTGAACTTTTTATTTATTATTATATTTATATGAAAAATTAAATTAATGCATAGTTTACTAATTTTAAAAAATTAAATCATGTTTATCAATTTCATTTTTTTAACCTTAAAAAGGGTTTTTTTTTTCCCTCAAATTTTTATATCTCATTGTTTTTCGTTTTTAAAAATTTAAATTCACACAATTAGTTATTAAATCTTTTGTACCAAATAACTATATTTCTTAATATAAGTGGTACTCACTAAAAAAACATTCAGTGTATTTTGAACACATCTCCCTAATATCCTTTACCCACATGGGCCTCAAATAAGTTCTTTAAATAATGAAAATAACAATCAATAACCCAATCCAACCCAACAACAATATAAAACATATAAATGAACCCAAAAACTTGTTAAGGACCTAAACTCTTTGATTTTAATAAGTTTAATTCAATCAGAATTAAGTCTAAGAAAAGTATAAGCTTAATTCCGATTAATTTCATTTAAGAAGACAGATTAATAAGATGATCCAATTCCTCAATTATGCAGAAAATAGAAATCATTTTTGGAACAATAAAGGCTTGACAGAACATAATTAGCAGAATATAAATATGCAGCAGATTGCTTCAATTATGCAAAAGCGCTATTAACGTTGCAACAGTGACCGCGTGAATGAATTTTTAAAAGACATAATGTAAAGAGAGAAGAAAAACACATGAAAATGATTAACGTGAGAAACCTCTAACCGGTAAAAACTTACGGGGCGTCGCCAAGAAATAATCCACTAAATCCGTTAGAAGTTCAATACAAGAATTTAAAGCGCACAAAAGAGAAAAACTCCCTTTTTCTTTCTTTGTCTTCAATTGCTCCTTGCAACGACGTCGTATTCGGTGGATTCTATCACAAGCTTTCCTTGTGAAAAGAACGTTCAAAACAAGCTCCCCTTGTAAAGAACTTTTACGAGAAACTCCCTTCCTCGATTTGTAGTTGTTAGACTTCT
Source organism: Gynostemma pentaphyllum (assembly GCA_028015215.1). Lineage (NCBI taxonomy): Eukaryota > Viridiplantae > Streptophyta > Magnoliopsida > Cucurbitales > Cucurbitaceae > Gynostemma > Gynostemma pentaphyllum. Next base: position 25,601,839 of record CM051345.1, on the reverse strand, counting down.
TTTCCTAAGAATCTTCCAACTAGAAGCCTTATTAATGTAGATGGTTGAGCACCAAATAGACACTCATAAACACAATTCTTGCCAAAATATAACTAAAAACTGAGGCAAATATCAGTCATCAAAAGCTTAATTAGAGACAAGAATAGCAACCGAATATATATAAATTTGAAACCCACTGCTTGGTGGAGACAACAATTGGAAAGGTGCAACCAAGATCCAATAAATTAGCTTAATCAAACCATAAATGAAATCAATCAACAGTTGGTGATTTGGAGGCTTTAACAAGGCAAACCTTACATGAAAAATCTTGAAGAGGAAGCCAAAGAAACTTCCCATAGAAGAGGGAAGAAAATCAGGAACAATATAAAAGGAAGTCTTTGAGGACAAGAGAATTTTCAAATCTGTTAAACTAAAATAAATAAAGCATTTTTCTTTTTCTCTTTTTTATTTTATTATTTACATATGACAAACACAAACACAAATGCCAAAAATAATAATTATAACAAAATAATTTTCCAACAAAACTTATCAAATATTTTTTCATCCGCTCAACCATGTCAAATTATCATAATCTTTAATTTTCATCCTTTAAAAAATGATGAATTCATTTCATTGCAGTATCCGACGTGACTCAAAAAGACCACTATAAGAATTTCGGGAATAGGTGACGTTTTTTTGGCGTCACCTATTCGAATAGGTGACGGTTTTTTGACCATCACCTATGGCAGTGTCACCTATTTAAATAGGTGACGGGCATAAAAAACCGTCACCTATTCAAATAGGTGACCCGTTTTACCCGTCACCTATTCAAATAGGTGACCCGTTTTACCAGTCACCTATTCGAATAGGTGACCCATTTTACCCGTCACCTATTCAAATAGGTGATTTTTTTTGGCGTCACCTATTCAAATAGGTGACACTGCCATAGGTGACGGTCAAAAACCCGTCACCTATTCGAATAGGTGACGCCAAAAAAACGTCACCTATAGTCTAAAATTTGAGAAAAAAAATATTTTTTTATTAATTGATTTCAAATAATATTTATAATGCACCTATCAAATTTAAATAAAATATTACAATAATTACAATAAAAATATCACTAAATGGCTACATGAATTACAATATTTTTAAGCAAAAAAATAAATTACATCATACTTAGACAATAAATCAAGAATTGCTAAAAGAATTTCAATCACCCTTCCAAAAATTAAATACAGTGTTGACAACCAATGGTAAAAAAATTCCAACAAACAGACCACGAAAACCTTGCTCTCCAACAAACTCCTCGCCTTTATCTCGAAGACTGGCCCTCTGAACAACAAAGAGCAAGTGCACAAATGAGTTAGTTATATACACTAACTCATCTAAGTAATTGCAAATGGGAAAAGACGAAACAGAACCCATCTCAATAAAAAAAAATCAATTTCCATGAAATGAAGCAAAATTGTTGAAGACATTACCAACCAATCTGCTTTTTTCCTCTTCACGCACTTCTTCAAATTCAAATCTTGTGGCATGTGAATGTAATAGAGCATCAGAGTAATATATTGGCAAAATTTTCTTCAATAGCTTAATTCTTTTAAGCATTATTTCAGGATTTAAAAAGATCACTAAAGAAAATATTGCATGGATATTTTAAATGGATCATTATGCCAAATTCCAATTTGAGAGAGCAAAATGCTCTAAACTCAAAATTTAAAGAAAAAAATAACATGATGAAGCTAAAATGAACAGCGAGGCTGTGATGCACAACGAAGCAATCAATACAAAGAAAGATCTTGTAAGTAACAAATGCCCAATTTGGATTCTTCGCATTGCAATAAAAAAAAACTCTTCAAAACCACAAAAAACAACAAAGTAAGACATTCTGATTTAACAAAAGATAAAGATATCAGTTTAATAAAACACAAATCACAAAGAGGAAAGATAATAATAGTCTTATGAATGAAAGAGTAATTGGAACAAACAAGAAACTTAGGAATAAATGGAGAGAGGAAGCAATTACCTTGTTTTCAGAATTGGACTAAACTTTTTGAAGGATAAGTTCCTATCAGTGAAGGTATCGAATGCCATTCGAGAGATTTGTACACCAAATCGAAGTTAGAGAGAGAGAGAGATTTTGAGAATACTTATTCCACTTGGGAAAATTGAAATTTTCAGCATCATATCAACAACATATTTGGGAATACTTCTAGTGAAGCATTGTGATATTTCTGTAACAAGACTCAATAAAACTATATTTTTTAAAATCTTTGTCATTGTATTTTACCTTAATAATTTGAGATATCAGTCCAAGAACGAGATGGCCCTGCAAGTGAAAAAGAAAAGTTACAACTTATTGTGATCAGTAAAGTTGTAAGGAAAAATCCATGAGCTCTTGTGAAACCAAATCAAGCTCTTGAGCAATACCTAAAATAGCAAGAAAAAATCTTATGATAAATGAATTGACACGAATGAAAAAAAAGGTGCATAAATTTATGGAGAAATGAAAAAACATTTTGGTCGTAAGATGCCCAAGTATTGATTTTGTTAAAGGTGCACAAATGAAAAAAAGGTGCACAAATTGAAGTTAAAGGTGCATATCGCCACAATCGTATCTTACCGAATCGCCATCGGCAAAACCAAATATCCTTCATAATCAATAAGACTATGATGATTATAAATCTAAATAAGACTCCCCTCAATATAAAATTAAGATAAAACTTTCACTGAAAAAAAAGGTCATAAAATAAAACATTGACAAGACAACATTCCAATTTTTTTCCGAAGAATAAGAACATCTCATTAAAATCTTGAAAAATAAAGAAATAAAGTCTCATAAAAAATGGCTCAATTTTAATTCATTAAACAGTTAAATCAGCCACAGAAAGGTGAGGGAAAAAATCTCTTATATTTGTAAAAAATAAAAAAACATTTAAGAAACATAATAGAAAGAGACACAAAACTTTAAGCCAAATTACAAGGAACAAAAAATTCCAATAATTGTTGTGAGAAAATCAGGTATTCAAATTACATTTTTCAAACAATTATGGGCACTAAAAAATTTCAATTCATCCTTTCAAACCAATTTTTTTTTAGAAACATGATGTTTAAAACCAGGTAAATACTGAGCTTGATTTTTCTTTGATATATTTCTTAATTTAAAACAGTTTGGCCTAATGTGACCGAGATATCCACAAAAATGACCAATTAGAATGAATTTATGAGATTTACCAAAAGGTTTTATATTTTTCCTAAACTATGGATTTTTTTATATTTTCAATATTTTCACGTCTCTTCCAAGATGTAAAATTACAAACTTCATTTTTCATAAAAAAAATTGATTTTACCTTGATGTTTACGCAATTTCACAACATTTTTCGTCCTAGTAGGGGCTGTTGTAGCAACTTTTGTCTGGGCGAAAGAAGTTGAGCTTTTGGAGAATTCACCTTCATTATCAGACCCTTTATGATTTTTTGAAACTTTTCCTGTAATCACAAGATAATCATGTTTTCCAATACAAGAATTCAAAAAATTTGTACATTTACTTTTATCTTCCAATTCCAACTTTATATCAATTAATTCATTATCCTTTTGAATAACTAAGTTATTTAAAAACTCATTCTTGGAAGTTAAATCATCATTTACCTTTGACAAATACCTTATTTTTCTCAGTAAATGATTTGGTCTTTGAACATATTTTGAGAAATTCTTCATAAAGCTTAGTGTAGGGCTTCTTCAATGAAATCTTCCTCACCCTCAAATACAATACAATAATTTTCATCTTGTATTTCTACTTGATCAATTTTTGAACTTGATTCCTTATTCAAAGTATTTGCACATTCAAAACTTATATGTCAAAATCCATTGCATTCTCTACAACTGGTTTCTTTTTTCTCCTCGAAAGGTTTTGAGATAGAATTGTTCTTACCTTTGATGAACTTTTGATTTCTCTTCTTCTTTGACATCCTTACACAAAACACAAAATATGTACAAAAATATTTCAAGATCTTGCTAATAATTTAAGTGAACTTGCTCTTATACCACTTGTTAGACCTAATTCTCAGTTTAGTTTTGATTAATTTCGTTTAAAAGGCAGATTAAAAAGATTGTGCACATCAGATTTACTATAGTCTCAGCTACAGATGATGCAAGACTAAATGCTTGATATAGAAGAAATAAGAGGATGAAAAAGATATAGAACTCTCAAATATGCAGAAGCTTATGATAGCTATGGAATAGTATCTGCATGATCTAATTGTAAAAAAAAACATAATGTAAAGAGGGGAAAGAGATCGACACGGAAAAGTGATTAACGTGAGAAACCTCCAACTGGTAAAAACTCACGAGGACCTATCCCAGAAACAATCCACTAGTTAGTTACTTTTCAACAAGAAATTTAAACCATAAGACAAAATTTATGAAAACTCCCTTTTCTAATTTCTTCGTGATGCTCCTTGCAAAACTACATTCCGATGGATTCGATCACAAGCTCCCATTGCCAAGATTTCAATCAAGAACCTCCCGTTCTTATTTCGATCACCACAAGCTCCCCTTGTAGATTTTGATCAAGGAACGCCTTCCTTGATGTGTGAGCGAATTGACTTCTTCCCCCCGAAGACTAAAAAACACTCCCCAAGCAATTACAATATAAAGTTTTGGAATTATAATCCTTAAAAAATAAACTCTCACATAAATGATATACTAAGCACAATAGGCTGATACAAGAGTGAGAGAAAATGACTAAAAGCTTGTATAGCTAAACTAAAGGACAATACTCGTATATATAAATGTGTCCATATCAAAATCTATTGATATTACAAACATTTTCAGGTAATGCTCGGGGTCATGGAGAGAGGAGCTGGTGCAGTCTGATCTTGATGATGATGATGCTGAGATGGATTAGGTGTATTTTAAAAGTCCATGGATTCCTTTTGTTAATTTGTATCTTATGTTATGTAAATTTGTATATAGCTCGTAATGAGCTTCTGGTTTTACTTTTATGGATGTTAACTCATTTAAACTCTTGAAATAGGAATTTGAAATTCCTTGTGTTTAAATTTTCAGATGTGAAAAGGTAAACAGGTTTTTGGCTAGCCTAAGTTTCAAACATAACCACGCCGTTTTATTAAAAAATATAAAGACTTTCGCTGTGTTTTAGTTTTTAAATGATTTAAAAAGAGTTGGGTCGTCACACTTCTACTAGGGTGCGCTCGTAAGAGCCCTGCCCTCCCTAGTAGACTTAAAAAAAATTGTCATTTTAAATTCTTTTAGGAGGTGCGACTCTTGAGAGCCCTGCATTGTCAAGTAGACTTAGAATTTTTATGTAGAGTTCTTCCACTTTGATGGACTAAGAATTTTTTTCATTTCGATCTTCCACCTTGGTGGACTTAGAACTTTTTCATTTTGTTGTAGAGCTCTTCCATCTTTGAGATTTAATTTTCTCATTTCAAATTCTTCTATGAGGTGCAGCTTTTGGGAGCCCTGTACTGCCAAGTAGAGTTAGAATTTTTATGTAGAACTCTTCCACGTTGATGTACTATGAACTTTTTCATTTTGCTCTTCCACCTTGGTAGACTTAGAACTTTTTTATTTTGTTGTAGAGCTGTTCCACCATGGTGGACTTTCAACTTTTATTTTACTTTTCTCATTTCAAATTCTTCTATGAGGTCCAACTCTTGGGATCCCTGCACTGTCAAATAGACTTAGAATTTTTATGTAAAGCTCTTCCACTCTGGTGGACTAAGAACTTTTTCATTTTTCTCTTCCACCTTGGTAGAGTTAGAATATTTTCATTTTGTTGTAGAGATCTTCGACCTTGGTGGTCTTAGAACTTTTATTTTACTCTAGTGTATTCACATAACTGGCCCCCACTCGAGCAGAACTATACCTTGAAGTCGAGCACGAGTTTAAAGGTTCTTGTAATATGTTGACCTGAGCTTAGCTAAGGGACTTTATGCGTGAGAATTCTTCTTACTGCTCCTCTAATCAACTTTATACATGTAATTTATAATAAAGTAGAAAAGTGCATTCTTATTTTATTTATTGTCAAAGCTCTTACAATAGGAAACTTTATTGGAAATGAAAACTACAATAAATAAAATTGCTAAAATAAAACCTATGTTGCTTGACATTACATAAGTGCACTAGAGCCTTCCAATCAAGGTTAATCAATGTGTTGTTTTCTCAGCCTACTACATAGTGACCTATCATGGTTCTTTATAGGTCGTGGTCCTTTGCTTGAACTCTTCTTCACTAGTCGGGCCCCCAAAGATGGGGAAATCTTGATTGCCACGATTCTGGTCTTCCTTATCATATTTAGTATCACGTTGGTCTCCTCTACTTCTCACGAATTATTTTAAATACCTTTGCTAAATAAGATTCTCGATTTCTTCTCTGAGATTGAAGTAATCAGAGGTGGTATGACCGTGGTTTTTATGGAAGAGACAATACTTGTCTTTGCTCCTCTTGTTTGACACTGCTTTCATCCTAGGAGGCCACCTCACTAAGTTTTTGCATTCAATTTCCATAAGAAGTAGCTCTATCGAGACGTTGGTAGGAGTGTATTTTTTAAAATTACTAGGAGGAAGACTTTGCTTCTCAAAGTGGTATCTATACCTCTTTCTCTTCTCATCGTTGTGACGGTCAGTCTTCCAAGCGAGGTCTTCAGTTTGATCTATTTTCTTGTGCTCAGAATGTTTACTATTACCTCCGTCATCTGAAACTTTTCTTGCACTAGGTAACTCTCCAGTGCTCATATATTTTTTTCTCCTTAGTGAGGAGTTCGGTGTATGTAGCAGGCGTCTTATTGTCTAGTGATGACAATAATTTTTATCTCATAAGCTAGCCATCATAGCAGTTAATGCTATATCATCACTATAACCTTCCACCTTCAATCATTTTTTAATCTAACTATATAGTCTTGGAGGCTCTCCTCCAACTTCTGACACACAGTCAAAAGATATGTGGCGGGTTTCTTATGATCCCTTCCACCAAGGAGCTGAGTCATAAAAGATCGAGTAAGGTCTTGAGCGGTCTGTACCACTCAGGTGCAGGGCATCCCAAGGTAAGGGAAATGCTCTGCACTTGATAGCATCTTAGACTCTTTAGAGCTCCATCTTGGTTCGAAAATATATCAACGTGCTAGATTGGGTCCATTGAACCATCATACGTGGTCACACTACAACAAATAAACTCTTTTATAACATTTAAGAATATCGTTTGAATTGACCCGCTATTGTATATTAGTAAAAAAAGGCACCTCAAAACACCGCTCAATTTTTCCTTGCAATCGAAAAGAAAGTTTCATTTCTAACGCTACCCCTTTTCACTCGTTCAAACCTAAAAACCTGGAAGCTTATCGCACAAGGGCCTTTTGTCTCTTTTCATCAACGCCTCATCTCGCTTCATCGTCTTTCACTTCATCTAGCTACCATATCCCGTGATTAGAAGGCTACCTAGTGATTTTAAATCAGAATGCAGCGGAAGTGTTAGTGTTTTTTTTAAAAAAAGGGGCATGGATACGTTTAAAATTTGAACTATCCAAAACCTGTGTACATTTTTCACAATAAGAGAAATCGTAAAGACAAGGAAATGTGCATTTCTTGAAGTATACTTCAAATGAGTTCCAAAATTATAAAAGTTTAAAACCAAAAAGCTCTCATGAGCTTATATACAAATGTGCATCAAAAGATGAAAGACATAAAGTAAACATTAGTCCAAGGACTATACACTTTCTCTAGTCCATCTTGCCATCATCGTTCCCAAGATCAATTAGCATCAGCTCCTCTCCCACGACCTCAACCACGGTCGATACCGGAAAATTTGTAATATTATAAGATAAAGCCCAGTGAAGATAAACAGAAAATAAAGTAACATTACACTCAAAACTTGTATTCAGAGATTTGTGTCTAAATAAAGTTTACATACCCTTTACCTTTCAACAACTTAAATGGGTTTCATATCAAGTATCCAACGTTCACTTATGAGATCTCCCAAGTAATCAAGAAACTAGCTCTTAAGCATTTAGAAGGACGTGTTTCATAACACACATAACATTCTTATTTCATTCTCTTTAAAACCTCATACTATACCTAAGGTTTACATTCCTTTATCTTTAATAAATCATGCTAAGCTCACTCAGTCTTAACATATTCAAACAACATAACTCGCGATTAATCTCGATAATGTTAGTACACGCAGTCTCAACATTATTCATTAACTCACTCAATACATGTAAAGTACACTTGACCTTTATATTAATACAACCAAAATCATGCTAGACTCACTTGGTCTTAACATATTCAAACAAAATAACTCGCTCAATACATGTATAGTACACTAAACCTTTACATTAATATAACCAAAATCATGCTCTGCTCACTCGTTTTTAACATGCTTCAAATAAGGAAAACACGCGATTAATGTCAATAATGTTAGCATACGAAGTCTTTACATTATTCATTAATTTGCTTAACAAATGTAAAGTACACGCAACCTTTACAACAACATAACCATCAACATGCTTATAATGACGGTATTGAAAGCTCATGCAGTGTAACGTCTCGTTACTTTTGAGGTGAATTTTTTTTTGTTTTTATTATTTTTGCTTCATTTAGTATAATTATAGTGGTTGGTGATTGTTTATTTTACTTAGAAGTTTAATTTAGTATTTTAGTTTTCGACTCGAGTTCGATCGTTAAGTAATTTTCGTTAGAACGTTTAAATAGAATCGGGGGATAACGATTATTCACGGGCCAATATCTAATTGTTACACCACTTTAAGTTAGATTAGAAGTGGTTAAAATGAATTGGAATTGGAACTGTGCAATAACGAGGACCCAAGACACTTTTTACTAAAGAATTAGAAGTCGGGACATAACGGTCATTTGGAAAAACTTAAGTATATTTAAATACATGCTGAGTACGTGTAATTGAAAGGAAAATCAAAGGAAAAAACGAAATTCAAAACCCTCCACCTGTGAGCAAAGAAAAAAGAGGAAAATCGGGATTCTGTCGGCGTTTCTCGACCAATTTCGTTGAATCTCGTCACGACAGAAAGATCTCGACGCAAGCTTTCATTTCATACCATCAATCGAGTCGATCCGTTCCAGATCCGGGAGATACGAGGTAAAGAAGAAATGGGTTTTTAAGTTTCTTTTTTCCCAATTTTGCGTTTAAGATTCGATTCGTTTTTCTCGGGTGTCGTTGGTGATTTCTAGTTAGGGAAAATCATTTTGGTCGAGGTTATTGTTTTGAATCTAAACCCGAGTCAAATGGAAAACCCGAGCCCTTTGAAATATTCTAAATCGAGGGTTCCGTAAATTGGCTTTTGTTATTTTTGAAAGCGTAATCTTGAAATATTAATCAGAAATCAGAACTCGATCTTTTTCTCTTGTCTTGGCCATGAGCTTCCTAGAGTTTCCGGGATTAGTTTGACGTTTAATTTAGCTTTTGGCTTTTCGTTCGTGGTTTAGAAATTAATATGTTTAGTTGTATATTTTACTTTGTAGTTTTGAACCACGAGCAACCGTTCACGCATTCAACAAGCGGTGTTTCTTCCACGCATCTTAGAGGTGAGTTTAAAATGAGCTTTATTGTTTTAATGGCTCGGATTCATTGAAGATTTAGTTGATTCGAGGTTAAGGGTTGTGGATGTTTAGGAAGAAAATATTGTGGAAAGTATGGTTGGGCTAAGGAAAGTGCATTAAGACGAGATTCTCGTCACTGAATGGTATTAAGACTTGAGGGCTAAAGTGTGGTTTGGGTGTAATAGATTTGAAAGTAGAGATAGAAAGTGACGGTTTGGACTCAGGAATTCCGAGGAGGGCAAAATAGCCTAGTATGCTTTAGGTTTTCTCTTAATTATTATCCTACGTACTTAGGTAATAGGATAGAAACTGTGGTGACTTATATTCGTGGTGACTATGGTGACTTATGGTGACTTATATTCGTTGTGACTTATGGTGACTTATATTCGTGGTGACTATGGTGACTTATATTCATGGTGACTTATGGTGACTTATATTCATGGTGACTATGGTGACTTATATTCATGGTGACTATGGTGACATGTAATAATGGTGACAATGGTGACTACGGTGACTACGTATGAATGGTGACAATATAATTACGGTGACTATAACATTGTTATATGAGAGGTGACAAGGGAAGTTTGAAATGTGTTATGGTAGTTGAAACTGACTTTAACCTAGCCAATTATGTTTACTTCCCTGTGCATGTGATTCTGAATGTAAATGCATATTTAGCCTTATTGTTGATGTGCTCGGTGTTTAGTGATTGGATGCTTAATCGGAAGTAGACTTGTAATAGAAATGTTGGACACTATTTCTGATAAGGACTTCGGTCCATATAAACACTTGATTTCATTTTACTCTCACTAGCTTTATGCTAATGTTGCTACACTACAATTTTACGGTACATCTCGTGGGAGAGGTCGGGGTAGAGGTCGTGGTGCCGCTTGAGTGACCGTGCGATGAGCATGGGATATGGAAATGTGGCATTTGTGAAATGCTAGTCTTTTGGTTGTTGTAAATGTGTAAATTTGGTGTCCTAAGCTCGAAAGAGCGTTGTTTTGTATTTTAAACTTATTTTGTTGTTGTTTTATTTTCTTAAACTTAGGAAATGCGCATTTCCCGTTTTTCTCTGATGTGAATATTGTAAACAGGTTTTGGTATGTTGAAAATATAAACGAAACCACACAAATTTTCTGTAAAATTGTCGTTTTCCGCTGCGTAATGTAATATGTGTTTTTTTAAAAGGAGTCGGGTCGTCACATGCAGTCTAACAATACCTCAATATCTCGCTTTTCAAAACAAAGTACATGAAGTTTTTTCAATAATATCTTCCCACCTTTAGTTAATAATGACAGGTAATGAAAGCTCACATAGTCCAACCATTACCTCATTATCTCACTCACCAAATGCAAGGTAGCTCACACATTCATCCCTTGCATTCTCTCATATATGTATCAAAGTAATTATGGATAATTTAGAAAATGTGAGCACGCGCAGTCCCAACATTATCTCATTATACATCCCCCCAATCATGCAAAGTTCACGCAACCTTTAGAATTCCTCATGATACATATATGTAAACATAAAATAAATTTTTCCAGACAATGCAAGCACACTCGGTCTGTGCATTGTCTCATTATTCCTCCCAAATATGATTATGCAAAATAAACATAAATAAGGTCTCGAGTGAGAGTAAACATAAATTTAACCATTCAAATAACCAAAGGAATCATAAATTATCATTGATGCCTGTATCATTAGTTACATTTCTTTGCGTAAAACAAGAAAGTACCCATAGTCTCACAATTAAGAATTTCCATAAAATTCCATAACCTGCAAATCCATAAGGTCTTATAGCAGGAAATAAAGTCAATCCCATCATCCTTCAATAGTCACATGACAATATACAAGTTAAGCCAATCGGTCTTCAGATAATATCAAGTTATTAACTTAACATAAAAATCTCATTTCCTTATTTTACTGATCAAGTGATCTTCCATATCCAAATTACTTATTCACCTTTGTATACTTGGAACCTTCAACTTCTGATAATCATTAAGAAACTTCGAAGCGAACCTAAACTTAGAACCTCCAAGAGTTAGTCGTTTCCTTCGAAAGATCCATGAGTTCACCTAACTCAATTTAGAACTAACTCCCAGGCCTAAACAAGTTTGTTCACTTACTTTAATCCTTTCATTTCAAATCTCAATCTCAACTTTCGATCATACAAGTCGTAAGTTTACATTTAAATTCTATTTATCTTCACCTCGAATGTTCACGTGAAAAAAAAAGTTCCAACGAACAGTCAAATGAGCAATTGCACCTACAATATATCAATTGAATATATTTTACAACTCATAACTAAGATGAGAAAAAGTGTGATTCTTAGGTGAATAGTGTTTTCAGATGAATAGAGTTTTTCAAAATTTCGAGCTTAAAATCATTAAATTTCTTGATGGAAAAACATGATTTCAACTTAAAAAGTCATTTAGAAACATAAACAAAGAAAACCTTAGGAAAAGTTTAGAAAACTCACTTTTTAGGGCTTCTCTTAGAGAACGAGAAATGCCACAAAGCTAGGATTGTTAGGTAGCCCTCATCCAGAGCAATCCAGCACAAAAGAAATCAAGATAATCCACCAAAAAATGACAAAAACCCAAGATACTCTTACCCCTTGGTAGCCACGACTTGGAGAAATAAAAGGTGAGAAGTTTTTCTAATATCTTGACTTTTTGGTGTATTTAAGGAGAAGGTGAATAATAGATATTTTAAGAAATCAAGAATGAAATCGTTCCTCGTTTGCTTTTAGCTTTTAAAATGAAACTCGAACAACTTAAACGAGCTAAAAGGTGATTAATAATTATTAATTGGCCCATTAATATTTATTAATAAGCCAAATACTAACTTAAGCTACAAAAGTAATAAATGTCAACTAAAAGAACATTGATTCTAAAATCTAAAGTAATTAACTCTAAAATTAAATTAAGTGCTTTAAATAAAAAAAAAATACCCTGTAAAATAACGGGATGTTACAGGCTTCCAACTTCCATTGATCACACCCATCATGTGATTGGGGATAGTCGGACCCCTTTTTATGTGATGTTCTTCGATTATGGTGTTAAGATCCCCATAAGGATGTAGATGGCCTCACTTTTGAGGGATCTCGAGTGACTCTTAGACAAGTCATGTTGAATACGTGGTGGGGATTGATTAACCTATTAGCCATCATGGGAAGAGATAATATAGACCTAACCTTGCGAATGAACGCATATATTTGGTCTTCCATGTCTAGTCAGCAAGATACTTCCAGATTCCCCTTCCATGGTTCTATGGGGAAGAAGACTGTTGTTGATCTTCCTTTGAGTGATAATAGATGGAAGAATAGATGGTACTTTGTTCGAGGGGAGCTGACTTCAGATAGACTTTTGATCCCTTTAATTTGGAAAGAGTCTTGTGAGAACAGACATGCTCCACTCTGGTTATAATGTGCCTCAAGTTTTCTGACCATTGTTTTTTCTTTTGCAGTTTAGATTTTGAATAAGACTGACATTACACCTTCGGACATTGCTTCTTGCAAAGAACCGAAAAGATTCAGATAATTTTTCTGAGAAGCTTTCATATGTGTAGAAGAGCTTATATTGACTGGACTTTGGGTTCCCTTTTGTATTACTCCATTCCTAGGGGTTAGAGGTATGGTATTATTTTCCTCTTATTCTTTATGTAATAACTTTCCCGTTCTTTGTCTAAAAATTCTCTCTAAACCTTATTGTATGGATCTCGTAGTCAAGAAGAGAAGAGAAAGATTGAAATTGAGTTTTTTGCCACCAAGTATGGCTGAAGGTGCGAAGCTGTATGATTATACTCTTGCTACTCAAAAGGAGCATTAAACTTGCCTGACGCTTCAATTAGAAAGGAAGGCGACTATTGATTAGTCGTTTCCTCCAATTTCGAAGAAAATGACTCAATCTAAAGCGAGGAGCCATGCGATTGGAACCTTTGGGACTACCTGCTCGTTTGGTGTTGGAGCTTCCACTCAGCCTGTGGCTGCTTCGTCTGATTTCTCTTCGAGGGAGTCTTTGGTTACTTTTTCCTATTTTCCTCGTCCTGATATAAAGCTAATGAAGGTGGATATGATTTTCCCTGCATCTTATCGCTGCTTTGGACGAGAATTGGATGCAGAACCTCCTTGCAAAAATGGGCTTTGAATGACATTTTGTTTCTATCTCCCTTTATGATGTGTTTGGAGTGTCTCATCTAGAAGAGTCCATTTGTTTAGCTGTATAGAATATCTTGGTAATATTTATATCTTTTGGCTGTTATTTCTCTATCTTTCCTTTACAGTGAATTTTGTTCTTCCTTTCATTTTGCTGGGATTTCAGGCATACACTCATATGATTCATCTGCTAAAATTGGTGTTGCGTGACGGTGACGCAGCAAAGCACGCATCTGTCACTTCGTTTAAGAAGTTGGTTTCAGGATAGGTAACTTCCATAGATATGGCTAGGAAGTTAAAAACTTAAGAGGGAAAGAGCAAATGGCTTGAAGCTCGCGTGAAGAAGCTAGAAAGAGTTTAGATGTATAGAGATGGGCAGATTAAGAAGCTTCATTCTTAGTTGGGGCGTGCTCAACTTTTGGATGCAAATCTTCTGCAGACCTCCCCAAACATCTTGAGAGCATTGGTTTGTACGCGGGGAAGGTTGGTCGTGATAAATTAAAGTTGTCTATGTATGAGGTGGAAAGGGCTAGATTCAGTCCCGTTAAGAAGTAAATTGCTATAGAAGAATTCAAAAATCTTCGCCGACTACTTATTGAAGAAGATAAGATGTTTGATGACAATGAAGGGACTATGGATGACAACACATGTGAAGAGGATGGGAATGTTGGAGGGGAATCTTCCAAACATTTAGGGGATGATAACATGGAATTTGCGGACGTCCCTAAAGGCTGATGGTTAGTTCCCAAGTTGTGGCTTGCCAAAATACTTAAATTAATCTATGTTAACTTAATACTCTACTATTGCGTTCGTGTGGGTGGCACTATTACTTTTCTTACGTAATTGCACTTTATCTTATGTTGCTTCGTTGAATTTTTTAGGTGGGGTACCCCATTTTAAGGTTTGCCCTATCTATTTTAGTCCAAACTAGGACTTTCGTCCTATTCTGTGGAAAGGGTATATTCCTAACATAGAATTAGGATAAGAGATTCCTCAAAGATTGTGTTCAGTCCGTGCTAGATCTTTCTTCCTCTTTTTTATAAGGGTGATTCATCTAACTTAGAGTTAGGGTTAGGTACTATTTAAGGCTTGTGCCCAGTCCGTGCTGGGTCTTTTCTTCCTTCTCTTTGGGAGGGATATTTATCTAACTTAGAGTTCGGATTATGTGTTCTTTGAAGAATATGTCCAGTCTGTACTGGGTCTTTTTTTCTTTCTCTTTGGAAAGGATATTCGTCTAAGTTAGAGTTAGGATTAGAAATTATTTAAAGATTGTGCACAGTCCGTGCTGGGTCTTTTCTTCCCTCTCTTTGAAAGGGATATTTGTCTAACTTGGAGTTATGATTATGTATTCTTTGAAGAATATTCCCTGTATGTACTGGATCTTTTCTTCCTTTTCTTTGAAAGGGATATTCGTCTAACTTAGAGTTAGGATTGTGTATTCTTTGAAGAATACGTCCAACCCATGCTGAGTCTTTTCTTACTTCTTTTTGGAAGCGATATTCGTCGAACTTAGAGTTAGGATTGTGTATTCTTTGAAGAATATGTCCAACCCGTGTTGGGTCTTTTCTTCCTTCTTTCTGTAAGGGATATTCGTTTAACTTGGAGTTAGAATTTGATTGTGGAAAGTTTGGCTAGGTAAGAAATAAGCAAAAATATTTTCTTATTAATAATTCTAGATTGCCATTTTCTAGCTAATATTTGCAGGAAAAATAAAGAAAGCTTATAGAAGAAAAATTCTAAAATATGGCTTTCTGGCCGAGCTTGCTTCATGAAAGCAAGAGACAGCTTGGAGAGTTCAGGATTCTCCAGATGGGTGGCGAAGATATTTACATCACAGGGCGATCCTGATGATATTCATCATCGCCACCAGCTCCTTCTTCCTCGTCATCCTTGGGTTCTAGGCTATTGACGAAGGATAAAAAAAAAGAAGAATAGACATTTTTCTTAGAAGGATGGATGTTTTCCTTTTTGGTAGCATGTCTATTGTTGAGGGAGGGGGCTTTATTTATAGGCGAGTACTTGGTTTCCTATGATGATTAAGAAACATTTAATCTTATCTCATGAGTTGAAGATTGGAAACGTTGCCTCTATCTTTGTGTGCCTCAGTAAATGAATTGTTCTGTTTGCACGCTGCTTCATATTTCCTCAACTGGGTCCATTCTATTGGGACGAGGTCGCATTAAATACATCTTTTAGTCCCAGGTGCTTCGTCTATCGTGCCTTTATGACCTTCTTCATTTAGAGGTGTAACGTCCCGTTATTTTGTGATAAAAAAAATTTATTTATTTTATTTTAATTTAAGCATTTAAAGTCTATTTTAGAATCGATAAATTAGAATTTAGTAGTTTATTTCGATTTAAGTCATTTTAATGGCTTTATTTGTTTAAATAAGTTACGGTGGTATTAATAATTATTAACGGGCCAATTAATAATTATTAATCACCTTTAGATTACTTTAAGAGCTTCGGGTTTCGATTTATAAATTAAAAGTCATAAAAGGACGCAACCGTCATTTCCAAACTTCTTAAAATATCTAGATACTATTCATCTTCCTCCTCAAGTCTTAAAAAGGACAAAAAAACACAAAACTCTTTCATTTTTCTCTCCAAACCCGAGCAACAAGAGGAAGAAAAGATAAGAGGAAGAAAGTGTCACCCCGGCTTCGTTTCTTGGCCGTTTTGCGTGATTTCGGATGCGTTGGAAAGCTCTCGCCGAGACCTTTCTACCCATTCCACTTTGGAACGTTTCCAACTCTCTAAGGTAAGCCCTAGATTTCGAATTCTCATAGTATTTCCATGGAAATTGATTCAAGCTTTTGAGTTCTTGGCCAAAACTCTCATCCCCTTCCAATTTTGTTGTTGAATGTTGATGGAAAACTTATTGGGTAACTATTACTTGACTTTCCCTTAACCCTAAAACGAGTTTCAATCGAAACCCTTCCCGTTTGAAATTTATCTTTCGGGGTTTGAATATGGGTTATTTATTATTGAAATAATGTGTAACGTCCCATTATTTTGTGATAAAAAAAATTTTATTTATTTTATTTTATTTTAAATAGTTAAAGTTTATTTATTTATCGGTAAATTAGAATTTAGTAGTTTATTTCGGTTTAAGTCCTTTTAATTACCTTTTTAGCTTATTTTCGTTTTAATGGTATTAATAATTATTAATGGGCCAATTAATAATTATTAATCACCATTGGGATAGTTTAAGAAGTTCGGGATTCGTTTTATAAGTTAAAAGTCATAAAAGGACGCAACCGTCATTTCCAATTTCTTAAAATATCAAAAAACATTATTCACCTTCTCTTTAAATATCTCAATTGACCAAAGTTGACCAAAATGCTCATTCATTTTTGCTCCCTAGGCCGTGGGTTCCAAGAGAGAAAGAGAGAAAATTGATTTTTGTTCTTTTCTTGCCCGATCGACTTGATTCTGGGTCCATTGGAAAGGTATCGGTCCTACAGTTCATTTCCAACCAACCATCATACTTGCCACTCGTATTATACGGAGTTCTCGGTAAGTAAAGTTTCAAACCCTAAGCTCCAAATAGTGTTTTAATGGAGTTTTCTTTGATTTCCTTCAATTTCGTGTCGTGAAACTCGGTGTTTGTAAATACGAGAGTAGTTTTAAGTGTTTTTGAAAACTTTCCCATAACCCTAAAACCGAGTTTCAGTCGAAACCATTCCCGTTTGAAATTTACCCTTTTGGGATTGATTATGGATTAGAATTTAATGAAATAATGTTTATTTAAATTCAATTCGGGAAAGGGTATAATGTTCGAAAACCCTAATTATCGATACCCTTTGAAATCGGGAATATCGAATTTGCTTAAAACCAACTCGAAACACTTTTGAATTGCCTAAAAGTCGGAAAACCAAACCCGAAACCCTTTTTGTTGATAGGGCCGTGGGCCTCATGTGGGGATTTGTTGGGTTTTTCGTCGCTTTGTATGTTTAGTTGTTGTTTGATCTATAGTTGGTAATTAATGATTGTGTGATATAATTTAATTGTAGGTGTTTTCAAACCACTCGCTTGATCACTCCTTCGGACTTAGGAGCAAAGTCATCTTGTAATTAAGGTGAGAATAGTTAGGATTTAAAGTAATTATAGAAAGTCATCTTGTAATAGTTCGATTCGAAATATCGTTCGTCCGAGATTACTATCTATTTTACTTATGTCCTTTACTTTATGTCTTTACTTTTGCTCCTTTACTTTATGCATGTTTCGGTTACTTTAACATTTACATTTACTTTATTTACTTTGGCAAGCATATGCAAGCATATGCATAACATCTCGCATCATTGAAAAGAAAAGAAGTTGAATGGTAAGTTGCGAACGTACACATTACTTCCTCATGTGGAGTTGAATGGTAAGTTACGGACGTACACATTACTTCTCATGCATAGGAAGTTGAATGGTAAGTTGCGGACGTACACATTACTTCCTCATGTGGAGTTGAATGGTAAGTTACGGGACGTATGCATTACTTCCTCATACATAAAGGAAATTACGGAATCCTACGGGATGTCCTCATCCATTCATGATTATGATTGATGATATAGAGAATCGAGATGTTATATTTTATACGAAGTTTATTTACTTTACTTATTCTTTGTCATAACAAGTTAATGAATAAGAATTGACTACGAGTGTGGTAATGTCATACTTTGGAGAAAATGGAATAGAATTACCTAGATTTTAGAGAATTCTAGGTAAGAATGTGTCAGTTTAATTGGACACAAATCGAAATGCGAGTTTGAGGTCTATCTTTACTTTTTATACTTATTATTCTCACTGGGCTTAAGTTTTTAGCTCATGATATTACAAAATTTCAGGTAATGCCCTGGCTAGAGGCCGTGGAAGGGGAGATGGTGCTGCGTGATCGAGGGATGCTGACCTCGAGATGGACTCTTTTGTTGTAAAGTTTATGAATTTTACTTTTGAGAACTTTGAAGGATTTGTGAATTATACTTTGTATTTAGCTCATAAGAGCTTTTTATCGTTGTTTTTATGATATTACATCTTGAACTCCTGATTGGAACTTAATGTTCCATGTGATTTTATTAGATTTGAAAATTAGGATGTAAACAGGTTTTCGGCATGCCAACTTTCAAACAAAACCACGCAAAATTTTCTTAAAATAAAAGACTTCCGCTGTTATCTCTGATTTTAATTTATTTAAAAGTGACGGGGCGTCACATAATGTTTATTGTAATTCAATTCGGGAAATTACATATTGTCCAAAAACCCTAATTATCGATACTCATTGAAATCAGAAATATCGAAATTGCTTGAAACCAACTCGAAATACATCTAAATTGCCTAAAATCCGGAAAACCAAACCCGAGACCCACTTTTCATGGGGGGGGGCCGAGAGCCTCATGTGGGGTTTGTAGAGTTTTTCGTCGTTTTGACACGTAGATGTTGTTTGACCATTATTTGGTTAATTATTGATTGTTAGATGTAATTCTAATTGTAGGTGTTTTTGGACCGTTTGCTTGATCGCGTTATCGAAGGTTTGGAACGAAATCTTCTTTTACAAAGGTGAGAATAGTTAGGATTTAAAGTAACCTTAGAAAGTGAATAATTATAATGATTTGTAGAATTTGAAACTAAGACTAAGATTCGAATCTAAGAATAGAGGGAAGTGAGCTAGTGCCCTAGGATTAGGAGCTAGTTCTTTGAGTGAGAAGTTAGGAGTTCTCGAGGAAAACATTGAACATAAGAAAGTTCTAAGTTAGATTCGTTTCGAAGCTTAGGATGGATCATTGGAAGTTAAAGGATCCAAACTTTTAGATAGAATGTTTAAAGGAACTTGAAAATAGAACCTTGGATTTTATTTGGAAGTTTAGAATCCTTGAAAGAGTATATTATTTGTTTAAGATAGGATCTACTTTTATTAATGTATCGGGAGTTCGATTTACTTATTGTTCTTCCGAAATTCCTATTTATTTACTTTATGCATAAGGACATCTTTGATCCATTTACTTTATGCACTTTACTTTATGCCCTTTTACATTATGCTTGTTCGGCTACTTTAACATTCACATTTACTTTTATTTATTTTTGCAAGCATATGCAAGCAAATGCATATCATCTTGCATCATTGAAATGAAAGGAAAGGAAAATGAGAAGCACAAAAGGTGAATGTGGATCCGACGGGAGTCCCCATTACCTTCAGGCATAAAAGGTGAATGTGGATCCAACGGGAGTCTCCATTACCTTCATGCATAAAAGGTGAATGCGAATCCTAGGGGATGTCTTCATTACCTTCATGCATATTATCGGTGGAATTATATCATGGAGAAAGAATTGTATATTTCATTATGGAAAGTAAGACAATAAGGAGAATTGAGATGTTATGTTTATGTAAAGTTTATTTACTTTTCTTATATATGTTGTAACAAGTTATTGGATGAGAACTAGATTACGTGGGTTAGTATTTAATCTCCTTTGGAGATTATAGAATGGAATCACCTAGAGTTTAGAGAACTTTAGGAAGAAATATGTAGAGACAAATTGGACATAAATCGAAATACGGGTTTGAGGTCTAACTTTACTTTTTATTCTTATTATTCTCACTGGGCTTAAGTTCTTAGCTCATGATATTATAAAATTTCAGGTAATGCCCTGGCTAGAGGTCGTGGGAGAGGAGATGGTGCTGCATGATCGAAGGATGATGACCTCGAGATGGACTAGGTTTATGTAAAGTCCATGGACTATGTTTTTTGTGAATTTTACACATATTTTGGATTTGTATATTTGTAAATGGCTCATAAGAGCTTATTGTCTTTACTTTTATGATTATAAGTCTTTTGAACTCCTGATTAGGAACTTGAAGTTCCTTGTGTTTTCTTTAGATTTTGAAATTAAGATGTAAACAGGTTTTGGTTAGCCAATTTTCAAACATAACCACGCCAATTTTCTTAAAATATAAAGACTTCCGCTGTGTTTTCTAATTTAAATTATTTAAAAGTGTCGGGTCATCACAAGAGGGATCATAAGTTGGAAGATTTGGAGGATTTAGTGATAGTGACGTGGTGTCAGTAATCATGAGCTTCGTTTTCCAAATGGGGGCTTAGGTTTGGAAAATTAATCCGCCTAAAATTTGGATATATTTTGTTTTTTTAAAACAAAAAGTCCTTTTTTATGGGAGTTGCAGTTTTATTGTTTATTGGAAGTTTGAATTCTTTCTTTATTGGATATTGAATTGCCTGTGCAATCCGAGATCGTCTGAGCTAATATTCAGTGTTGTTAACATCGTTTTCCGCTATTTATGCGAGTGGTTAATTTTTACGATCACATAAATATGAGTTCTTAACTTCAAATTTTGAAACGTGTGTCTATTTAGATGTATTTTCTAAAAGTTGGAAGGATGGTACTTTTGCACGAATAATGGAAACAAAAGTAAACTTTCATTAATAGATAAAATATAAAGATCAATGAGAACGGGTAGGGTACAATGGGATTACTACCAGGCTCCTCAGTTGATGTCGTCCCTTTACTTTTTCAACTATTTTTTCTGTCCTTTTCCTCAAAAATAGCGAGCTTCAATAAAAGGACTTTTTTTCTCCTGTTCGTCCCTTCTTGTATGAGGAAGACTATTTTCTCCTTTAGTTCTTTTATTTGGAGATCGTCGTAGTCTCTCCCATCGACTGCAAACTTTCGCTTCATCCTCTTGTTTGTCTTGGATTTTTTATCTAGGAGAAACTCGGCAATATCTGCCCTTTTCTTTAGCTCCTTGTTCTCTTATTGCAGAGAGTTTCTCTGCTACGTCAGGTATTCGTTGATGAGCTTCAGCTCTGTTATCTCTTCTTGGAGAGAGAGTTGGCGTGGAGTAATTAAGGATGATGGGGATTCCATTTTTCGGTTGGGTTTGATTGTTATCGAAATTCTGGACCAAACACACGGTAAACAATAAAAAGGAATATGAGTTATTCTGGAGTCGTCAATTGTTCGAGTGACATCTCGTTTTAATGATGGTAACTAACCTATCATTCGACGGTACTTCACTGGTATCATTAAAAAATACCGTGACATAGTAACATGTTTTAGGGCTTTTCTGTTCATTAATATGTTCGCATTCATGCATCATATTTAAATATATGTCGAAACTTTGAGTATTTGAATGTTGAATGCATTGTTAGATTAATAAGATAAAGTTTATTTATACCTAAAGGAATGCCGGAAAAACCCACCACGTCGAGCCACCTACGCCGCTACCACGAGGGGCAACAACAACCCTTAAAGCTGTTGCTACTTGACGCCATAGCCAGGGGGTTGTTTCGACTCCCCCTTTTCTTTTCGTTTCATTTCGATGCGTGTTGTTTGTAGTTTTTCCCCCTTTAATTTGTGTTGTATTTATGAATATAATTTAATTAGTTTAAGTGTCGTTTTGGGTTCTTAAAGTACTTGGGACGAAAGTTAATTTTTGTGGAAAAGCAAGTCGAAAGGTGAGTAGAACTTGTTAAATTTAAAATAATTTCATGTTTATGTTTTTTTTCTTTAAAAGTTTAACCTCTAATTTTTAGGCATTTAAATAGATGATTAAATGCATCTTAAAGAGGTTTTGGGGCTTAATTTAAAATATTATAATTTGGATTTAAAGTATGCAAAAAATTGGACTACAGCAGGTCTATTTTTTAGTACCGATATCGGTTTACGGCGAAACTGAAACTAAGTATATGCATGACTTTGGTTGGATTTTCAAGAATGATTTTGATTGTTTAGAGTTGGTAAAACCTTGCTAATTGTGAATAACATGGTTGACTGATTAGTGCACACTAAATCAGAAATATTAGTCTAGAAGGTTAATTATTTAATAATCGAACTTTGAATCGACTGTGGTGTATTTTTGGATGTTTAGGAGTGACTTTGGGAGTTCTAATAGAGCTCCTATGCCGCTGAAATTTTTTTAGGAAAGCATTAAACTTTGAATGCCGAAAAAGGAGCGAAACTACACTAGTTTAGGCTAGTTTCATTTCTAGATTTGAGTTTTGGTTGGGACATCGTTTGAAGTGATCCAAGTGGATTTTTGGGTGATTTTTTATCTTTCTAAGATGGTTTTTATGACAAATTTTCAGAATTTAACATTATAGAAATCAGGCCTAGAAAATAGCGTTTTTGTGGAGGAACGAAATTTTAGGTGGAGAATTTAGTTTTGGCTTGATAAACATCTTGTGTTGTGATGTTTTGTTTATCATATTACTTTGAATACCCTGGGAAATATGGTGGTAGGTTCGCATTATGCAAGGCCTTGCTTAATGAAGAATATGTCATTAGGGGGATTATTTTAGTTGTGCATATCTTTAATAACACTTAACGGGGCAGGTTCAATCCATCGGTACAAATGGAAAATAATATTTTTGGAAGCTTTTAAATTGTGAAAAAAAGAGTGTTTAAAATCCTTCTTGAGCGTAGTCTCTCTTTGTTTGCGAACAAAGAGGAGATTAGAGGTATTGATAAGATTTTTATGTCAAAAGGTTTAAATTGAGAAAGGTTTTTAAATCGTTTTCGAGTGAAATCTCTCTTTATTTGCGGATTAAGAGAGTAGTTGAGATGTTAGATGAAAATTTTAGTTTGAATAGTGTGAGTGAATTATCGAAAGTCGGTGAAGCCGATGATGGACTTAAAGACTTAGGAAACCTCTCATGGCATTATTTTCTCTTTAATATTATTCTACTCATTGGGCATAACCTCATGACGCTACATATTTTGTTCGGGTAAAGGAAAGAAGAAAGTTGGCTGTTGATGACGTTCGAGGCTGGTGGACTGGTTGACATGGGTTTACATGCGGCGATAATTTTCCTTCTCTTTATTTTTGAAACTTGGGTTTTGACTTTGTCTTGTTTTTATTCTAAAATATTAAATGTTGTCACTTTTGTTATGTTGAGAAATTTTTCTTGACAATATTTATGAGTTTAATTATGGTTTCATTTATTTTTATTGTTTAACGTATCGGCATTGTGAATGTATTAATGGATTTTATTTTAATGAAAAGAACTAATATTTGATATTTAAATTCTTCCACTATTGTTTTTGAGAATTTTCGTGTTTTGGGATTTTCGACATGTTACAGTTGGTATCAGAGCCCTTATGGTTTTGAAGACCATAAATCCAAAACAACCGCCACTACATGAACTCATCGATGCAAGGTTTAATTTTCTTTATTTATTCCATTAATGAGAGTTATTAAGTTGCTTTAAGTTGTTTAGATAAGATGTAACTTCATGTATTGATTGTTATACCTTATGTGCTTTTTGTACTGTTTTCAGTATGCCTCCAGTTTCTATGCCTGGACATGGTAGAGGCCGGGGTTGAGGCCGAATCATCTAATGAGGTGAACTCGTATGTAACACCTACTGTGGTGGTTGAGAAAAATAAGCAAAGTGAGGGGGTTGTAGACCCTAGTGTTGATATTGAGCCACCTATTCCACAAGTGGCACCGAAACCCCCAGTTGCACAAGGTGTGTTTGTACCTCAAATTGAGTATGGGGAAATGCAGAGAGCTCTAGATAGAACAGGAGGAGCTACTGAGGAGGCTCGTTTTATGAGGGAATACAGAAAATATGCTCCTTGAGAGTTTGATGGAAAGTTTCTTGATCCCGACAATGTTGAAAAGTGGTTCACTCGAGTTGAGCAAGCCTTAAAGTTTGTTATTTGTCCTGATCGTCTGAAGGTGCACTATGGCACCTACAGTCTTGTTGATGACGCCTTGTACTGGTGGGAGACAGCTATCCAGACCTTAGGTGAGGATGTGACTTAGGAGCAGTTTAGGGAAATATTTTATGATAAGTATTACTCACGAAGGGTTCAGAATACAAAGGAAGTTGAATTTATGGCCTTGAGCCAGAATGGCAGGTCTGTACTGGATTTTGATAGAGAATTTGATAGACTTTCAAAATTTGCTTGATATTAGGTGGCTACACCTGAGCTGAGGATGCAGAGGTTTATGATGGCAATTGATGATGACCTCAAAGGATAACTTGAGGCCATAGAGCCAACTGATTATGCACCAGCCTTGAAGAAGGCCATTACTCTTGATCCTAAGAGGAGGGGCAAGGCAGTTGTGAAGGATACTACTTAGCCAGTAGTTGGGTAGAAAAGAAAGGTTAAAGTTGAGTAAAGTCAGAAACAGAACTACCAAAATTCTAATAGGAATTAGTTTCAGCAGAACAGGCAGTTAAACCAGAATAGTCAGGGTAGGCAATTTCAAGGTCGCAACCAACAGAGGCAGATGCTAATTATAAGAATTGCAAATAGAAATACTAGGGTTACTGTAATGCACCTCGCAAGTGTTATACTTGTGAGTAGGAAGGGCATATTTCCCCTGAGTTTAAGCAGAAACAGAACAAGGCAGTTGAACAGCCTAAACAGAATGCACAAAAGGGTAAATTATTTTCTACAACAAGAACTGAGGCTGAGGCAGCAGGAAATGATTTGACAGGTACTTTATCCCTTTTTGGTTATGCGATTTTTGTTTTATTTTACTCAGGAGCGGGTCATTCTATTATATCTATTGGGTGTCTTGAGCATGGTGAGTTAGCAACTTTGCCTTTAGAATATGAATTGTCTGTATCTACTCCAGTAGGTTTTACTGTATCTGTGAATAGGAAAGTAGAAACTGATGATTTATGTATACTAGGGAAGTGTGTGTCTGCTATTTTGACTCTATTTCCTATGAGTGATGATGTTATCTAGGGATGGATTGGCTGAAAGCCAATTATACTATGATAGATTGTCATAGGTGAAAGGATGATTTACTAAACTAGAGGAATTTGATTTAGTAAACTAATTAACATTTAATTATGGATCTATTAATATCATGCAATTTGTGAAAAAACATGTAGATTCATGCTTAAATTTCGAAAATTAAAATCCAAACTTACATTGAGTAATAAATGGAGAATCGGTTGGAGGTTTCTTTTACAGCATCAAATCCTCAACAACACCGGATCTTCTACGCTATATCCCGATCGATCAAACGAAACCCGATTGTGGGATCGAACTTTAGAAGAAATTGGGAAGAATAAAAATATTTTCTTCCCAATTTTGAATAGGGAAAATCGGCACTCAAGGGGGGAGAGGAGGAAGAGAGAATTCCGAATTTCTAAGGAATTTAATTGTGTGATTTATGAATGACCCAACCCTCCTATTTATAGAAAAATAGGAATCCTAATCCCATTAGGATTAATCTATAGAGATAAATACAAAAAGAAAAAAGATTATCTCTTTCTTTTATCTTGCAATTTCGAAAATGCCATAGATAAATAGGAGATTATTTTCTTTTCTTTATTTTATTTATCTTGGGTAAATAAATCTATATAATTATTATAGGATATAATTCAAATAATTATCTCCTACAAATTATCTAT
Source organism: Gynostemma pentaphyllum (assembly GCA_028015215.1). Classification (NCBI taxonomy): domain Eukaryota; kingdom Viridiplantae; phylum Streptophyta; class Magnoliopsida; order Cucurbitales; family Cucurbitaceae; genus Gynostemma; species Gynostemma pentaphyllum. Next base: position 25,575,735 of record CM051345.1, on the reverse strand, counting down.
GAAGGCCAAAATTAATAAATCAAATTTATTTAATTAATTATTTTGGGCCAATTTCAATTGGGTTCATTAATCCAATTGGGCTTGAAACTCTCTCTTAAATTAATAAGTCCAACTTAATTAATTTATTTATTAATTACCATTTAAATAAAATATTTTATTTAAACAATTAATAATATTAATATTTTCTCCCGACTAAATATCATCAAATTATATTTAAATATTAATTTCCATTTAAATAATTTTCATTATTTAATAATTAATAATAAATATTTTAATTAGTAATTTCCATTAAATAAACTCATTATTTAATTAATAATTTTATTGATAACATTTTATTATTAATTAATTAATTATTATTAATTCCGTTCAAATAAAATTTATTATTTAAACAATTAATAATTGTTAATTAATTTCAAATTATTAATTACCATTTAAATATACTCAATATTTAAATAATTAATAATATCTAATTAATAATATTTCATTATTAATTTCATGTTTAAATAAACTCATTATTTAAACAATTAATAATGTTCATATTAATTACCGTTTAAATATACTCAATATTTAAACAATTAATATTGCCTATTTTAAGTAATTCACTTTACTTAAAAATTTCCATTTCTTCTACTTGATTTCGCGACTACGATATTTGGACTAGCATAGGGACCCGATGGACCTATAGATCATGGGCTTAATAATTAGTCAATTAAGTGATTAACACATAATCAGTTAATTACATATTATCTAACTATGAATGATTCCACTATAGATTCATAGCTGAACTCCCCTCACTATAGATGAGTTATGTCCATTTAGTTTATCATTATTTATATCTGTGATATAATCCTTCACGTGGAACCCTCATAATTACACAGTGAGATAAATTTACCGTTTTGCCCCTGTAATTCTCGCTTTATCCTTGTGTTCCCATGATTCTCCAATGAACATTATCTTTAGTCGAACTAGAGATAATATACTCGTGATCAATAGAAGTCGTGGCGCCACTTGTTCATGTCTCGAATCAAGACATCAAGGGAGTTTCCTAAAGTTCCTAAAATATTTAGGTATCGGACCGATACCGTTAATTTATAGGAAAGTTATGAATTCCATCTTGTGAAAATGAGTTCCCAGCTACTTATCTAGTCATGTTCCCAAAACGAAGTGTATTGAGCGTTCTTACAGATCGCTCTCAACCATGTGAATCAAAGAACATAACTCCATAAATAGGAGTCCGCATTTCACTCAGGATTGAGATCTATCACGGTTGATAAACTTAGTTTGATATTCGATCATTTCTCGTAAAAGCGTACTAATGAGAAATTTGATCGAACATCGTGGTCCTGTCTTATACAATCAACATTGCATATGATACTTCCATTTCATGTCTCCCACATGAATGATCAGGATTAGATCATTTGTCTATAAACAAAATGCAAAGCTATCAACAGTGTTACCAGGATAAGGTTCCCAAACGTTATCCATTTACTGTAGACACTTTTAAGTTACTCATCTCGACTTTAATCCTCTCGTATGACTCACATACTAAGTCGTGATTTCATAAGAGTAACTTAGGGTTTACTATTTGAATGTTTGATATTTATATATTTCCATATATTCCTAATATCCTTAATTGAATCAATCTAGATAATATAAAGAACTTATGTTTATTTATTTAATTTATTCTTAATAAATTATTATTATTAAATAATTACAAGTTCTAGGACACCATTCCTAACAATAGGAGGGAGGTGAAGTTTAAAGGTCCATGTGGGATTGAGTTCAGATTTAAGGGGTATAATAGAAAAGTAGCACCTGTAGTTATATCAGTGTTGCAAGCTAAGAAGTTTGTTGAAGAAGAGGCCTGGGCCTATTTAGCAAATGTAGTAGATACTACTTTAGAAGAAGTCAGTATGGAGTCAATACCTATAGTGAGGGCATTTGTTGATGTCTTTCCTGATGAGTTACTTGGGTTGCCTCTAGTAAGATAGCTAGACTTCCAGATTGATGTCATTCCTGGGAACCCTTTTGTCAAAAGCACCCTATAGGATGGCCTCAGCTGAATTGAAAGAGTTAAAAATGCAGTTATAGGAGTTATTAGACTTGGGTTTCATACGCTTAGTGTTTCACCCTGGGGAGCTCCAGTATTGTTTGTGAAAAAGAAAGATGGTACTAAGAGGCTTTGTATAAATCACCGAGAGCTCAACAAGGTAACTATCAAGAATAAGTACCGTTTGCCCAGAATAGAACATCTGTTTTGATCAGCTTAAGAGAGCTACTGTGTTCTCAAAGATTTATCTTCGTTCAGGTTATCACCAGTTGAGAATTAGATATGGGGATATACCTAAGACAGCTTTCAGAACTAGATATGGACACTTTGAGTTCATTGTGATATCCTTTGGTTTGTCAAACACCCCAACTGCTTTTATGGACTTGATGCACACTGTGATTCATGAGTATCTAGATATATTTGTGATAGTGTTCATAGATGATATCTTAGTGTATTCGAAGACTAAGGAGTTGCATTATGAGCATCTAAGAATTGTGTTAAATACATTGAGGAATGAGAAAAATTATACCAAGTTTAGCAAGTGTGAGTTTTGGCTTAGTAAAGTTGCATTTCTAGGACATCTAGTGTCGGATTAAAGAATATTTGTAGATCCTTCCAAGATAGAAGTAGTTAGTAGCTAGCCCCGACCCACTAACGTGACTGAGATTCATAGTTTTCTGGGTTTAGCTGGTTATTATCGAAGGTTTGTGCAAGACTTTGTAAAGATTGCCTCACCTATGACCCAGCTAACATGAAAAGGTGTTGCTTACCTTTGGGATGAAGAGTATGAGAAGAGTTTCGAGGAACTCAAGCATAGATTGATTTCAGCTCCAGTTTTGGTAACTGATGCCTCAAAGAAAGGGGTTTGGGTTGTGTGCTAATGCAACATGGCAAAGTAGTAGCTTATGCTTCTAAACAGTTAAAGGAGCATGAGAAGAAGTATCCTACTCATGACCTAGAATTATGCTTTGAAAATTTGGAGACACTATTTGTATGGTGAGAAGATCCTTATTTTCACAGATCACAAAAGTCTCAAGTATTTCTTCACTCAGTAGGAATTAAATATGAGATAGCGTAGGTGGTTGGAGTTAGTCAAGGATTATGATTGTGAGATTCAGTATCATCCTGGGAAGGTCAATGTAGTGGCAGATGCTTTGAGTAGAAAGTCAGCTTATAGTGCAGCTTTGATCACGAAACATCCTAGACTTCAGTGGGAGATGGATAGAGCTAATATTGATTTACTTACTTCTGAAGCGACTGTTAGTATGGAAAATTTGACGGTGACACCATTGTTGAGACAAAGGATTATAGAGGCATAGAAATCAGATATGATAGTCTCAAAGGATACATTGTGGATGTTGAAACAGGATTACCTTGGTATTTCGCTTATGCTTCTGACAGTGCTTTGGTTTATAAGGGTCGTTTATGCGTGCAAATGATGAGACCTTGAGAAAGGAAGTGTTAGTTGAAGCTCACAACTCAATGTTCACTGTTCATCCTAGGAGCACCAAAATGTACAATGACCTCAAAGTACATTATTAGTGGTCTGGAATGAAAAATGATGTAGCAGAGTATGTGAGTAGATGTTTGGTGTGTCAACAAGTAAAAGCTTTAAGGAAGAGTCCATATGGTTACTTGAAGCCTTTGAGTGTACCAGAATGGAAATGGGAGGAAATTGCGATGGACTTCATTTGTGGTTTATCTGGAAGACAGAAAGGATATAATGTCATCTGGGTAATAGTTGGTAGACTGACAAAATCTGCATATTTTCTACCTGGAAAGTTGACTTATTTAGTGGAGACTTGGGTTTAGACTTTGTCTTGTTTTTTGTCACTTTTGTTATGTTGAGATATTTTTCTCAACACAAATTTTTCTCAATATTTATGAGTTTAATTATGGTTTCATTGATTTTTATGGTTTAAAAATAAAACCGATCGGTATTGTGAACATATTTATAGATTTGATTTTAATGAGAAGAACTCTGATTTGATATTTAAATGTTTCCGCTATTGTTTTTTAGAATTTCTGTGTTTTGGGATTTTCGAGATGTTACACACATTCATTTTTACATGTTGTTCTTAAATTTTTAACTATTTAGTAACTTGATGTTGTGAAAGCAATAAAAAGACATTGAATTTATTAAAAAAAATTGACCACTTCTTATACATTGAAGATAAATACTTTAATCTTATTATATAAAAAATGACGTAGCGAAGAAAAAAGAAATCACACTAAGTTGATATATGACAAAAATATAAATATGAAAAGAAAGAAAGGGTAACATCAATATGTAAAAAATGTCAAATTACAAAGTAAACCTGTTATTTTTTACAACTCCAAAATCTATTTTTATGTAAATGCTCATTTAATAGGAAAGTGGAGTATAAATACAATGACATGTTAGTAATTTTGAGATTTTAAAAGGGTATATATAATGACATATATAGTAATTTCAAGATTTTAAAGGGGTATATATAATGACATATATAGTAATTTCAAGATTTTAAAAGGGTATAATATTCCAAAAATGTTTCTCAAATGTCCCTCCTTTTATATATTAAGGATACGAATATGCATAGTGTTTTGTCATCTCTGCATTTTGAAAAGAAAAACAAACTTTAAAACTATTATATAATCTAAACAGTGCGTATAGCAAAACTAGACAACAAACTGTGTAAAATTAACATAAATTTTAATTTGTACATTTATTTTATACAGGTTAGAATATTTATACGGGGTCGTACTATGTATGTTGAAAAAAATAACAAAAAATGAAATCTTTTTTAGAAATGTAAAAAAAAGTGAGAGAATGGAATAGGAAAAATGTGAAGAGATAGTTTTTTATTATTATTTTTTTATATCTTATGTAATGACATTGGGATTCGTGAGAGGGTTTTTTTTGGTAAATTCAATGTCTCTTTCTCTTTTGAGGCGGCCATTTAATGTTATTTTTCAAATATGTGACTAAATTGTGTTATTCCACTTAAAAAGTGGCTATTCTCATACATAACTCTAAAAAAATAGCATAAAATATAACAAAAAGCATATCTTTCCTTCACTTAACCTCGAACTCCGGCTAGAAGGTTGGGATTAAATGAGGGAGCATGCAAGCCAACACACAACAAAGCAACTTTAGCTGGGATTACTTATCTGTTTATATTTAATACTTTTTAGATTCATCCTTTATTTGGGCCAAGACCGTTGCACCGATTCAACAATGCAAAACTAGCCCTGATTATTACAATATTATTAGTGAAGTAATATGTATTTAAATTTGGACTTTTATTGATCATTATATTTTCACGATTTCAACACCACAAACGGGTAATCTTTCTGACCTTTCGCTCAAAAGTTATGATTAAAAATGCATTTCAATATACTTTAACACCATTTTCGTAAATTTAAAATTCTGTTTTTTATTTCCTAAACTATGAAATTACATATACCGTTGAAATCGTATATAAAGTCGTATATAAAGTATACTGTTTACCATAAACTTAAAATATTTTTAGATTACAATATTTTTCCGATTATTTTTAGAATGTGTAATATTAATAGTTTAAAAAAAAAAAAACTTCCTAATTTAGGGAACCAACTATTTTGACAAGGTTATTGCTTTTAAAAAGAGAAACATATAAGTTTATAACGTACCCCATACGTTTTATTTTTTCTATACACAGCACATAAGTTTATAACGTAAAAGAAATAACTATTATGGTAACAGAACGTTACAATACACAAATTTATAACGAAATATGCTACTCAGTAGGAATAACTTAGTGAAACGTCTATAAAAGAAAAATACTTTGCCAATTAAAATGGATTTGAATAAAATATGGTTAATAAATTATTAATTGCAACACATTGTGTGTGAAGTAAGGAAAAAGAAATCTAGCAGCTTTTATTCCTGAAATTATCCATAAGTAAAAAGGTTTATGACTTCAATAATGTCTAATGTTTTGATGATTATAACTTTTTTATTTATTACTTATTTGGAAGTTTTTAAGTGACTTAACGTAGAGATTAAAAATAGAATACCAAAACATCTTGAATCATCCAAACGAGAGTTGAAACGAAGGACTTATGACTAAAAGAAGTAGACAACGTTAATGGTGAGAGGTCAAATTGCATAATTTTGAAACTATAAGGTATAAATATTCATTTTCTAATTATATGAGAAGTGTTTGCATTTGACCAAAACCATAGGGGTATTATTTGTCTTTTGCCATAACAAATATAGAAATATTTTTGGGTAAACTGCAAATAAGGAGTTCAATAGATTTTGTCAAATACATAAACAGCTCATGAAGTTAAAAAGTGACAAATTACGTCAATGTAGTTCAAAATTATTTCAATGAGACCCATTGCTCTCTCAATGCTATTAACTTTATTATAGCCTCATTTTATTTCATTTGAACTCCGATTTAGATAGTTCAAGATGATTTCAAATCCTCATCTTGAGTTTTAGGTTGTGATCACTACTTCAATAAATAAAATGGCTTATCATCCAAATATTAGGTATGATTGAAGCCATAAGCCCTTTTATTATTTTTTGGGTTAAATGCATGAATGACCCCTGCACTTTGAGAGTTTTTCAACTTAGACCCCTACACTTCTAATTTGAAAATTTTCACCCCTGCACTTTCATAAGCCATCAAACTTAACTTTTCTATCCAAATTAACATCATTTCAATTTTTTTAATAATAAATTATAACCAAGGGTTAGATTTAACCCCACGAAATATCAAAAAATTTATTTTACCTTAACTTTGACTATTTACCTAGGATAACATATAATATTTTTACTTCTTGACAAAAAAAAAATCACCTCTCTCTCTCGGCGAGTACTTCCATAGACAACTAAAGCTTGCGACTTCATCTTTCTCCACGTACAAATCCAGGCGGTGACTTCATCTTCTTTCCAATCCATGCGAAACTCTTCCTTATTTCTCCACGAGCAAATCCACGTCTTCATCTTCCTTCAAATCCTGGCCAGATTCACGATTTCTAAGCGAGATTGGCCAGTGGTGAACGAACTAGAAACTTGGGTTTTGATAGCTTCTTCTTGTTGTATGGTGAAAAACGTACATTGTTTGTTTTTTTTATTCGAAGTGGTGGAATTCTTAAGTGTATTTGTTTTCTCATTGAAAATGGTGGACTATTTTATCTGATTTTGTAAAACCTGTAAGTATAATATCAACAATAGTTGGGATTTTATAGAAATAAATTCTACAAACATGCACTCACAAATATATTCACAACAGAATTTATCTATAAAACATTCTAAACTCATAACTTCACAATAGAAACTATATACGAAAATGGAGCCTCAATACCCAATATCAGATATACCAATATAATGAAAAAGGACAGTAATTTGTAAATGAATATTCAAATACTATCAAAACCCAAGCTTCTGGTTTCGTTCACCGCTGGTTAATCTTGCCTATAATTCACGAATCTGACCTAGATTTGGTTAAGTCTCCAGGATTCAAAGGAATATGAAGACGCCGCCTCGATTTGCTTGTGGAGAAATAAGGAAGATTTTCACATAGATTGGAAGGAAGATGAAGTCGCCCTCTGGATTTGCTCGTAGAAAAATATGAAGTCGGAAGCTTTAGTTTTTTGTCTAATGGGGGGGGGTAATCGCCGAGAGAGATTTTTTTTTTTCCAGAATTACAAAAAAAAAAATGTTATCCTAGGGAAATAGTCAAAGTTGAGGTCAAATTAAATTTTTGACATTTTGTGGGGTTAAATCTAACCCTTGGTTATAATTTATTATTAAAAAAATTTAAATGATTTTTTTTTTTTTGAAAACGAAGACAAACCAACACACAACAAAAGCAAAAACAAAACAAAAAACTTCAGCGAGGAACACCCGCATCAAGAGAACTCCTCCCATGGAGGGAGAGTGTTCTCCCACGAAAACGAGGAGCCGGTGGTTGCTGCATGTTTGGCCAGGCGATGGGCCGTAGTATTCTGAACACGGGGGCATTGCTTAAAACCGGAGATAAGAAGGTTCTCAACTCGATCCCAGATTTTGGCGATGATATCTATGACTTCGGTGAGATTTGATTTAGATTTGTTGATCAAATTCACCACTTGCAAACAATCTGATTCAACAATAACAAATCCATCTTCCTCTTTCAGATTTTTAATTCCTTCTTCCACAGCCAGAGCTTCCAAAAATTTTGGGGAAGAAGAGAAGCTTAATTATCACGGAGCAGCCACTCCTCAACACCAAGCCTTCATTGTTTCGTAAAACCCAACCAACCCCCGCAACCTGATTACCAGGATGTTAATTTGGATGGAGAAGTTAAGTTTGATGGCTTATGAAAGTGTATGGGTGAAAATTTTCAAATTAAAAGTGTAGGGGTGTAAATTGAAAAACTTTTAAAGTGCAAGAGTCATTCATGCATTTAACCCTTATTTTTTTAATAACTCTTTTGATAATATTTGACAACCTTCCCAAATAGTTTGAAAATTATTTTTGATCGTCCAATGCATGACCTTGTCATTTTGATCGCCCAACGCATGACTTTATCATTTTCATACTCATAAATTAAAAATGCCTGATACTTCTTACCATTTATAATCACAATATTAATTATATGATTCCTAATTTGATTGTATGCTTAATATACTCTCTCTATGGTAAGGTGGTCTATTTAAATACAATCGTTAACCTCTCAAACGTACCTGAAAAGACCTTGCTACGCAGTGTTCGACATAGACCTAATACTTAAGATTGAATACAAGTATCCACTTGGGAAACGACACGTGGCGCAACCCACAAACGACATGTAATTGAGAAGCAACACATGGCCCAATCCCGACGCAACATGTGGCACAATGATGTCATCAACCTAATCTCCTATAAATAGGAGAAGAAATCCATTCATTAGGTAACTAATTTCTACTATTATTCTCTCTGGCACACTAGCTATGCTTGCTCTGACTTTAGCATCGAAGGGTGTTAGGCCGACACCACACTGGTGCACTTTTCCTTTCCTGCGTAGGTACCTACGTAGCACGCCGTTGAAGCAGCTCACTACCTCCGACTTGTCCCATATATTAAGTTCGTTGCCTACGTGGAAGCTCTCCATTTTTACGCAACAACATAAATCACCATCATCTTTATTAAATAATTTAAAATTTGAATACTTAAATATAATTTATTTTTTATAAATGAGTGATAAATCTAAACAATGAATAGTTATTCATTTTAATATCACATTCATTTTCACATGTTGTTCTTAAATTTTTAACTATTTAGTTGAATTTATTAAAAAAAAATTGACCATTTCTTATTCATTGAAGATAAATATTTTAATCTTATTATATAAAAAATGATGTAACAAAGAAAAAGGAAATCAAATCTATACGTTGATATATGACAAAAATATAAATATGAAAAAAAAGGGTAACATCACTATGCAAAAAATGTCACTTTTACAAAGTAAACCTATTATTTTTTACAACTTCAAAATTTATTTTTATGCAAATGCTCAATTAATAGGAAATTGGAGTATAAATACAATGACATGTTTAGTAATTTTGAGATTTTAAAATGGTATATAAAATGGCATTTATAGTAATTTCAAGATTTTAAAAAGGGTAAAATAATCCAAAAACATAAATATCTCTCCTTTTATATATTAAGGATATACATAGTGTTTTGTCCTCCCTGCATTTTGAAAAGACAAACAAACTTTAAAACCATTATATAATCGGTACAGTACGTATTGCAAAACTTGAGAAACAAACTGTGTAAAATTAACATGAGTTTTAGTTTGTACATTTATTTTATACGGGTCAGAATATTTATACGGGTCATACTACGTATGATGAAAAAAATACAAAAAATGAAATCTTTTCGAGAAATGGAAAAAAAAGAGTGAGAGAATGGAATGGGAAAAATGAGAGGAGATAGGTTTTTTTTAATCTTATGTAAGGAAATTTTGGATTTGTAGGAGGGTTTTTTTGGTAAATTCAATGTCTCTTTCTCTCTCGAGGTGGCCATATAATATTATTTTTCAAACATGTGGCTATATTATGTTATTCCACTTAAAAAGTGGCTATTCTCATACATAACCTAACAAAATAGCATAAAATATAACAAAAAATACTTATCTTGCCTTCACCTAACCTCGAAGTCTGGCTGGAAGGTTGGGGAAGGTTGGGATTAAATGAGGGAGCATGCAACCCAGCATGCAACAAAGCAACTTTAGCCTTGATTACTTATCTGTTTATATTTAATACTATTTAGATTCATCCTTTATTTGGGCCTAGACCTTTGCACCGATTGAACAATGCCAAAACTGACCCTAATTGTTATAATATTATTAGTGAAATAATATGTATTTAAATTTGAACTTTTATTGACCATCATATTTTCACGATTCCAATGACACAAACGGATAATCTTTCCGACCCTTGACTCAAAAGTTATGATTAAAAATGCATTTCAATATACTTCAACATCATTTTTGTATATTTAAAATTCTGTTTTTTATTTCCTAAACTATGAAATTACATATCTGGTTGAAATCGTATATAAAGTCTACGGTTTACCATAAACTTAAAAATATTTTTCAGATTACAATAATTTTTTATTATTTTTAAAATATGTAATTTTAATAAAGATTAAAAAAAAAAAAAGACCTCTATCCTAATTTAGGGAACCAACTATTTTGACAAAGTTGAGGCTTTGGAAAAGAAAAAAACATATGTTTAGAATGTACCGTACCCCATTCGTTTTATTTTTTCTATACACAGCACATAAGTTTATAACGTAAAGAAATAACTATTATGGTAACAGAACGTTACAGTACACAAATTTATAACGAAATATGCTACTCAGTAGGAATAATAACTTAGTGAAACGTCTATAAAAGAAAAATACTTTGCCAACTAAAAATAGATTCGAATAATATATGGTTTCAAAATTATTAATTGCAACACGTTGTGTGTGAAATAAGGAAAAAGAAATCTAACAGATTTTATTCCTGAAATTATTTGTAGATAAAAAAGTTTATGACTTCAATCATATCAAATATTTTGATGATTATAACTCTTTCATTTATTATTTATTTAGATGTTTTTTTAAGTGATCATAACGTAGAGATTAAAATAAAGATTCCAAACATTTTGAACATCCTTACTAGAGTTCAAATGAAGAACTTATAACAAAAAGAAGTTGACAACATTAATGTTTAGAGGTGAAATTACATAATTTTGAAACTACAACGGTATAAATATTTATTTTCTAATTATATGGGATGTGTTTGTATTTGACCAAAATCATAGAGGTATTATTTGCAAATTGCCATAACAAATATAGAAATAATTTTGGGTAAACCCCAAATAAGAAGTTTAATGATTTTTGTCAAATGTATAAACACCTCATGTAGTTAAAAAGTGATAATTACATCAATATAGTTCAAAATTATGCCAATGAGGCTAATCCCTCTCAATGCTATTAACTTTATTTTAGCAATAATTTTTTTTCATTTGAACAGATTCGAAAAGTTCAAGATGATTTCAAATCCTCATCTTGAGTTTTAGCTTGTGTTCACTTCAAACCTCCGAAATCTTCAATATATAAAATGGTTTATTATCATCCAAACATTAGGTATGAATGAAGCCATAAGCCCTTTAATTATTTTTTTCTAATAAACTCTTTTGATAATATTTGACAACCTTCCCAAATAGTTTGAAAATTATTTTTAATCGTCCAATGCATGTCCTTATCATTTTGATTGTCCAACGCATGACTTAATCATTTTCATACTCATAAATTAAAAATGCCTGATACTTCTTACCATTTATAATCACAATATTAATTATGATTCCTAATTTGATTGTATGCTTAATATGCTCTCTCAATGGTAAGGTGGTCTATTTAAATGCAATCGTTAAACCTCTCAAACGTAAAGATATCTCTAGCAATGGGTTCAAGCACTGTTGTTTTGAACCAACCATTGATGGAAGAAAAGGATGTTTTAGTTTTTGATTCAAATATTCTTGAAAAGCAACAAAACCTAAGAAATGAATTCATTTGGCCAGATGCAAGCATTCGTGCCCAGGATGAGTTTATTGAACCTATAATTGACTTAGGTGGTGTCCTAAGAGGAGATCCAATTGCAATTTCTGAAGCAGTAAACCTCATTCACTCTGCTTCTGCTAATCATGGATTCTTCCAAGTTATCAACCATGGTGTTGATTCAAATCTCATTAAATCTGCTTATCATGAAATTGATTCCTTTTTCAAGTTGCCGGTTCAGAAGAAGATGAATGTTGTGATGAGTCGTGGCGGTGTTTCGGGTTATTCGGGTGCCCATGCTGATCGTTTTTCATCTAAGTTGCCTTGGAAGGAGACTATCTCTTTTGAATATCATGAAAATGACGATAAATCTGTTGTTCTTGACTTCTTCAAATCTGCCTTAGGAGAGGATTTCGAACGCACCGGGTAATTTAAATCTATTCTCGATAAATGCAAATTACACCGTTATAGTTTAGTTTGTTTGCAAACACACCTAGAAAAATTCATTTTCCCATTGTTTTTAAATTATAAAATTAAGCCATTTAACTCTTATAATGAATAGAAATTGACTCAAATGATATATTTTAGATATATACTAACATTAGAGAAATTTTGTGGGGTAGCAGAATCTTCTAAAATATTTATAAATATAGTATTTTTAAAATTACTGGTAAATATAGCGCTTTTTTTTAAAAAAAATCCATTCATGTGAATCAAATAAACTATGATAACTCATAAGGTAATCAGTGATACTTATTAGGTAATGCAGTGATTACATACACGAAATATCAGGTGATACAGTGAATCAATAAAATCATGATTACCTATGTGTTGAATAAGTGATTAACTTGTATAGAAATCATTGATTACTGACATGAAATTAATGGCAAGTTTGTAATATTTTAGGCACAAATTTGAGTTTTTTTACTATTTTTACAAATAAGCTTTTGGGCTACTATTTTTGTCAATATTGGACCTAAATATAGAAAACAAAGGCCCAACATAGAAAAAAATAAAGGCCCATGCCTCGGCTTGTAGGGCCGAGCTAGGGCCTTACTTGTTAGATTGAGCCGAGCTTGGGCCATTAGATGACTCCATTTTTTTTAGAAAAATGCTATAATTTAATTTAATTTTTTTAATATTTTGAAATGAAATATTACATTAATTTATTTTTAGATTATTAATTAAATTTGTAATACAAAATGGAGGACAAAAAGTAGATATTTTTATAAATTAATATGTCTATACATGAATATTTGAGAATAAATTGCATTACTACAATAGGAGTATATCCCCAATTTGGTTGGCAACTACTCATTTGCCAATAATGTGCATTTTTCTCCATGTAAAAAATACACTAAACAAAAAATTACATGAAAGAATCAATTATACAAATTTTTTTGGGAAATTTTTTTTGGGTAGCAAAATTCTGCAATATTTATAAATATAGCATTTTTAAAAAGTATTTGCAAATATCAGTTTTTTAAAAACCCTCATTCATGTGAATCAGAGAAATCAATGATAACTTATAAGATAATCAGTGATAACTATTAGGCAATCATTGATTCATGCACAAAATGTCAGATCGGTAAAATCAGTGATTATTTGTGTTTAAGTCAATGATTACTTATGAGTAAATCACTGATTACTCATGCAAAACTAGTGACAATTTTATAATATTTTATGTGCGAATTTGAGTTTTTTTGCTGTTTTTGCAAATAAGTTTTTTTACTACTATTTTTATCAATACTGGACCTAATTTTTCTATTTTTGCAAGAGTCCTAGATTTATTTTAGAAGAATTACATTCTTTAACCATGAATGTTGGTGAAATGAACTACTCAAATTTTTCGATTAACTTTTTTTTAATGATTTATTTTTATTTAATGTTAATTAATATAGACAAATATATGTTATATTTATAATAAAAAGTTCTATTTTAAAAAAAGAATATATATTTTTTTTTTTTAAAAAAAAGAGTTTTACTTGGATTGAGTTTGGGCCGGCCCACACGTGCCGATTCGTTATAAAAATGAGACTATATCTAATCCAAACATTTAATGAGTCGAGTTGAGTCGGTCTGTCAAACATTAACTTTTAAGCCGGATGATGACGCTGATCCTCTCCTACAATAAACTTATAAAATAAATTTATTATTTTAATGAGAGTAAATAGTCATTGGTTTCTATTCTATTCAATACGTTATGGTTTTAGAAAATAAGGATGATATTTACATTTTAACCAATTTATTTTTAATATTTATGTGATAGAAAATAATTATTTTAATGTGAACTAATTTTTTTTTTATCTCTTAATTAGAATGGTTTTCCAAAGATACTGTGAGGAGATGACAAAGGTTGGTCTGGTAATTATGGAGCTGTTAGCAATTGGTCTTGGAGTTGAGAAATCTCACTATCGCAAGTTTTATGAAGATGAGGTTGCAATGATGAGATGCAATTATTATCCACCATGTAAGAATGCAGGCCTTACATTCGGAACTGGCCCTCATTGTGATCCAACTTCTTTAACAATTCTTCATCAAGACCAAGTTGGAGGATTTGAATTGTTTGCCAACAACATGTGGCAATCAGTCAAACCACGACCAGATGCTCTAGTCATTAACATTGGAGACACTTTAATGGTAACACAATCCTTTTTTACCTTTTACTTCTTAATAATTAGAGTTAAAAAGGCAAAATATACCCTTACATTTTAGATTATTGCTAAATTATATTCTTATATTTTAATTTTTTTTTAAACATCTCTGGAGTTTTGTAAAAATACAAATCATACTTTTCTAGCTGCTAGATTTAACGAAAATGAAATACATTCATATTCTGCACATGCCGCGTGTTCCAATATCATTTAAAACAATGGAAAATATGAAGATACAAGTGTGATTTAAAGATTTTATATCTTGCTAACATAACAATTCTATTATAAAAATTCTACACATCTATCAAATTTTTTACAAAATTAGTATACATTACTTGCGTATAATATGTATATATCTCAATTTTGATAAAAATATTTATTAAAAAGGTGTGATTTGTAATTTTACAAAAGTACAGGCTGTTTAAAATATTTTAAAGTACAAGGTTTATATTTAACAATAATAAAAAATGCAGAGGTGTATTTTACATTTAACACTTAGTACTACTGACTATATATATATATACTTCAAAACATGTTTTTTCTTAAAAAATGTCCTTAGAATTTGTATTTTATTCTTCAAATTGATAGTTTAACTAAAAAACAAGATTAATTGATAACCAATTCAGTTTTTAGATTTTCAAAAAACATTAAATTTTTATTTTGCAAAATTTAAAATAAAATATTAAAACAATTTTTCATATTTATTTTATTTTTTATTTTTTATTTTTAAATATCACCAACAAAAACAGTTATCCAATAAGTATTACTTTTGTTTTTGAAAAACAGAAAGACCACAATTAATTATGAAATGACCATATGTGATATGTGCAGGCATTAACGAACGGGATATACAAAAGTTGCCTACATAGAGCAATTGTGAACACTGAAAAAGAGAGAACATCATTAGTCTTTTTTATGTGCCCTAAAGGTGATAAAGTGGTGCAATCCCCTAAGGAACTTGGGTCAAGAAAGTACCCAGATTTTACATGGTCTGAATTTTGGGACTTTACTCAATATACATATAGAGCTGATGTTGATACCTTGGATAAGTTTGCCAATTGGATTCAATCTTCCAAAACTCTCAAGCTTTAAACTCTTTTGGATCTTTTCTTGGAAACAAAACGACATGCATTAATATAATATGGAATAAATATTATTATATTTATGTTTTCTAATTTCACAGTATTAAGGTTATTATGTCTTCAATTCTCTATAAGAGTCCTCTAAGTTGTAAGTCGTTTGTGTTTTGGGTCCAATGCATGGATATTGAAGAAAATCTATGCACCAAGTTTGTACTTCGTAAAGCATTTCAATATAATATTTTATTACTTTTGTTATCTTTAATCATTTATATTTATTTTCCATACTTTTGTATATTTGATAATATTAAGGGTGAACATGTAACAACCCCAAATTCCCAAAAATATGGAAATACACATAATAAACAGCGGAAGCTAAATTTAAATAAGACTCTTCTCATTTAAATCAAATTTGTTCACAATCGATCGATCTTATTTTAAATACCAAAATCGATAAAAAAACGTCAATATAAAAATCTCAATCTGTCTCAACATTTTTAAACACAACAATGTTAAAATGGACTAATAATCAATTAACAGAATTCAACCCAATTAAACAAAAGAGAAGAAATATTTATTGCTGGCATGCAAATCCTCCCAACCGAACCACCGATCACGAAGCATCGTCAGTTACTAGCTTTCTTCTTCTTTTTACCTGAAAAAAATGTGTAGCATCATGAGGCTACGCCCAATGAGTAGAAAATGTTTAAAGAACAGTAATGTAATGAGATGCTTTTCTAAATCCTATAAGTCCATAACGTTCTCACATCTCCCAACAAGTTCTCTCAACTTTAAATAATATCGACTTTACACAATGCCTTAACTCAACTAATGTTCATAAACAAAAGTGAGTTTCTCGCTCAAAAGCATTAAACCTTTTGAGATATTCTTCTTATGTATTCTCAAAACACATAAGCGAACCTACTTTGTATATTCTTTCTCATTGATCAAATGGAATGAACCTACATCGTTAAGTGAAATTACGTCATGCCAACAATAATTTTCCTCTTCACGGCATATTCTTCATTAAGTACGACTCTACTTAATGCAAACCTCCAATCATATTGTTTAAGGCACCAAGACAATATGATTTATCTAAAAGCATCACTACCAGAATGATTGTAAAGCCTAATTTCGGTTTCTAGCCTAGACATATCGTTTCTACCCAGAATCGACTTTTACGCAGCTTAAACTTAGAAATATTAATTTCTGGAAATTAGGCACTTTACTAACCTTAGGATGATCTAAAATCACCCCAAATCCCAAGTTTATCTCACAAAACGATCACCCAAAGAATTTTCACTAAAATGAGCAAAACTAGCCTAAACTAGTGTAGTTTTGCTCTAAATTCGAACACTAGGATGAACTAAAGTTTTTAGATAAAATTCGGCGGCATAACGCCTATTTTACCACTCCCAAAAACATTTAATATCACCTGCAAATAAACCAGATCCCAACAACAGTCTAATTTATAAATCTAGAAAAAGGCCTAGACTAATTTCCTCCTAATGGGCGCTAAGCATGCAATATTTGCTCTTGCAATCAGCAACTTAAAGGGACTTTAAACCCATATAAAAGAGTCCTTAACATCATGTTATAGTCCAAATTTAAATCCAAACAACTTGTACAACATAAAGAGGCAAAAACATCCAACTATTATGCCTTGAATCCAATTTTTAACACTTTACATTTAAATTTCTGCAACTTTATAAAACAGCCCCATATGTTCATTAAACATGCTTAGATGATCTCCATATTACCGAAAAATTTCTAATAACATCTTATAAAAGAAAAGAAAAACAAGGCATGTAATTAATTAACCTTAAACACATCTACTCACCTTTAAAGCTTAAAACAAAACAAGAGCTAGTCTTCCTTTCCAAGGGTTTCAAGCACCTTAAAATTTAGCTAAACTACTCAAAACCCTTTATAAAAATTTACTAAATATAAAATACACAAAAGGGATCAACCCGGGACGACGAAACGGTACAAACAAACAAGAGCAAGCCCATTAATGGGCTGCTCTTGCCGTCGGCCAGCAGCAACCATGAACAGCTACTGCTGCATCTTTTTGGCGCGGCGGCGACGGTCCTTTGTGGGGTCAGGTTCGTTTCTACGTGTTTTCAAAAATAGGGAAGATGTGTGTTTCAAGAAAGGTAAGGGTTAGGGTTTCTAGGGTTTGAGAAATTCCAAAAAAAAAAAGAGTTTCAAATGGGTAGAAAAGTAGAGAATTTGATAAATTAACATGGTTTCCAATAAACAAATTCCATTAGAAACTCAAATCTGAAATTTAAGAGAAGAATCCCAATTTACCTCTTATTGAAGTTAGGAAGGAAGTCTCAACGAATCAAAATTCCTCTTCAATTCAAACACCACCAATAAAACACCTAGAAATACGAAGAATGAGAATAAAAATTGATCAAACGGGATGCCCAATCACTATGAAGGTTGTGGCAAGGAAGAAGAAGAAGAAGAAGAGGGAGAGAAGATGTTGGATGAAACGATGGTTAATTAAACTAAATGGTGTGTGGTAGATGGCATACAAGTGCACATAGTCAACAAGTAATAGAGTGGTAAGTGAGTGTCGTGTCCCACGAGGATGGTTGTTTCAAACTGAATTTAGAAAATAAGAAGATTGCTACTATAGAGATATGAATGAGTGATAAAACTAGAGGAAATTGTGCACATATTAAATGGATCAACACGAAGTGTGGATCAAAGGATGAGGATGTGATGATATGTTAGAGATCTGGACAGATTATATCAACAAGTGTAAACTTGCTATTTGACTTCACATATGGATGGAGTTATGAGACAATCAACACATAGGAAAACAAGAGCAAAGACGAGTTTTCTCAAACTAACCTAGTGCATCACTTTACCTTAGATCTTATCTCTAAAACCTTAAGTAAAGTCTACTTCTTTTGAATCCCTTTGTATTGTTCTCTATTCCTCTTAATCTTTCCCTTATTTATAAGTTATGTGTAACGTCCCGTTATTTTGTGATAAAAAAAAAACTTTTATTTATTTTATTTTAATTGAGTAATTAGAATTCATTTATTTATTATTAAATTAGAATTTAGTAATTTATTTCATTTTAATTCATTTTAATGGCTTTATTTATTTAAATACGTTTAAATGGTATTAATAATTATTAACGGGCCAATTAATAATTATTAATCACCATTGGGATAGTTTGAGATGTTCGGGATTCGTTTTTAAGTCAAAAGTCATAAAAAGGACGTATCCGTCATTTCCAAAATTCTTAAAAAGTCAAATCACTATTCATTTATCACTTTAAATTGGATTTGACCAAGCAAAAATGTCATTTTCTTCTTCCTTTTTCTCCTCCAAGCCGTAGCCTCCTTCCCCCACTTTCCCATTTTATTTCAATTTTGGTTTTTGCTCATTTCTCAACCGATCGACTTGATTCGTGGTCCGTTGGAAAGGTATCGGTCATACGAATCTTTTCCACCTACCCATCGGACGTTTCTCTCGAGATCCACGGAGTTCTCGGTAAGTTTCTCTTGAAACCCTAAGCTCCAAATAGTGTTTTAATGGAGTTTTCATTGTTTTCTTTCGATTTCTTGCCGTGAAACTCGGTGTTTGTCAATTTGGGAGTAGTTTTAAGTGTTTTTGGAAACTATCCCATAACCCTAAAACCGAGTTTCAGTCGAAACCCTTTCCGTTTGAAATTTACCCTTTTGGGTTTGATTTTGGGTTAAAAATTAATGAATGAATGTTTATTTAAATTCAATTCGGGAAAGGGAGTAATGTTCAAAAACCCTATTCATCGATACCCATTGAAATCGGGATTATCGAATTTGCTTAAAACCAACTCAAAACGTATTTAAATTGCCAAAAAGCCAAGAAACCAAACCCGAGACCCTTTTCTAGGGAGGGCCGAGAGCCTCCAAGGGGTAGGTTTGGTGGGTTTTTCCGTCTTTTTGCTTGTTTCATCGTTGTTTAATCGTTGGTTGGTAATTTATTAATTTTCGGGATATTAATCCTTTTGTAGGTGTTTTTGAACCGTTTGTTTGATCGCTCTTCCGGTGCTTAGGAGCGAAGTCTTCACTTTTAATTAAGGTGAGAATGATTAGAATTTAAAGTAACTATAGAAAGCAAATAAGTACGATGATTTGTAGAATCGGAACTAAGATTAGAATCCAACCTAAGATTAGAGGAAGTGAATTAGTGCCTTAGGATTTGAAGTTAATCCTTTAGGCGAGAAACTTAGAATTTCTCGTTGAAAACCTCGAATCTTAGAAGATTCTAAGTTAGATTAGTTTCGGAGTTTAGAATGGTTCACTTGGAAGTTTAGAATCCTTGAAAGTTTAGGTTAATCGTTATATTTTGACCTTTACTTTTATTATTGTTAGCGGAGTTCGATCGATATATCGTTCATCCTGGGATTCTATCTATTTTATTTATGTCCTTTACTTTATGTCTTTACTTTTGCTCATTTACTTTATGCATATTTCGGTTGCTTTATCATTTACATTTACTTTATTTACTTTTGCAAGCATATGCAACCATATGAATAACATCTCGCATTATTGAAAAGAAAAGAAAGTGAGAAAGAAAAACGAAAGGATAATGGTGGAATACGAGAAAGTCCACATTTCCTCCATGCATAAGTTTTGGTGGGATATTTTAAGTTGCCCACACTACTTCCATGCATAAGTTTTGGTGGGATATTTTAAGTTGCCCACACTACTTCCATGCATAAGTTTTGGTGGGATACTTACACTACTTCCATGCATAAGTTTTGGTGGGATATTTTAAGTTGCCCACACTACTTTATACATAAGGATAAGGGTGGATAGTATGTAAAAATCCACATTACCTTCATTTCATGCATAAATGGCGAATGCGTATCCTACGGGATTTACTCATTACTTTTATGCTTATGATAGATGAGAAAGAGAATCGAGATGTTATATGTTAAACAAAGTTTATTCGCTTTACTTTATTTGTCATAACAAGTTAATGTTTGAGAATTGGTTATAAGTGTACTAATGTCATACTTTGGATTTCATGGAATAGAATTACCTAGAGTTTGGAGAACTTTAGGAGTAGAATGTGTCAGTTTAATTGGACACAAATCGAAATGCGAGTTTGAGGTCTATCTTTACTTTTTATGCTATTTATTCTCACTGGGCTTAGTTTGTTAGCTCATGATATTACAACCAATTTCAGGTAATGCCTTGGCTAGAGGTCGAGGAGGAGGAGGTGGTGCTGCGTGATCGAGGGATGCTGACCTCGAGATGGACTAATGGTTTTTGTAAAGTTTATGTCTTATTTGATGAACTTTAAGAAATTGTATTTTGTATTTGGCTCCTAAGAGCCTAATGTTGATGTTTTATGATATTATATATTTGAACTCCTGATTTGGACTTAAAGTCCATGAGATTTTGTTAGATTTGAAAATTAGGATGTAAACAGGTTTTCGGCATGCCAATTTTCAAACAAAACCACGCCAATTTTTCGTAAATTAAAAGACTTCCGCTGTTTTCTCTGATTTTAATTTATTTAAAAGTGACGGGTCGTCACATTATGATTAAAATGAACAAGTAATATCTTATGTGAAATTGGCATACAAATTATCTTTCGATATTTGCATACACTCTTCTGACTATATTTTCATACAACATTAAAAAAGATTAGGAATGATAAGAATATTACATCACAATCTCCATGAATAGATGAGTCTCAAAATAATGGTTCTTGTCCATCCATCTCCATTAACATTTCATCACAAAAGAGTTTAGCCTCTCATGGCTATCAACAACATGCAAATAAACATAAACTTAAAACTGGAATCCATGCTAAATAAAAATTAAAATTACGCTGAACTAAGTTAACTCCGTTAGCAACGCTCTTTTGCTTGTTGCGCTCTTCCTTCCTTTATGTTCTTGCCTTCACTGACTCCTCCTTCTTCTTTTTCTTCGTTCTTCTCTTTTATATCTCGCTTCGTTCTCTTTATTTTGCCATCTTTTTCATTTTCCCACCAAAAAAGTAGTTGGTACAAGATCTGGGAGGTCGTGTGGCTGGCGCATCAGAGCACGAATCGACCGACTTGCATGTCTCATCCACTGACTCATCAACAAAGATAATATCTCTTTATTTTTTGAGTGCTTTGCTTCAGCAGCATTACAATATGTTCTTCTTCACTCTTTGCCCGACATCAGTAAAGAATTGCCAAAAGCAACCACTAGAACTATGCTCGCAAGGGCTATATTAGAATGCTCAGCAAGTAATCAAATAATGAGAGAAAATTGATCAAAAAGCCAAAGTCAATCAGATGGCTCATATCGAAATTTAATTTTACAAAAGTGACTCAAATTAGTGCATAAGATCAACATTTTACTTGATTGCTTGGTCTTTTTACCTAGACTTATCTAAGTTTAACTATGTGAATACCCCTTTCTAAGGACTTATCACACCCCCCAAAATTGAATCATTGCTCGCCCTCGAGTAATGCTTTTCTAAACTAACTAAAAAAGAAAAAAGAAATTAAAAATTACTAATCTGACTCATTATTTATCATAGCTCAGGCAAGGTTCCGATATCAACACCTCATATACAGCAAGAGCAAGAACAAAAAAATTTCTGAAGACACAAAGAGAAAATAGCTCTCGACAATGTTTGTTTGCAACTCAATTTCAAGCTTTTCTTTTTAATTCTTCCCAGCTAAAAGAGTTCTATCATAGAGTTCTTTTTCTTGAGATTTACTTTTCCAACTTGCTTTTCCTTTCTTTGGATTTTCAAGTGCAAAAATGTTAACTTCTTTTCCTTGTAATACTAAGAGCTTTTATTGCCTTTGGCATATTTTCTTTTCTTTTTCTCATTTTTTTTTGTTAGAAGCAATTAAATGATGTGACTTCTGAAGGGATGATTTACTAAATTAGCGGAAATTTATTTAGCAAACTTATTAACATTTAATAACGGATCTATTAATATCATGCAATTTGTGATAAAACATGTAGATTCATGCTTAATTTTTCGAAAATTAAAACCTTTTACTTACATTGAGTAACAAATGGAGAATCGGTTGGAGGTTTCTTTACAGCATCAAATCCTCAGCAACACCGGATCTTCTATGCTATATCCCGATCGAAAACAAAACCTACTTGTGGGAATATAACCGGAAGAACTAAAGAAGAAGAAATTTCTTCTAAACCTTTTTCCCTAAGGAAAATCGGCAATTGGGCAAAAACTTGAGAGAGAATTTTCACTTTCTTAATTAAAGTGAGTAGTGTATAAAATATGAATCCAATGGTCATATTTATAGGAAAATATAGTATCCTAATCTTATTAGAATTCCTTATTTCCTAATTATTAAATAAGAAAAATAAGAATAAAATATATATATAAAACAAATCTCTTATCCCTATGGTCATCCACGCACGCCCAGCGAGGAGAGATTGAGATTTTCATTTATATAATTTTATAATTTCTTAATTTTTCTTTGTTTTAATAAATATATATTAAAATTAGAAAAGATAAATAATATAATAATAATATATAAACTTTAATCTTTTGAATGTGCACACTCTGTCCACGCCTCAGCCAAAGATAACATATATTTATTTATTCTTTATTTATTTTTCTTTTAGTTTATGTATTTAAAGTTAGAAAAAATTCAAATAATATTTTCTAATTAAATACATTTAGCCAAAAATTAATATATTAATTACCATTGAATCTTATTCAATTAATTAATTATTTTGGGCCAAAACCAATTTGTTTCTTAAACCAATTGCATTTAATTCTCTCTAATATTTATTATTAAATTAAATAAACTCATCATTTAATTAATAATACTAATTATTAATTTCCATTTAAATAAACTCATTATTTAAATAATTAATAATATTAACATTAATTCCCGTTTAAATAATTTATTTATTTAAACAATTAATTTTGCCGTCAAATATTATAATTGATATGTTATATTAATTTCCATTTAAATAAACACTTTATTTAAACAATTAATTTTGTATCAATATTAATAATATTAATATTAATTTTCATTTAAATAATCTCATTATTCAAATAATTAATATTGCCTAATTTTAAGTAAAATCAATTACTTAAATTATTTGTTCTTCCTAAGTTAAATTAATAACTTAGTTTTGCTACAACGATATTTGGGCTAGCACAGGAACCCAATGGACCTATAGATCATGGGCTTAATAATTAGTCAATTAAGTGATTAACTCATAATCAGTTAATTACTTATTATCTAACTATGAATAATTCCACTATAGATTCATAGCTGAACTCCCCTCACTATAGATGAGTTATGTCCATTTAGTTTATCTTTATTTATATATGTGATATATCCTTCACGTGGAACCATCATAATTACAGGTGGATAAATTTACCGTTTTGCCCCTGTACTTACCGCTTTATCCTTGTGTCCCGCTGATTCTCCAATGAACTTTATCTTTAGTCGAACTAGAGATAATATACTTCTGTGATCAATAGAAGTCGTGGCGCCACTTGTTCATGTCTCGAATCAGTACATCAAGGGAGTTTCCTAAAGTTCCTAAAATGTTTAGGTATCGCACTGATACCTTTAATTTATAGGAAAGTTATGAATTCCATCTCGTGAAAATGAGTTCTCAGCTACTTATCTAGCCATGTTTCCAAAACAGGAGTGTATTGAGCGTTCTTACAGATCGCTCTCAACCATGTGAATCAAAGAACATAACTCCACAAATAGGAGTATGCATTTCACTCAGGATTGAGATCTATCACGGTTGATAAACTTAGTTTGATACTCGATCATTTCTCGTAAACGGTACTAATGAGAAATTTGATCGAACATCGTGGTCCTGTCTTATACAATCAACATTGCATATGATACTTCCATTTCATGTCTCCCACATGAATGATCAGGATTAGATCATTTGTCTATAAACAAAATGCGAAGCTATCAACAGTGTTACCAGGATAAGGTTTCCAAACGTTATCCATTTACTGTAGACACTTTTAAGTTACTCATCTCGACTTTAATCCTCTCGTATGATTCACATACTAAGTCGTGATTTCATAAGAGTGACTTAGGGTGTTACTATTTGAATGTTTGATATTTATATATTTCCATATATTCCTAATATCGTTAATTGAATCAATCTAGATAATATAAAGAACTTATGTTTATTTATTTAATTGATTCGAAATAAATTATTATAATTAAATAATTACAAGTTCTAGGACACCATTCCTAACAACTTCTTAGTCACATTCACCATGAGACTTGCCCTATGGGCTCTCTCATTCCTATGGAAGAGGAGTGACTAATTTTTCCAACCCAATTTCTGAATTTTTTTATTTTACTTTATTTTATTTTATTTTTTTATTGGTGCACTATGTGCACTTTGGGAACAAACTTTTGCTTTTCTAAGGGAATTGGAAACATTGGTTTTCCAAAAGGGTTGGTGGCTATGCCACACCTAAACTTATTTTCTTTTATTCACTTTGGCTCTATACAAGGGTTTCAAAGAAAGATTTTTGCTTTTGGATCACCATAGGAAGAAGTGCTTGCTAGATTAGCTTATACTTAAGTAAGTGGCTTTCAAGTTCTTTCTTAACTGTTCGAACTGTACAAAGAAATGTTAGTCAACTAAGGTCGTGTAAAAGAGTTGACTTTTAAAAATGCTTTCAGTTTTATGAAATGATCTTGTTTTGCATCTTAGGAGTTCTACTGCCTCATCTAAAGGATCCTTGCTAAGCTACAAAACCTTTTTTTTTAGAACATCGAATTAAAACAAACAATGAATTAAAACTTATTCTAATTAACTAAAGTGACAAGTAGGAATAAAAACAGAAACAAAAGATAAGTACATTAACCATTTGGATTTTTCTATGGGAGCAACAAAAGTAAAGTGCTTCAAAAGTAACTAAAAACAAAATGCTATGAGGACTATCAATCCTCTCCCCCCCCCCCAAACATAAACAAGGTTGTGCCCTACCTTTTGTAAGGGCCCGAGGTTTAATGTCGGGTATTTGGCATTTTTTTTCTTAGTTTAGTTAAATATATATATATAGAAGGATTATTTTGGTTAATTGACAATTAACTATGGTTAGCTAAATTAGGATTAAAATTTACAATTTTAGAGAAAACCTTTAACCATGGTTAGTTGGAGTCCAAGGGTATATTTGCAAGGAAGGAAAAACAAAGGGGTTTTGGTGGAAAAGTTAGGAGGTGGGAGGACCTTGGAATAAATATAATTTAGTTCTTTTATTTATTTAAGAAAATGGAAAGTATTTAAGGAAAGAAAAGAAAAAATAAAACAACAAAACAGATTTCATTTTCTTTCTTCTTCTTCCACCGTCGCCCCCCCTCCCTTTCTTCTCCATTTTTACTTCTCACCAATTCTTCTTCCAATTCTCCAATTTGCTTTGAGTTTGGTGTGGGTTTTGCTTGCTTTATGTTGGAATCACCATCCAAGAAAGGTTATCACAAGAGATTTGGGAGTTCAAGCAAGTTCTAGGTAAGATTGAAAAAGGGAAATTTCTAGGTTTTTTTTCGAAAATTGATGGGTAGTTCTTGTTTGTTCCAATTTCTTTTGTTATTGTTTTCTCTTCACCTTGGAATCTGATTTTGGGTTATTCAAGCACGTTATCCACCTTAGAAATTTTTGATTTAGTTTACCTTTTTATGAAAACCATGGATGTTCTTCATGCCTTATGAAACCTCCATTAATGGTGGATTCCAAGCTTTTAGTTTTGGCAAAAAATTGAGTTTTCTTGACTATTCTTTGGAGGTTTTAAATTCTGGAATTTTGGGTGTTTATGGACATATTTCTACTTATGAAAATCATTTTAGGGAAGTAAACCAATGTATTTGTGATGATTTTCCTTTTTGCCAAAAACTAGACTTTAAAATGGCTAGTTTTGGGTTTAATTTTCTTCAAAGGGGCTGTTCGTTGTTCAATTCTTTTTGGGCTGATATATATATATATATATATATATATATATATATATATATATATATATATATATATATATTCTATTTTGAGTTAAACTTGTTTGAAATGGTTTATTGTAGGAGACGGACAAGGGCGGGCACGTTTAGAACCTATTATAAAAGGTGAGAACAAAAAGGAATAGAAACGGTGCCGGTAGAAGGTTTGTAGTTGGTAAAGGATTTTGGTGGGATTTAAATGGTCATGGCTGATTGGTAGGTCTTTTGTGATGTGTTGTAAAAGAGAAGTGGAATGGTGAAGATAGTAAATAACGAGATCCAAGCTCGGTTCGTTCGTAAGAGCCGAAAAGAGCTAGAATTGCTAAAACCCATTTGCCATTGGTTACGATTTGAGTTTTTTTTTAGGATGTGCTAGTTGTTTTCATACATCCATATTGTGAAATACATAAAAGTTCCTTAGCTTACATACTACTTGAGTTGATTTGCTATTTATCAATCTTACTAGATCATCAAAGTATACTAATGTGTATGACCACCTAAGTGCTTGTTCCATTTATACATCATGTGAGATAGTGATATATGTTCCTTTAATGTTACCCATGCTTCCCGAAATATCAAGTCATGTGATGAACTATGTGAAATGAGAGTATTAAATGATAGTTCCAAGATGGGTGGTTGTTGTTCAAGAATGTATTTATGTTCTGTTATTCGTATTGGTGTATTTCCATGGAGATTTTTATGCTTTTAATCACGATGGTGTTGTTATGCATTTCATACCATAACACTTCATTCATGCATCTTAAATGTTTGACATATGGCCATGGGGTCGTAGCCCGTGTAACGGTGAGTGGTTGTTGGACGTTACACGTGGCTACCGTGGCAGAGGTGATGAGGCTCCAAGGCGCTGTGTGGTGGATGGCCCGGAAGCTAGAGTGGTTATTGTTAATAACCTGGAAGAGTTAATGAATCATGAATTGTAAGATGTAAAAGAGGATGCGTGTGTTGAATAGTGAGATGTGAAAAGTTCGGTAAATTGAAATAGCCGAAAGGGAATAAATGTTGTGGTAATGGTGCAAAAGATACTTGATACGGATCTACTTCGAAAATATTCATCCATGATTGGTTTCACCCTACATAATTGCTCTTCCTTTTAGTATACGCATCTTTCGTAACTTTGTGCATTGTGTTTAATTTCTCGCACTCGCATTACATTCTGCATTGCATTGTTTTTATTCCTTTTGTTTTCACTGAGCGTTATGCTCAAAGGTGTTTTACATCACCTTTTAGGTCCCGAACGTGGACGGGGACGAGTCGCGGCTGGTGGTGCTCGTTGACGTGATGGGATGGAGCTTTTGGTGATTAGGCCCCGGACGCGCGAGTCATGGTCCTTGGGATAGGAGCGGGTTTTCTTTTGTTTTGTTTTGCCTTTTTGAATAGTTTGTGAATACTATGTAACTACTATGTACTTTTTATGATTTCGAAACGGTTTTCTCTGGTGCACCCTTATATTTTGATTAGTATTTACGATGTTTAAACAGGCCGACGCGCCGATGCTGTTAAAACAGGTTTTGTTTGTATGTGGGTTGTGATATATACAAATACCTCATGCCAGATTTTTGAATTTTATTTTAACTAAGTGTTTATTATTTATTAGTCCGAGTCGGGATGTCACACCTTTTCTCTTTGAAGCTTTTAATTTCACTTATAGAAGGAGTCCACGTTTCTGTCTTTTTTTTATATATAAAATCCTTTTCCTTTAAGACCAAATTAATATTTAAAATAATTAAATTCCCCAAAAAATAGGAATTTAATTGTTAAATACAGATTCTTTAATTCTCTAAATTAAATATTGAAATAAAAAATATTTTATTTAAAGAGAAAACTTACCGGAAAAATATGGGAAGTTACAAAACAATGGATTGATTTAGTTTTGATTTTACTAAAATTTAAGAACCGATTGGATTTTCTATTCAGATTATATGAACCAAACCAAACCGTTCAACATAAAAAAGTCGAACCGAACCAAACCAAATCGTAATAATTTGCTTCAGTTCAACTTGGTTCTTTGACGTTTTTCTCTTTCTCGCTATTATTCTTAAGTTATAGTTCTTAGTTTATGTAATGACAAATTCAATAAACAGTGAAATACCATTTGGTCCTCGAACTTTCACTCGAGTTTCATTTTCATCCCTAAACTTTCAAAAGTAAAATTTTTCATCCCTTAACTTTCTGATTTGTTCCGTTTTGGTCCTTCATATTTTATTTTTCCGTCTAAGACACTAATGGAGGCTTATTTGGCATGTGATTGATGATGTGACATTATAGAAATATACCGTGGGGTTAAATACGATAGAAAAACGAATATAAAGGAAGGTTATTCTCATATTTTTCTTCTTAATTCCAGTCTTAAATATCACTGTATATTCACTTTTCCACGTCATATACCATCATTGTACATTTATATAATGTCACATCATCAATTATATGCAACATAAGCCCTCCGGTAATGTCCTAGATAAAAAAAGCAGACTGAAGGACTAAAATGGAATGAATTGTAAAGTTCACTTTTAAAAGTTTAGGGATGAAAATGGAACCCGAGTGAAAGTTTAGGGATGAAAATGGAACCCGAGTGAAAGTTCAGGGACCAAAATGGTATTTTACCCTTCAATAAAATTGCAAAAATAACTTTTGAAAACTAGAGGGCTAATTTTAATTCATCAAAATAGCAAATAAAATATAAATTACAAACATAAACATTAACATAATTAATTCAAAAAGTCTTGTTATTAATAAATTTAAAAAAAAACAAAAAACAAAAAATGGTTGAAGATCGTTCCTATTTTTTTTATCAAGTTATAATTATTATATATATTATAGTAGCTGAAAATTGTTCAATATTTATAAAAATAGCAGCCCAAAAGTTATTTGCAAAAACGGCAAAAAAACTCAAATTCGCGAAAAAAAACTCAATGATTTCCGCATAAGTAATCACTAATTCTGCACAAAGGTAATCACTAATTTTACTGAATCACTATACCAAATGATATTTCGAGCTTGTAATCTCTGATTTTCTTTATTTATATAAATTAGGGTTTTTAAAAAACCGTTATATTTGCGAATAATTTTTAAAATTGCTAGATTTATATACTCTGCTACCCAATACAATTTTACTATATTATATGATATCTATTGAATTGGTTTGGTTTGGATCGCTACAAAAATTTGTAAACCTGAATCAAACCGTTAATAATTGGTTTGGATCGGTTTGGACAGGTAAAGATTTAAAAACTGAACCAAATTAGTTTGGTTCAGTTTACACTTTGGGATTGATTTAGATTTGTTCACCCCATAGGTACCCTATCTTGAAGGGCTATTAACATTATTAGATAAAAGGGACACGTAAATTACATGAAGATATGTTGAACCATATTAATTACAACGATAGACAAAACCACCCAGGTTAACGTGAAAAGGCAATCCAACCCCTCTGGATGTAACCCACCTTGTAGGGAGTCATGAAACATGCTGCAACTATCATCAATAAAGTACAAAATAATAATTACAAAATCGAGGAAAATCCGAGCGTGATTTACGCATTTCAAAAAAACCAAAGAGAGTAAGGGGAGGAAAAACTTCAAAGGAACAATTTCAAGGGTGGAATTTATTTGTGAGAAACTGCGGAGAGAATAATGTCGTCGAGAAAAGAAATTATCATGTCGAGAAAGCTAAGAATAATGCAGATGGAGAAGATCTAGATTCTGAAGAAACTCATATAAATGAAAAGAACATAGAAACAACAAAGAAGAAAACGGTACGTTGTTTAAAATTCGCTTTTCTTAACAAATGAATTAGAAAACTGAACAATAAATATTAGAAAATTATGTGAATTTGATATTCTGCATGATCAATGAAGTATAACACTTTGGAGGGGAAACAAAAGCATAAAAGGGAATGAAAGAGACGATGAAGATGCTATTAGTGGTAAAGAAGATACCACAGAAGAAGAGTTTAGTCAATATGATGAAGAAAAAGAAGAACGGGTATCATTAAAATACAAGGCAACAGTTTGAATTATGCAAGTATACAGTTTAATTTTATTAAATTCATGTGTTTATTTATTATTGTATTAAATAATTTAATACATTCATATATGTATATGTTAAACGAAAAAGAAAAATATTAAAGGTATCAGAGGTATAAGAATCATAATTTGAAAAATTCATTAAAATACCATTTGAGTTCGTTAAAAATCTTAAAGTTACTGAAGTTTCAATTCAATGGATTGATAAGTACTGAACTTTGTTGCACAGGACAACAGCTTGAGAGAAAGTCTTTAGGACAAACAAAAAGACAGTAGAACCTTGCACATGAGCATTTGGCTCGAGATATAAAGGGAAAATTGTGGGTGAACAACTGAATGAAAGCATGCCCAATTTCAAGCTATTTAGTCAGAAGAACGTTCTGCAACATGACTAATAATTCTGGATTCGATATAGGGTTTTGAATGGCCAAATTAAACATGTTTTTTGTTTTTCTTGACAAACCAAACTTGTTAATACATTACAAAGTGGTATGTGTTGATGTAACAAGTAGGAAAACATTTTTAACTAGGTTGTTGATGAAAATTCAATGCATCAAAACAATCTTAAAGTTTATTTTTTAAGTTTTGGTATAAAGCAACATGATTCAATAATGTTCAACAATCATATCTTTTTGCTAATCATCTATTTTTGTTCAACAATACGTGTTGTTAAATGCTATTTATTTTTGTTAAACATGTTTGTTGTTGCGTAAAAATGGAGAGCTTTCACGTAGGAAACGAACTTAATATATGAGACGAGTCGGAGGTAGTGCGTTCCTTCGATAGCGTGCTACGTAGGTACGTGCATATGAAAGGAAAAGAGCACAGGTATGGTGTCGACCTAACACCCTCCGATGCTAAAGTCAGAGCAAGTAGAGCTAGTGTGCCAGAGAGAATAGTTGTAAAAATTAGTTACCTAATGAATGAAATTTTTTCTCCTATTTATAGAAGAATATGTTGATGACATCATCATGCCACGTGTTGCGTCGGGATTGGATCACATGTAGCTTCTCAATTACGTGTCGCTTGCGGGTTACGCCACGTGTCATTTCCTAATCAGACACTTGCATTCGGTTTAAATATGTAGGTCTATGTTGGAGACTGCGTAGCCAGGTCTTTTCAGGTCCGTAGACTTTATGACTAGACATTGCGGTAAGACTAAGTGTCCAAGTACTGCGGTCAGACCAAGTGCCTTGTACTACGGTCAGACCAGGTGCCTTGGTACTGCGGTCACACGAGATGCCTAGGTATTGCAGTTAGACAAGGTGCCTAGGTACTACGCTCAGACGAGGTGCGTAGACATTTTTGTCAAGTTGTAAAATTCCACATGTAATCTAATTCCACCCCACAACAGAGGCCCCCTACTTCCGAGTTGAGTTGAGATTGCGAGTTCAATGCTACTTGAGAGTATTCTTTCAAAGCGGAATTTTACCTTAGTCAATTTCCTGAAAATAAGTGTTGAAGTTTGTAGCTTGAACTGCCATTGTAGTCGTCAAAATTTTGAGAATTTGTAGCTTGAATTTTCTCCCTTTGTAACTTGAATTTTCTGTCGTTAAAAAATTTGATAAAATACTAAGTGTTGGAGCTTGATAGGTTGAATTTTCTGTCCCTGGTCGTTTTGGAGTTAGGTTGTATGTCCAAGTTGTCA
The DNA here is from genome assembly GCA_028015215.1 of Gynostemma pentaphyllum. NCBI lineage: Eukaryota > Viridiplantae > Streptophyta > Magnoliopsida > Cucurbitales > Cucurbitaceae > Gynostemma > Gynostemma pentaphyllum. Next base: position 25,543,239 of record CM051345.1, on the reverse strand, counting down.
CGCTTAATAATCACATACTTCGCTGTAACGTCCCGTTATTTTGTGATAAAAAAAAACTTTTATTTATTTTATTTCAATTTAAGTAATTTAAGTTTATTTATTTATCGGTAATTTAGAATTTACAGTTTATTTCGGTTTTAATCTTTTAATTGACCTTTTTAGTTTATTTTCATTTTAATGGTATTAATAATTATTAACGGGCCAATTAATAATTATTAATCACCATTGGGATAGTTTGAGATGTTCGGGATTCGTTTTTAAGCCAAAAGTCATAAAAGGACGTAATCGTAATTTCCAAATTTGCAAAAATATCTAAAACACTATTTGCCTTCTTCTTTAAATGAAACTTTGACTAAAAATTGACCAAAATGCTCATTCATTTCCCTCCCCAAACCGTGAGCATCAAAGAGGAAGGAGAGAAAATTTGATTTTGTTCGTTTCTTGCCCGATCGACTTGATTCCGGGTCCATTGGAAATGGGTTAGAAATTAATGAATGAATGTTTATTTAAATTCAATTCGGGAAAGGGCTTATTGTTCAAAAACCTTAATTATCGATACCCATTGAAATCGGGAATATCGAATTTGCTTAAAACCAACTCAAAACACTTTTAGATTGCCAAAAAGCCGGAAAACCAAACCCGAGGCCTATTTTCCTTGTGATGGCCGAGAGCCTCTTGTGGGTTTTGTTGGGTTTTTCGTCGTTTTGTATGTTTGGTTGATGTTTGATCGATAGTTGGTTAATTATTGATTGTATGATATAATTCATTTGTAGGTGTTTTTGAACCGCTCGCTTGATCGGTCCTTCGGACTTAGGAGCAAAGTCATCTTTTAATTAAGGTGAGAATAGTTAGTATTTAAAGTAACGATAGAAAGCAAATAAGTGTGAAGGTTTGTAGAGTTTGAAACTAAGGTTAGAATCCGAACCTAAGATTAGAGGGTTGTGAGTTAGTGCCCTTAAGATTAAGAGTTAATCCTTTAAGTGAGAACTTAGGAGTTCTCAAGGAAAGCTTTGAATCTTAGAAGATTCTAAGTTAGATTCGTTTCGAACTAAGATTGGACTTTTGGAAGTTAAAAGATCCAACTTGTAATTAGAACGGTTAATAGAACCTCGAATTATATTGGAAGTTAGAATCCTTGAAGGTATAGGTTAATCGTTTAAGTTATGATTCTACTTTTATTATTGTTACCGGAGTTCGATCGACATATCGTTCGTCCGAAGTTTACTATTTATTTACTTATTGCCCTTTTACTTCATGCTTGTTTCAGCTACTTTAATATTGTACTTTACGTTTATTTACTTTTGCGAGCATATCACAACATCTCGCACCATAACATATTGCACCATAACATCTCGCATCATTGAAAGAAGGAAAGAATGTTGGACCCTTCGGGGAATGTCCGCATCGCCTTCAGAGAGAGAAAGAAAAGAAGGAAAGAATGTTGGACCCTTCGGGGAATGTCCGCATCGCCTTCAGAGAAAAAGAAAATAAAGAGAGAAAAGAAAATGAGGGAAGAATGTTGGACCCTTCGGGGGATGTCCGCATCACCTTCTTCATTAATTCATTCATGCATAAAGGGCGAATGCGTATCCTACGGGATGTACTCATTACTTTTACGCATATGATAGATGAGAAAGAGAATCGAGATGTTTAATTGATGCAAAGTTTATTTACTTTTATTACTTATGTCATGAAAATGTTAATGGATGAGTATTGACTACGATTATTAGCAATATCATCCTTAGAAAGTATAAAATGAAATTACCTAGAGTTTGGAAGACTTTAGGAGTTAATTATGTCAGTTTACTTGGACACAAATCGAAATGCGAGTTTGAGGTCTATCTTTACTTTTTATGCTTATTATTCTCACTGGGCTTAGTTTGTTAGCTCATGATATTACAACCAATTTCAGGTAATGCCCTGGCTAGAGGCCGTGGAAGGGGAGATGGTGCTGCGTGATCGAGGGATGCCAACCTCGAGATGGACTTGTTTTTGTAAAGTATATGTAAATATTTTTGTGAATTTCAAGACTTTGATGTTGTATTTAGCTCATAAGAGCTTTTGATGTGGTTTTTATGATATGAATTATTTGAACTCCTGATTTGGGACTTAAAGTCCATGTGAATTTATTAGATTGAAAAATTAGGATGTAAACAGGTTTTTGGCATGCCAACTTTCAAACAAAACCACGCAAATTTTTCTTAAAATAAAAGACTTCCGCTGTTTTCTCTGATTTTAATTTATTTAAAAGTGACGGGTCGTCACACTTCGCCCCCTTTGATTTTAAGAGTAAAATTCTCTTGAAATCAAATATATTAAATTCTATCATCTATTATTGGAAAAAAAAGATCACAAAATTCGAAATTGAATGGAATTGATAAAGAATGTAGAATAAGGAGGGAGGAGAAAGAGAAGGGAAGAAAAATATTAAAAAAAAAAATTAAAAGTGGAGAATAAGGAGAGAAGGAGGACAAAAGGAAAAAGTAAAAAATAAAATAAAAAGCGGGGTTCAGACCTGCAGGTCAGGTTTTGACCCGCATGGACCTTAAACTTTTTTTTTTCCTGTCTACTACTGCGTCAGTCTGACGCTAACGCAGCAGCTTTTGATTTTTTTTTTCTTTCCAGCTGCATATCAGTTTTTTTTCTCTCTCTTTCTTTCTCTTCCTCTCATCTTTTTTCTTCAAGAGTATAAACCCGTGGGTTTTATGCCAACCTATATATTGACCCGTGGGTTTTTTTATTGACCCATGTTGACCGGTTAACCAATTGATTTTTTTTTTAATTTCAAATCGGTTTTTCGTCGTCGACTTGTCATTGAATCTTAACACAAGCTTGCTTGATTGCTTCATCTTCAAATTTTCTAAGTGTTGCTTTGTAGGTGTATTAGGCTTACACCCTTAGTAAACTTATAATTTTTCTTTAATTCCTCTACGAGCCTTGCACTCATTAGTAGACTAAGAATTTTTTAGTCATTTTAAATTCTTCTACCAGATGTGGCTCATGTTATCCCTACACTCCTTAGTTGACTTAGAATTTTTTAGTCGTTTTAAATTCTTCTACCAGGTGCGGCTCGTGAGATCCCTGCACTCCTTAGTAGACTTAGAATTCTTTAGTCGTTTTAAATTCTTTCTTCTACCAGGGGCGGCTCGTGCGAGTCCTGCGCTCCCTAGTAGATTTTGAGTATTTTAGTCGTCTTAAATTCTTCTACCAGGTGCGACTCGTGCGAGACTTTCATTTCCTAGTAGACTTAGAATTTTTTAGTCGTTTTAAATTCTTTCTTCTACCAGGCGCGGCTCGTGCGAGCCTTGCACTCCCTAGTAGATTTTGATTATTTTAGTCATTTAAAATTCTTTCTTCTATCAGGCGCAGCTCGTGCGAGCACTTCACTCCCTTGTAGATTTTGAATATTTTAATCTGAAGGAACTATTTACTAAATTAGCGGAAATTCTTTAGTAAATTAACTAACATTTAATTATGTATCCGTTAATAACATGCAATTATGATCAAACCTTAAACAAGAATTATAAGGTTTTCGAAAAACTTACATTGTAGATTTATGGAGAATCGGTTGAGGTTTTCTTTACAGCATCAATCCACTTCACCAAGTCTTCTATGCTATATCCCGATCACAAACCAACCCGACTTGTGGGAATCGAACCGGAAGAACAAAAGAATTATAACATCCCGTTATTTTTAGGTATAATTAATTTTTTTTATCTATTATTATTCCTTTATTTATTTAATGTAAGTTTAATTAGTTTAATTCCGGTAATTTAGAATTTAGAAATTTTAATCTTTATTTGGTAATTTTATATTTCAAATAATATTTGAACTAGGTGCATTAATTATTATTAAAAGGCCAATTAATAATAATTAATTACCTTCTAGGATTAATTGTGTTGATTAAATTTAAGAGGTGGGTTATGTTTTAAGAGCATGGGGTAATTTTTAAAAGCAAAGGAAAAGGAAAAGGGTCTTTTTGCAAATTGAAAAGTGCATCTTCAAGTTTAGGTGTTTTCTTCCTCATCTTTCATTTGTAGCAAAAGAGGAAAAACTAGAAAACACTCCCCTCTCTTGCTATAAACCTTCCAAGGCTCATGGATTTTCCCATCCCTTCTCCGATTCGGGTGTTTTTGGGTGGGTTGGAAAGATCGGCCCTCGATCTATCTTTTAAAATAACCTTGGAAGCATTCCTTCAACTTCCAAGAGGCATAAGGGTAAGATTACTCATTTTTCCTATTGGTTTTTATTTCCTCTTTTAGTTTTTTGTAAATTTGAGTTGAAATCTTCAATTCCATTCCATAGAACTTGAAGATTTCAAATCAAAGTGTGTTTAAACTTGCTCTTGGGTAATTTTGGCTTAAACATCAAAGAGATTCACACAAACCCAAACCCTTGAATGTAGATTTGGCCAAAATCCTTTTTCTTTTCTTTTCTTGGAGTGTGGTTAAATTTTAAAGTATTTTGGTCATAACTTCTTCGTCTGAACTCCGTTTTGAACTCGTGAGGTATCAAACTCTTCTTTTTTTTTCGAGATCTATGTTTTGAATCTAATTTCATAGCCATCCAAGTTTTGTGGAAAAGGTTATCATCAAAATACCTCTTGGCCTATTGGGGGAAAACCGAGCTTTTTATTTGTTCGTTTCATTTTACGCATCGTTTGTTGTTTTTGGTAATAAATGCAATTAGGATATATTTAATTGTAGGTAAGTCTTGATTGCTCGCTCGATTGTTCGATTAAGATTTTGATTTCAAGTTAATTGCCAAAGGTGAGGATAAATAAAATTTTACAATAAATTTAGGAACTAAATTCATGAACGATTTGTATGATTCGGAAGTTAAGTTAAAATTGGAATTAAGTGATTTCAGCATGCTAATTTTATGAATTAATAAGAATCGGGAGTATAGAATTGATATTGGGAATTATGGATTTTGCATATTCTTCGAAGTTAAAGTATGGGATTACTGGGTTCGAGCATGTTTAATTCGAAGTATGATTTAGATTATGTTCTTGGATGATTTTATTTTCGATATCGAGATATTCCTGATTACTTGGAACTTTTATCTTCACTGGGTTTCCCGCTCATTATATTACACTTTCAGGTACGGGATACGGTCGTGGTCGTGGAGCTGGTGCAGCGTGATTTACAGATCGATGATATTGAATGGACTTGAGTCAGTGTAGTCCATGGACTTGTTTTTCTTTATTTCGTTTCGTTCTTATGGATTTGTTGAGCTCTTTGAGCAACATTATTTATGCTCACTTGTCTTTATGGATTTTCGAATTTATGAGTTCTCTTACTTTATGTTTGAAACTTAAAAAGGCAAGAGCTTCCCATCTTTAAATATCAGGGATTTCAAATTATATTTTAAAATGAAGGATGATATTCTTCGATTACAGGTTCTAAATTGTTATTTCAAGTCTTCTGCTTATGCTATCTTTTCAATTCTATTTAAAGGGTCGGGTCCTTACAAGAATAAGAAGAAAAATTCGTGCATCGCACGTTTTGTTTTCCATGTTTTGCTTTAAGTCCATCATCTAGTCATCGTCTGAATCAGCTCCACCAGGTAATCCTATACCCTTAACTTCAGACTTTAGCTACTTACTTATGCTTTAGTAGTAGAGTAGTGAGTTCTTTTTTTCGCTATGTGGTGGTGACAGGTACTTTGTCAGTATTGAGACATTCTGCTTTTGTATTATTTGTTATTTAGGAGTACTTTTCAGGGGCGAAAAGTCTTTTAAGGTGGGTAGATTGTAACATTCCGTTATTTTGAGGTAGAATTAATTGCCAAAGGTGAGGATAAATAGAATTTTACAGTAAATTTAGGAACTAAATACTTGAACGATTTGTATGATTCGGAAGTTAAGTTAAAATAGGAATTAAGTGATTTGAATGCTAATTTTATGAATTAATAGGAATCAGGAGTATAGAATTGATATTGGGAATTATGGATTTTACATATTTTTGGAAGTTAAAGTATGGGATTACTGGGTTTGAGCATGTTTAATTCGAAGTATGATTTATATTATGTTCTTTGATGATTTTATTTTCGAAATCGAGATATTCCTGATTACTTGGAACTTTTATCTTCACTGGGTTTCCCGCTCATTATATTACACTTTCAAGTACGGGATGCGGTCGTGGTTGTGGAGCTGGTGTAGCGTGATTTAAAGATCGATGATGATGAATAGACTTGAGTCGGTGTAGTTCATGGACTTGTTTTTCTTTATTTCGTTTCGTTCTTATGGATTTGGTGAGATCTTTGAGCAACACTATTTATGCTCACTTGTCTTTATAGTTTTCCGGATTTATGAGTTCTCTTACTTTATGTTTGAAACTTAAAAAGGGAAGCGCTTCCCATTTTTAAATATTAGCGATTTTAGATTTTATTTTTAAATGAAGGATGATATTCTTCGATTACAGGTTTTAAATTGTTATTTCAAGTTTTCTGCTTGCGCTATCTTTTCAATTCTATTTAAAGGGTCGGGTCATTACAGTTGGTATAAGAGCTTAACAGTTCAGTTGACTTCGTGCATCGCATGTTTTGTTTTGTTTTCCATGTTTTTCTTTAAGTCCATCATCTAGTCATCGTCTGAATCAGCTCCACCAACTTTAGCTACTTACTTATGCTTTAGTAGTAGAGTAGTGACTTCTTTTTTTTGCTATGTGGTGGTGACAGGTACTTTGTCTGTATTGGGACATTCTGATTTTGTATTATTTGTTTACTTAGGAGCACTTTTCAGGTGCAAAAAGTCTTTTAAGGTGGGTAGACTAAAACGTCCCGTTATTTTGAGGTAGAACTAATTGCCAAAGGTGAGGATAAATAGAATTTTACAGTAAATTTAGGAACTAAATTCTTGAACGATTTGTATGATTCGAAAGTTAAGTAAAAATATGAATTAAGTGATTTCAGCATGCTAATTTAATGAATAAATAGGAATCGGGAGTATATAATTGATATTGGGAATTATAGATTTTGCATATTCTTGGAAGTTAAAGTATGGGATTACTGTGTTCGAGCATGTTTAATTCGAAGTATGATTTATATTATGTTCTTGTATTATTTTATTTTCGATATAGAGACATTCCTGATTACTTGGAACTTTTATCTTCACTGGGTTCCCGCTCATTATATTACACTTTCAGGTACGAGATGCGGTCGTGGTCGTGGTCGTGGAGCTGGTGCAGCGTGATTTCCAGATCAATGGTGATGAATGGACTTGAATCGGTGTAGTCCATGGACTTTTTTTTCTTTATTTCATTTCGTTCTTATGGATTTGTTGAGCTCTTTGAGCAACACTATTTATGCTTACTTGTCATTATGGATTTCTGAATTTATTACTTCTCTTACTTTATGTTTGAAACTTAAAAAGGGAAGCGCTTCCCATCTTTAAATATCAGGGATTTCAAATTATATTTTAAAATGAAGGATGATATTCTTCGATTATAGGTTTTAAATTGTTATTTCAAGTCTTCCGCTTTTGCTATCTTTTCAATTCTATTTAAAGGGTCGGGTCGTTACAAGAATAAGAAGAAAAATTCGTGCATCGCATGCTTTGTTTTCCATGTTTTGCTTTAAGTCCATCATCTAGTCATCGTCTGAATCAGCTCCACCAAGTAATCCTATACCCTTAACTTCAGACTTTAGCTACTTACTTATGCTTTAGTAGTAGAGTAGTGAGTTCTTCTTTTTCGCTATGTGGTGGTGACAGGTACTTTGTCAGTATTGAGACATTCTGCTTTTGTATTATTTGTTTACTTAAGAGTACTTTTCAGGGGCGAAAAGTGTTTTAAGGTGGGTAGATTGTAACGTCCCGTTATTTTGAGGTAGAATTAATTGCCAAAGGTGAGGATAAATAGAATTTTACAGTAAATTTAGGAACTAAATACTTGAATGATTTGTATGATTAGGAAGTTAAGTTAAAATAGGAATTAAGTCATTTGAGCATGCTAATTTTATGAATTAATAGGAATCAGGAGTATAGAATTGATATTGGGAATTATGGATTTTACATATTCTTGGAAGTTAAAGTATGGGATTACTGGGTTTGAGCATGTTTAATTTGAAGTATGATTTATATTATGTTCTTTGATGATTTTATTTTCGAAATCGAGATATTCCTGATTACTTGGAACTTTTATCTTCACTGGGTTTCCCGCTCATTATATTACACTTTCAAGTACGGGATGCGCTCGTGGTTGTGGAGCTGGTGTAGCGTGATTTAAAGATCTATGATGATGAATAGACTTGAGTCGGTGTAGTTCATGGACTTGTTTTTCTTTATTTCGTTTCGTTCTTATGGATTTGTTGAGCTCTTTGAGCAACACTATTTATGCTCACTTGTCTTTATAGTTTTTCGGATTTATGAGTTCTCTTACTTTATGTTTGAAACTTTAAAAGGGAAGTGCTTCCCATCTTTAAATATTAGGGATTTTAGATTTTATTTTTAAATGAAGGATGATATTCTTCGATTACAGGTTTTAAATTGTTATTTCAAGTTTTCTGCTTGCGCTATCTTTTCAATTCTATTTAAAGGGTCGGGTTGTTACAGTTGGTATAAGAGCTTAACAGTTCAGTTGACTTCGTGCATCGCACGTTTTGTTTTGTTTTCCATGTTTTTCTTTAAGTCCATTATCTAGTCATCGTCTGAATCAGCTACACCAGGTAATCCTATACCCTTAACTTCCGACTTTAGCTACTTACTTATGCTTTAGTAGTAGAGTAGTGAGTTCTTTTTTTGCTATGTGGTGGTGACAGGTACTTTGTCTGTATTGGGACATTCTGCTTTTGTATTATTTGTTTACATAGGAGCACTTTTCAGGGGCAAAAAGTCTTTTAAGGTGGGTAGACTATAACGTCCCGTTATTTTGAGGTAGAACTAATTGCCAAAGGTGAGGATAAATAGAATTTTACAGTAAATTTAGGAACTAAATTCTTGAACGATTTGTATGATTCGAAAGTTAAGTAAAAATATGAATTAAGTGATTTGAGCATGCTAATTTAATGAATAAATAGGAATTGGGAGTATATAATTGATATTGGGAATTATGGATTTTGCATATTCTTGGAAGTTAAAGTATATGATTACTGTGTTAGAGCATGTTTAATTCGAAGTATGATTTATATTATGTTCTTGGATTTTTTTTATTTTTGATGTAGAGACATTCCTGATTACTTGGAACTTTTATCTTCACTGGGTTCCCGCTCACTATATTACACTTTCAGGTACGGGATGCGGTCGTGGTCGTGGAGCTGGTGCAGCGTGATTTCCAGATCGATGGTGATGAATGGACTTGAATCGGTGTAGTCCATGGACTTGTTTTTCTTTATTTCGTTTCGTTCTTATGGATTTGTTGAGCTCTTTGAGCAACACTATTTATGCTCACTTGTCTTTATGGATTTCCGAATTTATGAGTTCTCTTCCTTTATGTTTGAAACTGAAAAAGGGAAGCGCTTCCCATCTTTAGATATTAGGGATTTCAGATTTTATTTTGAAATGAGGGATGATATTCTTCGATTACAGGTTTTAATTTTTTTTTTCAAGATTTCCGCTTGCGCTCTCTTTTTAATTCTATTTAAAGAGTTGGGTCGTTACAGTTGGTATCAGAGCTTAACGGTTCTGTTGATCTCATGCATCGCATGTTTTGTTTTGTTTTCCATGTTTTGCTTTAAGTCCATCATCTAGTCATCGTCTGAATCAGCTCCGCCAGGTAATCCTATACTCTTAACTTCAGACTTTAGCTACTTACTTATGCTTGAGTAGTAGAGTAGTGAGTTCTTTTTTTTGCTATGTGGTGGTGACAGGTACTTGGTCTGTATTGGGACATTATGCTTTTGTATTATTTGTTTACTTAGGAGTACTTTTCAGGGGCGAAAAGTCTTTTAAGGTGGGTAGACTATAACGTCCCGTTATTTTGAGGTAGAATTAATTGCCAAAGGTGAGGATAAATAGAGTTTTACAGTAAATTTAGGAACTAAATTCTTGAACGATTTGTATGATTCGGAAGTTAAGTTAAAATTGGAATTAAGTGATTTGAGCATGCTAATTTATGAATTAATAGGAATCGGGAGTATATAATTGATATTGGGAATTATGGATTTTGCATATTCATGGAAGTTAAAGTATGGGATTATATTGAGGCAGTTAGTAGTTGGCCTAGACCAACTAGTGTGCTTGAGATTCGCAATTTTCTGTGGTTTACAGGTTGGTTTGTGAGAGGCAGAGTCAGACATGCCTAGTCAATCTAACTTTTCCACAAATAGTGCATTGATAAATCATAAGAGGCTCTGTGTGCCATCAGGATCGAGTTTTTGAAAAGAACTGTTGGAGGAGGCTCACAGTTCTATCTTTTTTGTTCATCGAGATAGTACAAGATGTACAGGGATCTAAAACAGCATTATTGGTGGCCTGGGATGGAACATGGGATTTGCAAAGTATGTGAGTAGATGCTTGAATTATCAGCAAGTCAAGGCCTTGAGGAAGAGTCCACCGGGTTATTGATAACTCTATAAAATAGAGTTATTTGGTCCTATTTTAATGATTATGTGATGATTATTTGATTGAACTTTGCTCATATTATGCATGCTTTGAACTCATTTTGCATAATTCTTTAATAAAGCTTATTTTTTGGAAAAACTCGGGTTCTTAGCACTTTAATGTATTATTTGGACTGTTCTTGGCCTTTGGTATGTAATAATGTGAATTTGAATGAGAGAAAGTCCTAAAATAATTGAACTTTCACGCAGGAACATAGAAAAAATTGCAAATTTTACAACGAGCTTTTTTGTCTTTCAAGACACCCAAGCGAAAAATGGACAGATGAGATTACGGGCGGACATTTAAAAATCAATATTGTGGGCCTGTTTAAGACATCTATGCTTGGTAAATTAAAACCACCACTTTGGGCCCAAGTTGGAAGAGAAGAAGTCAAAGCCCAATTGCAAGGAGGAAAAGAAGGAAAAATTAACCTAAAAAAAGAAAAAAGAAAAAGGAGGGCGACGCAAGAGAGGCGGACGAACGTGAGACCAAGAGGGAGAGAAAGAAGCAGCAACGTGAAGGAGAAGGAGGCTGACGTGAAGAATCCTTCTTCACCATAGAGAAATTCGTTCTAACTCTTTCATCATTCATTCTTTATTTTTGTTAGTTTAGAATTTCATTATTGAATTCAAATTATGTTAGGTTTAGTGTTTATTTTGTTAAATTCTTTTGTTAATTCAATTTTCATTATGAACTAAATTTCTTAGGTTGGAATTGATAGATGAACCCTAAGGGGGATTAGTATTCAAAGCTTTATTGAATTCAATTTTTATGCTCAATCAATGGCTTGATATTTTTATTCTTTTTGCTTATGCTTGATCAACCTAAGTGAATTGCTTAGTTTAATTTTAATTCTAAAAAGGTTAAAATTGAATGGACAAACATTGATTGATAGGGTTTAATGATTATTTGAATTGTTATTTAGTAATGCATAGACATATGTAATTACACCCTAAAGCTTAAACCGGAACACTAAAACCATAATTTCTTAATCCAATTTTACCTAGACATAGGATTTAAATAGGATTAGTAATCATAATCATGTTAGGCTTGACGAAGTCACTTGAACAAATGGGTTTACTTGCATAAAAAGTGAATTTAATATTGCAGAATGCTGCAGCACAGCCACAGCACTGCTGCAGTATTTTGAATTCTAAGGCTTTTTAGGGGGATTCTTGATATTCCAACCACTCATCTCTTCATAGTTTAATTACTTTATTATTCTTGCATATTTTAGGAGTAATTTAAGCCACCTTAGACCATCGTATTTATTTTCCTCAATTAATTTAGAATTTATTTGTTTAGTTTTGCATAATTTCACAATTTTAGTTATTTAGTTTCATAAATCAAATCACCCCAATTTATCATTGTTTTTATTTTCTTTAAATTATTTGTTAAACACCATTTTAAATCACTAATCCTCGTGGGAACGATATCTTTCTTATCACTTTATTACTTGTTTGACTGCGTGCACTTGCGTATCACGATTTCACACAACAAGTTTTTGGCGCCGTTGCCGGGGATTAGTTTAGGTTTAATTGGTGTCATAACATTTAGTTTAATTGTTATTTTTAATTTGTTTCCTTGTTCTTTGCAGGATATTAATCTTGTATGAGCGACGAGGACCCACTTGCATTGATTCTGTACGATCAAGAAATTGAACAGACTTTTCACAAGAGGAAAAAGAAACAAAATCAAAAGAAAGTCGTTCAGAAAGAAGAGATGGAAAATCGGCAGTTAGTTGTGCCTGATGAACGAGACACTGTTATTCAAGAGTATAGAAGGCCTAACTTCGGTCCTGTGATTGTTAGGCCAGAAATTGAAGCAAATAACTTTGAGTTGAAGCCGGTTATGTTTCAAATGTTGCAAAGTGCGGGACAATTCAATGGAACACCTAATGAGGATCCACATGCTCATCTACAATTATTTGTTCAAGTTAGTGATTCATTTAAAATGAATGGAGTTTCGGAGGATGTCCTTAGGTTAGGATTATTCCCTTATTCGTTGAAAGGCTTAGCAAAAGATTGGCTAAATTCATTGCCTCAAGGGTCGATAACTAGTTGGAATGATCTTGTGGAAGAGTTTTTGACTCAATATTTCCCTCCGACTAAGGAAAACAAGCTTAGGAGCCAAATCACTTCCTTTGAACAATTTGAGCATGAATCCTTGTATGACACTTGGGAGAGATTTAAGGAGATGATTAGAAAGTGTCCCAACCATGGAATCCCATATAAGATCCAAATGCAAATTTTTTATAATGGATTGTGTTCTCACACAAGGGATATAGTGGATTCATCATCGGGAGGAGCATTACTTTCTAAAACTTACAATGAAGCTTGTGCCATCTTGAACAAAATAGCGAGGAATAACCTTAGTTGGCCAAATCAACGCTTGAACCAAGATAGAAAAACCAATGTCAACTATGGTGGGAATGATTCGAATTCTTTGATAGCACAGTTGGCTACTTTGAATAGTACTTTGACGAAGCTAGATTTGGGTGGGAATAACCAAATGGTAAATGCACTTTCTGAGACTTGTGTATTTTGTGGAGAAGGTCACCGCTATGAAGGATGTCCATCTAATCCTGAATCAGTGAACTATGTGGGGTATAATAAGAACTTCAATCCTTATTCTAATTCATATAACCCCGGTTGGAAGCAACACCCAAATTTTTCCTGGAAAGATCAAGGTGTTGGACCAACACATATTCAGCAAAGACCGGTTGATTTTCAACAAGCCCGTCCCCCACCTCCTCCAAGACCTCAAGGTGAAGATTCCATCGCTGCCCTTGCCACTATGATGAAAGATTACATGGGTAGAACCGATGCGATGATCCAAAACCAAACCGCAATGCTTCAAAATCAAGCCGCCTCAATAAGGAATTTGGAAACTCAAATGGGACAAATGGCTTCATCCATGAATAATCGAGCTCAAGGATCCTTACCAAGCAACACTGAAAATCCTAGAAATCAAGGTAAGGAGTCATGCCAAGCCATTACTCTTAGGAGTGGTAAAGATTTGGAACTACCTAAGGCCATTCCAAGTAAGGAAAAAGAGCTCACTTCAATCCAGAAAAGTGTTGAGGATGGTGATGGAGTTGAAAATTCAAGAAAAGAGAGGTTGGATGGTGATGTATGTTCAAATCGTGCTGCAGCACTGCCGCAGACAATTCCAGCACCTTACCTATTCAAAAGGATGCACCAATTGATAGGCCACCTCCACCATTCCCTCAAAGACTTCAAAAGAAAGCTCAAAACAATCAATTCAGCAAGTTTCTGGATGTGCTTAAGCAACTTCATATCAATATCCCACTTGTGGAAGCACTTGAGCAAATGCCCAACTATGCTAAATTCATGAAAGACATCCTTACGAAGAAAAGGAGATTGGGAGAGTTTGAGGTTGTTGCACTTACTCAAGAGTGCAGTTACATAGTGCAAAATAAGATTCCTCCTAAGTTGAAAGATCCCGGAGTTTTCACCATTCCAGTTTCCATTGGTAAAACTTTTCACGGGAAGGCACTTTGTGATTTGGGAGCAAGCATAAATTTAATGCCTATGTCAATTTTCAGGAAACTTGGTATCGGAGAGGCAAGACCGACTACAGTTTCACTACAGTTGGCCGATCGTTCCATTACTTATCCTGACGGAAAAATTGAAGATGTGCTTGTTCAGGTTGATAAATTTATTTTTCCTGCTGACTTCTTGATTCTTGATTTTGATGCAGATAAGGAGGTGCCTATTCTTCTTGGGCGACCATTCCTTGCCAGGTGGAACTTTGATCGATGTTCAAAAAGGAGAACTTACAATGAGAATGGACGGTCAGGAGGTAACTTTTAATGTTTTCGATTCTCTTCGTTTCCCTAATGATACGAAGAATGTTCTTTGGTGCATGTTTTAGATACAGTGGTTGATGATGTTTGGAGAAAAGCCGAGGACAAACTTCAGGATGTGTTTGATGAGGGAGAAGTCGGGAATGATAGTGATGAGGAGTTTTTAGCAAATGTGGGAACCAAACATGATGTGTTTATTCGAAAAAGGCCCGTTGAATCGCTGAATTTGGGGGATAGACAGTTCAAGGTAGTTAAACCATCAATTGGGGAACCTCCCGTTTTGGATCTTAAGCCTTTGCCCATACATTTGAAATATGCTTACTTAGGGAGAGAAGATGTCCTTCCTGTTATAATTTCTTCTTCTTTGAGTGTCGAACATGAAACACTTTTGTTGGAGGTGTTGAAGAATCATCAAAGAGCCTTAGGGTGGTCAATAGCGGATATCAAGGGAATTAGCCCTACTCTTTGTATGCATAAGATCATTTTGGAGGATAGTTGTAGCAATTCTATAGAACATCAAAGGAGGTTGAATCCCGTGATGAAAGAAGTGGTCAAGAAGGAAATTATCAAGTTGCTCGATGCGGGTTTTATCTATCCTATATCCGATAGTTCATGGGTTAGTCCTTGTTCAATGTGTTCCTAAGAAAGGAGGGATGATTGTAGTGACCAATAAGGATAATGAGCTTATACCCACTAGGACCGTTCCAGGATGGCGAGTATGCATGGATTACCGAAAATTAAATAAGGCAACTCGGAAGGACCATTTTCCTTTACCTTTCATTGACCAAATGTTGGATAGACTCGCTGGCAAAGAGTTTTATTATTTCTTGGATGGGTATTCAGGATATAACCAGATTGCTATAGCTCCCTGAGGATCAAGAAAAGACGACCTTCACCTGTCCTTATGGTACTTTTGCTTTTCGGCGAATGCCATTCGGGTTATGCAATGCACCTGCCACATTTCAGAGATGTATGATGGCTATTTTTAGTGATATGGTGGAGAACACACTCGAAATCTTTATGGATGATTTTTCCATTTTTGGTGAGTCTTTTGACACTTGTTTGCAGAATTTGGAGAAAGTTTTGAAACGTTGTGAAGAAACAAACTTGGTGTTAAATTGGGAGAAATGTCACTTCATGGTTTCGGAGGGCATTGTGTTAGGCCATAGGATCTCAAGGAAAGGAATTGAAGTTGATCGAGCCAAAGTGGATGTTATTGAGCAAATGTCTCCACCAACTTCTGTCAAAGGAATTCGAAGTTTTTTGGGCCATGCTGGATTTTATCGCCGCTTTATTAAGGATTTTTCCAAGATCACCAAACCATTATGCTTACTTTTAGAGCAAAACCGACCTTTTGTGTTTGACAGTGAGTGTGAAAAAGCCTTTTTAAAGCTAAAAGCGGCTTTAGTTTCATCCCCCATCATAGTTGCTCCAAATTGGGATTTACCTTTTGAACTTATGTGTGATGCGAGTGACTTTGCAGTAGGGGCTGTTTTGGGTCAAAGGAAAGACAAGATTTTTCATTCCATTTATTATGCTAGTAAGACTCTTAATGAAGCACAAGTGAATTACACCACTACGAAAAAAGAGCTTCTAGCGATTGTCTTTGCCTTTGAGAAATTTCGAGCTTATCTAGTGGGCACCAAAGTAGTAGTTTACACCGATCATTCAGCCATTAAGTACTTGATTTCAAAGAAGGATTCTAAACCAAGGTTGATTCGGTGGGTGCTTCTACTTCAAGAATTCGATTTGGAGATTAAAGATAGAAGTGGAACACAAAACCAGGTGGCCGATCATTTATCTCGATTCACAGGAAGAAAAGGGACAAGCAATCACACTTACCCATTGGTGAAACATTTCCCGATGAACAACTTTTCGCAGTGAAACACTCATTTATTCCTTGGTATGCAGACTTCGCTAACTATTTGGCAAGTGGCATTCTTCCTCCCGACATGAATAGGCAACAAATCAAGCGATTCTTACATGATGTGCGCTTTTACTTGTGGGATGAACCTTTCTTGTACAAGAGAGGCATCGACCAAATTTTGAGGAGGTGTGTTGGTGAAACTGAGGTTAGTGATATTCTTTTGCAATGCCATGCAGCACCTTATGGTGGACACTTTGGAGGAGCAAGAAACAATGACTAAAGTTCTTCAATCCGGCTATTTTTGGCCTTCCCTCTTTAAGGATGCTCATGAGTTTGTGAAAAGTTGTGATCGGTGTCAACGGGTGGGGAATATCTCACAAAAGCATGAAATGCCTTTAAACAATATGTTGGAAGTGGAATTATTTGACGTTTGGGGCATTGACTTCATGGGACCTTTTCCCCCCTCATTTGGAAATCTATACATCTTATTGGCAGTGGATTATGTGTCGAAATGGGTTGAAGCTGTAGCTTTACCTACAAATGATGCCAAAGTTGTGATCAAATTCCTTAAGAAGCAGATTTTCACTCGTTTTGGTACACCGAGGGCACTCATTAGTGACGAGGGTACTCATTTTTGTAACAAAACGCTTGATGGAGTGTTGAGCAAATATGGAGTGCGACATAAGGTAGCTACGGCCTATCATCCCCAATCAAATGGCCAAGCGGAAGTGTCAAATAGGGAAGTCAAGCAAATCCTTGAAAAAGTGGTAAATCCAAATAGGAAGGATTGGTCTTGGAAGCTTGATGATGCATTGTGGGCATATAGAACGGCTTATAAGACTCCATTGGGTATGTCACCCTACAAGCTAGTCTTTGGGAAGGCATGTCATTTGCCGGTTGAATTAGAACATAAAGCATATTGGGCTTTAAAAGCGTTGAATATGAATCTTCAAGATGCCGGGATAGTGAGAAAGTTGCAGCTCCATGAATTGGACGAGTTGAGATGGTCTTCTTACGAGAATGCAAAGCTATACAAGGAAAAGACCAAGAAGTGGCATGATCAACGAATTCACAAAAGAGAATTTCATCCGGGTCAACTTGTGTTACTTTTCAATTCTAGACTTAAGCTCTTTCCTGGAAAACTCAAGTCTAGATGGTCCTGGTCCTTTTAAAATTGTTGAAGTTTACCCTCATGGTGCAATTGAGTTACTTGATGATCACACGGGTTCGACATTTAAGGTGAATGGTCAACGTGTTAAAGCCTATTGGGGCTCGCCCGTTGAAAGGGAGAAAACCTCCATTGATTTAAATGACAAGTAATTACGGAGGAAGTCGGGCGTCGACTTTAAAGCAAGGCGCTTGTTGGGAGGCAACCCTTCGAAGTTAAGTAATTCACGTTCTTTTAGTATTTCTTGTATTAATTTCATTTCATTCTTAGTTGCATTTTAATTTTGCTTAGAAATAGATACTGCTGAGTTTCTCTTTTATTTTGTTTTACAGGAAAGTTTCGTGCTAGTAATCATAGCTTGAATGGAGAAAAGAACCTCCTACAATGGTGGTATATTCGAGTGGTTATTTGGAGAAAATGCTGCAGCTTTGGTTTTAATTTTCTGTTGTTAGTTAAGTTTAAAAAAAAAAAAAAAAAAAAAAAAAACATCTCACAGACCCGCAACCCGCCATTGACCCGCGTCCCTACCCGCGGCCCGCCTCACTAACCCGCTACCCGCCCCAGAAAACCCCCCCAACCCGCGTGTTTCCCCCTCCCTTTCATTTTGTTTTTATTTTTCTTTTCTTTTCCCCATCTTCCTCTTCTTCTACCCGAGACCGGCGCCCTCAAAACCCTTTCCTCCTCCTTCTTCGCTCCTCCGTGGCTGCCACCACCCCCGTCGCCTGACGCTCGCCACCACTCCATCTTCTTCTTCTCCCATTCCCCTACCTATCCATCCCTGATTTCTTCCATCCGTGATCGGTTTGTCTTTTGATTCAAGGGTTTTCAAGTTTGGGGGTTCTTGAAGATGCGTTCTTGCATGTACCGGGTGGTTGATTCTACAACATTGCTAAGGTAGTCGACATTGCTCATTTGCTCAACCTCCAGGTCTGCTCTCGATTCTTTTCCATTTCTCTATGCTCTCGGCTGCCATTGGGAATTTGGTTTGGTTGGTTTATTTGGCTAGCTTCATATTCGTTTTATTTTTCCGTATCGTATCAACTCTTGCTGGCTGTGGTCTGTGGTGGTTTCTGATTTTGCTGATTTTGTTGGGAATTCTGAAATCTGGCTTGACTGTTTGACTTCTATTTTATTCTGCACTTGGAATTGAGTTTGAAGGTCTCCACACCTCCGGTTTCTATTTCCTGAATTTGGGTTCTTCGTTCCACTGTTTTGTTTGGTGCCTACATCGGGTTTGTTCGGAATGCCTCGGGTCAAGTCTTTCGCTCGCAAGGCCACATCTCGCCAACTCTATGTGACTGAGACAGCAGCGACTCGGTTTCATGATATTTTCTCTGTCCGTGAGTTACATATGGAGAAGGGCTTTTTATTGGACGACAACACACCCGACTACTTGCCTGAATATGTCACTACTGTTATTGAGCAGCGGGGTTGGCACGCTTTTTGTCAGCACCCATGTGATGTAAATGTCCCCGTGGTTAAGGAATTTTACTCAAATTTCGGAGACCGGGACGAGAATGTGGTGACTGTGAGGGAATTTGAGGTTGAATGTTCTGTTGAGGTTGTTAATTCTTTCTTTGGGTTGCCCAATGAGGCCGATCAGTACACCCATGTATGTGGCCACCTCACCGAGTCCATTTTCTGTGATATCCTAAACACCATTGGTCAGGAGGGTTCAAGTTGGTCCATTACTCCTCATGGCAAACACCACTTACTCAAGGCCTCGCTCAATGACCCTGCTCGGGTTTGGTATCATTTTCTGGCAACCCGTCTTCTTCCTACTTCTCAAGGAAATATGGTTCAGGAGGATAGAGCCATTCTTTTATACTGCATTCTCTCAGGTAGATCGATTAATGTGGGCCGTCTGATAACTATGGAATTGGAAGCATGTGCTGGTAAAAGACGTGGCTGTTTGTTTTTTCCTTCCCTCATCACTTCCATTTGTGACCATGCTAATGTTCCCACGAGCAGTTTGGATGAGAGGAAGCCTAATTCTGCTCCAATGGATAAGATTTGCATTGCCCGCCTTCTTGCCAATGAAGCTCCGGCAGATGCCAATGAGGCTGCCCCGTCCGGATCTTCTACTCCATTAACAGAGGCTGCTGTTCGTGATATTGTTGAGTCCTCTATGACCCGTTTTCAGGAGGTAATGAATGGTAAAATGGAGAGTTTGTTTGAAGGTTACATGGCTGCCCACTCACAGAATTTTGAGGAGCTTTCTCGCCAACTTGGGGCTACTGCTAGTCGGGTCGATGAATGCCTCAATCGCCAGAAATTTGAAGAGCAACAACGCATCAAGAGAAACCGCCATGAGAGTGAATATCAGCGGTCTTTAGCTCACAATTTGAGGTTGATTGCTACGCGCCCCCTCCTTAAGACTCCGACTTTTCCACCCGATCTCCTTGAGTCGTGGGCGCCACCACCTGAGGATGATGATGATGCTCCCACTGCTGCTTAAGGGAGCCCTCTAACTCTCTTCTTTTTCATGTTTCTTTTGTTCTGGACTATGCCTCTTGCCCTTTTAGACACTGCTGTTTCTGCTTTTATTTTTTATTTTTTTTTCCTTCTTTTGAGTCTGCTGCTGTCTGTTTTTGTTGCTGTTTTTGTGCTCTTTTGCTGTGAGGACACACCAACTTTTAAGTTTGGGGGTGCTTGTCCATTTTATGAGCACTAATGTACCTTTTTCTTGCTATTGAATGTCAAATTAAATGTTTTCATTGCTTCTTTGGTTAGAATGGTCCAAATGATATAGTTGGCTTTTGCATGATCTTTAGGATAGTTCTAATTTTGGTTAAGTGCGTTTTGGGCTTTAGACTCTTCTACACTTCCCCGTTCATGTCAATTCATGGTAAACCCGTTTAGACCGTTAAGATTCTTGAGGACTACTTCCCTTGGTGAGAATAAAACATTGAATGACCAATCCTAGTGAACCAAAGTAGAAAACTCTCGCATTTCTTCTTAGTAGGCTTCAATGTTTTTGTTGCAATAAGTTTGGGGGTGACATAGTTACCCACCAATAACATTATTCAAAAAAAAAAAAAAAAAAGAGAGAAAAGAGAAGTGTTCCAATGTCTCGAGGTAAGTCGGGATAAGAGCATGCTTTTGCGGTTCAAGTTCTCTATTGCCTAAGTAACCAAAGGCATTAGAATAACAAGAACTTTCTTGCACATAGTGCCTCTAAAAAAAAAAAAAGAAAAAAAAAGAAAAAAAAAGAAAAAGGAAAGAAAAAGAAAATGCAGCTTCTCATCTTTATGTTTCTTCAAGTCCTTTGTAAGCTTTCTATCATTGTAATCAAGAGTTCATATGGAGGGGATCTAGGGGAGGTTGTGATTTGTTGAGTTTAAGCTTAGGAAAAAGAGTCTTAGGATAGCTATCTTTGCTTGCTAGATGGATTTTACCATGAATTGTTGATTCGGGATGCACACACTTTCACTTGAGAATCTTTTGCCCTTTATGTACTTGGCTAGTTTTAGGATTGTCTTGAAGAGAATTGCAGAAGTCTATGATGGAAAGAGTTCTAACCAAAAGCATAAAAAAGTGGTTGTTAAGGGCTTGTATTTTAACTTCTTAAATCCTTAATCAAGTCAAGATCTTATTTTGCATCACTCGAGGACGAGCAATGAGTCAAGTTTGGGGGTTTGATAACTCTATAAAATAGAGTTATTTGGTCCTATTTTAATGATTATGTGATGATTATTTGATTGAACTTTGCTCATATTATGCATGCTTTGAACTCATTTTGCATAATTCTTTAATAAAGCTTATTTTTTGGAAAAACTCGGGTTCTTAGCACTTTAATGTATTATTTGGACTGTTCTTGGCCTTTGGTATGTAATAATGTGAATTTGAATGAGAGAAAGTCCTAAAATAATTGAACTTTCACGCAGGAACATAGAAAAAATTGCAAATTTTACAACAGTGCTGCAGCTGTGCTGCAGCACACTGAAGCAGAAAATGGACAGCAGTAGATTACGGGCAGCAGCATTTAAAAATCAATATTGTGGGCCTGTTTCAGCACATCTATGCTTGGTAAATTAAAACCACCACTTTGGGCCCAAGTTGGAAGAGAAGAAGTCAAAGCCCAATTGCAAGGAGGAAAAGAAGGAAAAATTAACCTAAAAAAAAGAAAAAGAAAAAGGAGGCTGACGCGAAGAGAGGCAGACAGAACGTGAGACCAAGAGGGAGAGAAAGAAGCAGCAACGTGAAGGAGAAGGAGGCTGACGTGAAGAATCCTTCTTCACCATAGAGAAATTCGTTCTAACTCTTTCATCATTCATTCTTTATTTTTGTTAGTTTAGAATTTCATTATTGAATTCAAATTATGTTAGGTTTAGTGTTTATTTTGTTAAATTCTTTTGTTAATTCAATTTTCATTATGAACTAAATTTCTTAGGTTGGAATTGATAGATGAACCCTAAGGGGGATTAGTATTCAAAGCTTTATTGAATTCAATTTTTATGCTCAATCAATGGCTTGATATTTTTATTCTTTTTGCTTATGCTTGATCAACCTAAGTGAATTGCTTAGTTTAATTTTAATTCCGAAAAGGTTAAAATTGAATGGACAAACATTGATTGATAGGGTTTAATGATTATTTGAATTGTTATTTAGTAATGCATAGACATATGTAATTACACCCTAAAGCTTAAACCAGGAACACTAAAACCATAATTTCTTAATCCAATTTTACCTAGACATAGGATTTAAATAGGATTAGTAATCATAATCATGTTAGGCTTGACGAAGTCACTTGAACAAATGGGTTTACTTGCATAAAAAGTGAATTTAATATTGCAGAATCTGCCGCAAAGATGACCATAGCATGCTGCAAGATTTTGAATTCTAAGGCTTTTTAGGGGGATTCTTGATATTCCAACCACTCATCTCTTCATAGTTTAATTACTTTATTATTCTTGCATATTTTAGGAGTAATTTAAGCCACCTTAGACCATCGTATTTATTTTCCTCAATTAATTTAGAATTTATTTGTTTAGTTTTGCATAATTTCACAATTTTAGTTATTTAGTTTCATAAATCAAATCACCCCAATTTATCATTGTTTTTATTTTCTTTAAATTATTTGTTAAACACCATTTTAAATCACTAATCCTCGTGGGAACGATATCTTTCTTATCACTTTATTACTTGTTTGACTGCGTGCACTTGCGTATCACGATTTCACACAACAGTTATCTTAACCCTTTGAGAGTGCTTGAATTGAAATAGAAGGAGATTTCCATGGATTTTATCTGTGGTTTGCCGAAGATGGCAAAGAGTTATGATACTATTTGGGTGATTGTAGACCGTTTGACGAAGACCGCACACTTTATACCTGTGAGGATTAACTACCAAATTGTAGTTGCGGGAGATTGTTAGATTACATGGTGTTCTAGTAAGGAACGTCTCAGATCGGGACACTTGGTTTGTCTCAAAGTTTTGGCAGAGTTTACATACAACCATGGATACTGACCAGGGTTTTAGCACAACCTTTCACCCTCAGACTGATGGTCAGACCGAGAGGTTTAACCAGATTTTGGAGGATACATTGAGGGCTTGTGTTCTTGATTTCGGTGGCAGTCGAGACTCTCAATTGTACTTGGTAGAGTTCGCTTATAATAACAGTTACCAGGCTACTATCGAGATGTCACCATTTGAGGCACTTTATGGTAGGAAGTGTCGTTTTCACGCTCATTAAGATTAGGTTAGAGAGAGGAGACTTTTGAGATCCAAGTTGTTATAAATAACTAGCAAGTCGATCGCTTTGATTAGAGAGATGATGAGGATTTCCCAAACTCGACAGAAAAGTTATGCCGATAAGCGGCGTAGTCCGCTTGAGTTTGTAAGTGGGGGATCATGTATTCTTGAAAGTGGCACCTATGAAAGGTATTATGAGATTTGGGATGAAGGGCAAGTTTAGCCCTAGATTTAGTGGCCATGTCAAAATACTCGATCGAGTTGGAGTGGTACCTTACTGTTTAGCTTTGTCACTCCATTCTCTACCATTCTTAACCTATTCCATGTATCGATGCTTTGGAAATACATGGTGGATCCTTCCCACGTGATTGTTATGAACCTGTAGTTTTGGATGCTAATATGTCTCATTAAGAGACACCGGTTGAGATCCTAGCATTCGAACAAAATGTGTTTAGAAATAAAACGATTCACTTTGTTATGGTTTTGTGGAGAAACCAAGTGTCGGAAGAGGCCACGTGGGAATGGAAGGATGAGATCTAGCCTAAGTACCCTCGCCTTTTCACTTAGTGAGGGCACTTTTCGGGAACAAAATGTCTTTTAAGGAGGGTAGACTGTAACGTCCCGTTATTTTACAGGGTAAAAAAAATTATTTATTTTATTTAAAGCACTTAATTTAATTTTATAGTTAATTACTTTAGATTTTAGAATTTATATTCTTTTATTTGACGTTTATTATTTAGTAGCTTCAATTAATTTGGGTCGTATTAAAAATTATTAATGGGCAATTTAATAATTATTAATCACCTTTTGGAAAGTTTAAGTGCTTCGGATTTCGTTTTAAAAGCTAAATGCAAACGAGGGACAAGTTCGTAATTTATGAATTCTTAAAATATCTTGATTCTATATACTCATCTTCTTTAAAAGGCCAAATAGTCAAAGTTTAGACAAAATTTCTTTCTCTTCTCCTTGCATTGTCGTGGGTACCTATTGGAGGAAAGAAAAGTTTTGGTTTTCATCAATTCTCGGTGGATCGTCTTGATTTCTTTTACGTTGGATTGCTCAAGACGAGGGCTCCCTATCCATCCTAGCTTTTCGGTGTTTCGCGTTCTCTAAGGGAAGACCTAAAAAGTGAGTTTTCAAAACTTTTACTATGGTTTTTATTGTTTTTGTTTCTAAATGAGTTTTTAAGTTGAAATCATGTATTTCCATCAAGAAATTTAACGATTTTGAGATCGTAATTTTTGAAAACACTATTCATCCAAAATCACTATTCACCGGAGAATCACACTTTTTCTCATCTTAGTTATGAGTTGTTAAATTCAATCAATGTCATGTCTCTTTATATCTATAAATCTATGAATATAGGTAATTTGAAAGAAATCGGTGGGATATTACAACTTGATGATAGGTCTAGTGTGTGTCCTAGAGGTATCTTAGAGGATGTTCTAGTCTAATTTAATGGTTTGGTCATTCTTGCTTATATTTATGTATTATATATGGGGATAATGCTTTTAATCCCTCCTTAATTTTGTTAGGAAGACCGTTTTATACACCTCTAAAACTATCATTGATCTGCATGAGCGGAAACAATTACTATGGAGTTCAATGGTGAGGTTGTCGAATTTAATGTCCATAAGTCTATGAAACACTCTGGTGTTCATTCCTCCATTTTCTTACTACTAATGTTATTGATCCTTTGACTCTGATATTCTTAATTTGTTTGAAAATTATGAACTACATGTTGCTTCTACGTAAATGCCTAAAATTGTAGGCCTCTAGCAATTATTAGGAAATATGTCAAGCGTATTTGGGATGCTCATTAGAGAAGAAGTAACATCGTGTAGCCATAGACGTTAAATAGAAGGAGTTTTTTAGGAGGCAACCAAAATTTCTAACTTTTATGTTTCCTTTCATTTGCTTTTATTTTGATTGAATCTTATGTTTTTATTTTTTATTTTCTCTTTAAAAAATGACTAGTTGAAGTTGTGCATGCTAGAAGTATAGCTATTCGTCAAAAACTAGTCAGATGACCCAACTCCAGAGCGGATTGTGACCCAACTTATACGGACTGCTTATTTAGGGAAGTTTCACTATCACCCTATTTTCAATTTTAGCTCATTGAGAGCAATACTTGATTCAAGTTTGGGGGTGGGTTTTGAATATTTTGATGTTAATACATGTTTTCTGAAAATCTTAGAAAATGTATAATGGTTAGGCTTTTTCACTTTTGATGATTTTTCATTATTTCTTCTTGCTTAATCTTATGCTTTTTGTACACTATCATTCATGCTTTATGTGAAAAAATATTTTATCAACAATTTTCATTTTTCACTAGTCATGACTGGAGTGGATTGCCTTCGTATTGCTTGAGAAGTATATAGGATGTGATACATTAAACTTTCACATGGGATTTTAGAGCCTTTGAGCAATTATTATAATATCTGCTCCTTTATTTTTTGCCAAGAGTATATCATGCATGGTTATTATTTATAGAACTTGCTCTGTTATACATGTTGAGATCAGGGTAAGATTTATTTTTAATGATTTCAACACTCCTCCTATATTGATTATTTAACTTATATACTTTAGTTTTTTTTTAATATTTATGTAAAAATAGATCTCAATTGATTTAAATATAAAATGTCTAATATTTGAAAGCGAAAGTGAGATCTTTATTTGATTATATTATTGTAGGTTGATTTACCATATTTTATGGGGTTGAAATTCTATAATTATTGGAATTTTAAATTTAAAATATACATTGAATTTAAATTCATTAATGAGGCTAAGATTAATTTAGTCCATATCCATAAAAAAAAATGGCTATATATATCAAAAAATTTAAATAGTGGATGTTTTTTGAACTAGACCCCTAAAAGTGGTTTAAATTGAAGTTTCCCATTAAATTTCGGGCTTATAAATTAAAATATTTGGTAAATTTTACATCCATCAAATTAGATCCAAACGACGAAAATTCTTCCAAAAGTGGCAAATAAAAGTAGGAGCTACTCGGCCAAAACCAATTACAAGTTTGCTCCGACGAGGATCCTTCATCAAATATTATAGCACAATTAAGAGCCAGAGAATTTCAACAGAATACAAGTAAAATTATTATTGGGCTCCGCGTACTGCACCAGACAATGGTTGAGCAATGGCTAAAGGGTTAACCTGGTATGAAAATGCAAGCTGCCATAAATCTAATAATGCTTTCTTTATGGTCGAAGCTTGTTTTTGAACCATCCTGAAATCCAAAAACACATGAAACGAATATGTCAATATACAAAGGAATATAAACTCTTACCATTCATAAAAGCCCCCCTGGACTAAGAACAACTATGAAAAAGATATAAAATATATATTTCAGTTTAGTCTGGTCGGTAAGACGCAAATATACAAATTACTTTTTGCAAGAACGGGACGTAGTACTAAATATCATAAAACATATATAAATAGAAGTCTCAGCTAGTCCAAAGAACTTGCAGTGGAAATCTCTAACAAATAAATACTTCTCTATCTTCACGAAGAGCATGACATAGCACAACAGTCCATCAATGATTTATTATGATTGATGTTCATCACCTAAAGTGATTACCATTAATTTTTGTTAATCAAAACACGTAAAAAATCTGTAATATTTACAAATAACTTTTAAAATAGTGCTGTTACCCATTAAAATTTCCTATATTATACCTCTTCAGAGTGATTTGTTTCCTTCGCATTATGTAGTAAATAAGCACTGTCAAACAGCTTAGCAAAATTTTCCCATTGGATATAACAAACCGAGTATTCCCAAACTTCAAAGTGATATTACGGAACCACCAGAAACATGGTTCTGTAAGTTTGGATAGTCTTAAAACGTGTTCTCGGTTTGCACTCCCTCCATCTTGATGATATCCAGGAGGATCTAAGGCTGCTTTTGAGGCTCTTGACATTTGAAGTTCTTTTGAGGAAGATAAATGTGCTTTGTCATCATCTTTAAGCAGGGATGATTGTGATGATCCAGCAGCTTTACGAAACCGCAAGTTGTCTAGCCTCCTTAGCAGTACCTAGTCAGAAAGCCAAAGTAAAAATATTATAGAGAAATTCATCCAATAGTCTCATATAGTTGTCCTCTGATCACGATGAGAATTTTTAACTTAAAACCTCATATATGCAGCTATCATACAAAAATAGCATCTATTGGTCTTGATTTAATAAAATTGTAGTTATGAATGACTATTAATAGTTATTTAAATAAGAGAAATTATGGGCAATTTCAAAAATAGTAAATGTTTTGAATATTTCAAAAAAGACATTTTTCAGACTGAGATTAGTAGATCTCAATCAAAAATTTTCATTTTTAAAAAATTTCAAAACTTTAGCTATTTTTTAAAATATCAATTCTTAAAATGCCATTTTCGAAAAACCCTCTTTAAATAATATACAAAAATATCAAAGATCTAAAAAGCACATGATATTTTATGTCCTAAAATTACTTTATATCACATTTGGAGGGAATGAACAATCCCTTGCACTGTTTTTCACTCTTTTTATTTTTTATTTTTTTTATAGGAAACTTATATATCATTGATAGATAAAATAGATACAAAAAGGGGTGATTATGGAATCACCCAAAGCCAAACGATTGCATAAAATTCTTCCAATTGGCATTACTAAAAAAAATATCATAATTACTAAAAGGAGTAATGGAGCTCCATTGGGAAACTTTAAAATGCATGATATCCCAAGCTTCGCTGGAAGGTCTGATAGTGTTTTTGAAGATAGTGTAATTTTTTTTCCAGTCATATTTCCCAAATAATTCCTTTAACAGCATAATCTCAAAGGATTTTGGCTTTTTCCTTGAAGGGTTGACCGAGGAGGAGAGTTTCCCGGTTGTTTTTGGTTGAAAGAGAAAAACACCAATTTACATTAAAGGTTTTCATCATAGCAGACCACAGATTATGAGCATAGCGACAATGAAAAAAATGTGATCTTGAGTTTCTCCATGACCATTGCAAAGACAGCAAACATTGGGAGAGATAGAGAGATGAGGGTGTTGTCTTCTTTGAATATTATCAGCAATATTCAAACCTCCAAGACCAAGAGTTAAATTCCAAAGAAAGAATCTCACTTTTTTTGGAATCCCTTTCTTCCATAAGCAATTGTAAAGGTCTTGCCTCATGACTTCCATTCTATTGATATGATGAGCATAATGAGATTTAACAGTATAGGTTCCTGAGTTTTCTTTGGACCATAAAAGTATGTCATCATGATCAGAAATGGAGTGAGGGTGAATGATTGAGTGGAGATTCATCAAGTCTTCAATCTCTATGTCACTGAGGTGTCTGGCAAAACAGATATCCCAAATGTTTCTTTCATGGTCCTAGAAATCTTTGACTCTACCATTTTTAGAAGCGGGAAGTTGAAAAAGACGCAAAAATTGGAGCTCGAGGGTCTTGTTGTTTACCCAAGAGTCATTCCAGAAACCAATAAAAAGGCCATTTCCAACCTTGTAGGAAAACAGATTTTCACATTGTTTCCTGCAGTAAGAGATATAGTTCCAGGGGCAGTGCTTTCTAAGGGCTCTATTGGAGGTGAACCAGCCATTGTCTCTTATCTCGTGCTTCGAAGTAATGACATGGTACCACATCACGTTTCTCTCATTATTGAATCTCCAAATCCATAGCCGCTAGAGCTTGGTTCTTGTTTTCCAGATTTCCAATGTCATGTCCTCCCCCTTCCTGGTGATTGGAAACTTTTTTCCAATTTATGAGATGGCTTCCCTGATCAATTCCTTCATTTGCCCATAAGAAGTCCCTGATTTTCTTTTCTATCGAGTCAATAACCTTCCTTGGCATTTTGAAAATGGACATTAGATAGGTGAGGGTGTTCATGAAGACAGATTGGATAATATTAATAGTTAATCTCCCACCCTTAGAGAAAATGGCGTTTTTCCATTTATCCAGCCTTTTGGAGATCTTCTCAGTCACGGGGTTCCAGAAATTGAGAGTGTTCGGATTACCTCCAAGGGGCATCCTTAAGTAGTTCATGGGCATTGACCAACAGCACACCCGAGGGTAGAAGCTTGAGAAATGACTTCTTGGGGATCTATATTTATACCATTGAGAGTTGTTTTTATAAGGTTGATCTTCATGCATGCTCTTCAAACTGCTAGAGGATGCTAAAAATTTTGTCAATATCATCGTCTTCATAATCCCCAAAATCAGAATATCGTCAGCAAAGAGGAGATGGTTCATGTGATAATTGTTTCTTCCAACCCAAATACCTTTGATGTAGTTATCAGCAAGGCTTTTTTCAAAAATTCTTCTCAAGGCATCCATAACAATGACAAACAAAAAAGGGGAGATCGGGTCTCTTTGCCTAAGACCTCAGGTAGCCTTTATTCTTCCTCTTGGCCGACCATTGATGAAGACAGAGAAGGGAGTATTAGAAATGCAGCTAAGAATCCAGCTTCTCGAGGTTACACCAAAACCTTTCAAGTCTAAAACAGCAATCAGAAAGTCCCAATCCACCAGGTCGAAAGCTTTTTCAAGGTCGACTTTTAGAATCCGAGCTTTCTTTTTAGAGACATTGAGATCATCCACTATTCCGTTGGCTATAATGAATAGCATCTGCGATTTGTCTTCCATGAACAAAAGCAAATTGAGAATGAAAGATGGTGGAGGGCATAACAACTTTCAAGCGGTTTGCAAGAACTTTGGCGATGATTTTGTAGATGCCAACAATCAAACTAATAGGTCTGAAATCACTAATTTCTGAGGATCTAGTTTTCTTTGGGATGAGACAAATATAAGACTCCTTGAGGCAAGTGTTGAGGTGTTTATTCTCAAAAGAATCCTCGAACACTGTCATGATGTCAAGTTTGAGAGTGTTCCATAATATTTTAAAGAAGTCGCCCGTGTATTCGTCTGGTTCAGAAGCTTTATTTAAATCAAAGTCTCAAATGTCATTTAAGATTTCAGGTTCCTCAAAGGGACGAATGAGCTTCACATAATCTTCATCAGAAATGGGATTCCAAATCAA
Source organism: Gynostemma pentaphyllum (assembly GCA_028015215.1). Classification (NCBI taxonomy): domain Eukaryota; kingdom Viridiplantae; phylum Streptophyta; class Magnoliopsida; order Cucurbitales; family Cucurbitaceae; genus Gynostemma; species Gynostemma pentaphyllum. The sequence goes on along the minus strand of CM051345.1, from coordinate 25,513,118 downwards.
CTTTCCAGTAATAGCTCTGCGACCTTCCTTTCTTTTGTAGAGGGTTTAGAAGAAATTAATAACTTCATTCTCAATCTGATTATCGGTAAGAAGGCTCACACCACTGCTGCAAATAAGCTCTGCGATAAAGAACTTTTTCGTTCTGCTGCAATTCTGTGGAAGAGGCTGGAGTTTTCATCACCATCTTTGAGCCATATGGCTTTGCATTTTTGCCTCCATCTGATGTCTTCTTTATGAAAGGTGTCAAGAAGCTGAATTTTTAGTTCTTCCGAAAGGCCAAAATCATCTTCAATGAAAAGAGCCACCTCTTCTTTTTTATCCAGGTTTTTGATAGTGGTGATGATATCCTTTTTGAGAGAGGAGAGATTCCCAAAAGTGTTGATGTTCCAGCTTTGGAGATCTTTCTTGAGGAGCTTAACTTTTGATTGAGACGAGAACCAGACCATCCTTCAACTTGATAAGAATCCTACCAGGCTTTGATGTCTTTCAAGAAATTTGGCTGAGTGTTCCAGAAATTTTCAAATCTGAAAGGCATTGGGCCCCGAGAGAGATTTCCACAGCAAAATTGGAAAGTGATTCGAGGTGACCCGATCTTTACGGATAACTCTAGAGGGGATGCATTTGCTATTCCAATCCTCTGTGGTGAAAAACCTGTCAATAAGAGTTTCCCCTCATGTCAGACCAAGTGAAGTTACCATTTGAAAGGGGAATATCAGTGTGAGAGAGATCTTGAACTAGTTTATTAAAATTTCGCATACTCCTTGTGACACAGCAGCCCCGAGGATTCAGCAATCCATCTTGTAACATTAAAGTCACGACCAATACACCAGCAGCCATTGCAGAGGCCATAGAGATTATAGATTTCTCTCCAAAATAAATTTCTGCCATGATGAGAGGGACCGTAGATGGCAGTGAACCAAATAGTATAGTCGTCTTCAAGCTTGGAGTTGATGGAGAGAGAATGGACACCGCTAACAACTTCAAGCACCGAGATAGAGAGAGAATTTCATATAATAATGACGCCACCAAAAGCACCATCAGACGGATTAAAAGACTAGTTAATATTCCTGGAGCTTCAGATCGACTTGATGATGTTCCTGTCAAAACTCATGAGCTTGGTTTCCTGGAGAAAGACTATATCAAGGTAGATCATTTCCTTGACGAGTCTTCTTTTCTCCGAGGAACCAAGACCCCTAATATTCCGGGAAAGAATCTTCATGGGTTACCGAGATTCCCTTTAGAGATACAAGAAGTATCTCGTTTGCAGATTTGGAGGATGCTATTTAGTAATTCAACGGGAAGGATGCGAAGACCATGAGAATGAAGATGAGTGTCCAGACCGATCCACCTTGCTTCCCCTAAACTTTGAGTTATGTTTTCTGCTTCAGTCTGCATGAGTGGGTCCCTAGCAAGAGTGTCTTCCGCAACCTCAGAATTATTATCAAAAAGCTTGAATAGGTCTTTTCCTTCGCAGCTTTGACTCTCCTTTGGCTGCTATGTATGGGTTTTGTGATTCTTTTCTTTAGTTTTTTAGTTTCCTTCATGAATATTTTGTAATTTTCTTATTTTATTAAAAAAAATGTAACTTCATCTAAAAAAGAAAAGTATTCTAAAAAATAAGAGTCGTCTGCCAAAGAAGTCTTCCTCTCTCACAAATGAGAGATACAAAGGGGCCTATTCCTCTATCATGCATTAAATTTTTTCAGAAATTGACTCAAGAATGACATATTTTAGATACATAATTCCATTTATGTCATTACTTTTAGATTATAATTATTCAACGTAAGATAAAAATATTAAAAGTCAACAAGTCAATATTTTTATTTTTATATTTATTTTTTTGCCATACTGATGTCAATAAATTATAACATCTGTTATTTTAGGAATTTTTTAAAAGTTGTGCCTTTAAATTTTTTGAGATGTAAAAACCAAATTAAGTCCTTACCTGATACTTTTCTTGGGGTAAAGCAGCTTTCTCAACCCAAGAGATAGCAAGATCCACTCCATTTAAACCCATCTCAGTAAGTGTCCGAAGATAAACCTCAACAACTTGAAGATATTCATCGACACACAAATGAGCTTTCCCTCCACAATATTCTGTGCCCTCAATATGATTTTCTGAGCCAACAAGGATATAGTTTCCTTCATTCAATAAACTCCACTTGCTAAGGAACTCTTCTAGAAAATATGAAATATCAGAACCACCTTCCAAAATCTGAAAACTCGCACTGAGCAACAAAACAAGGTAAAATTTAAAACTGGAATTTGTGACGGCTCACACACTTGAAAACTCTAAACAAGAAATGCTTGACTATGTATTATCTGATATTAGAAAACACAGTATTAAATATTTAATAACGCAAGTTCCAATGATCAACTCTTATTTAATGAGGTGTTGTTCTCATAATACTAATTTGATTTTGATCTGTGAATGATGGCTTTAAGGATATGCATGAATTAAGTGTTGGTGTCCTTAATGCAGATATGTTGTATAATCTCAAAAAAGTTGAAGAAATTAGAAAATATGTAGAACAAGAAAAATAGATTGTGTGGCACTTGTTTTCTTGGATCTCACAAATAGACAGATTTAACCTATTTAATACTTGATCGTGCCTTGCAATTTGAGAACTTTTCAAATATCGAAGAGATTTTTTTTTTTTTAAAGACAGCTCAAAAGCCCATTTCATTGAGTATATGAAAGATGTACAGTAAAAAAATAAGCCACCAGCCAATTACAATTTACTAGTATGTAGCCCAACAGTTGATAAAAAAAGTGGAATATTACAAAATAAATTGGAAATAGGCATCCAAAAAGAAGTATTGGCATGTGCCAATTCCCAAGTGTATTCTCAGCTTGCCAAAATTATTGCCAATTCCTGAGCGGAATCATGTGCCAATTCTCAATGTCTTGAATTCTTCTCTTCCTTTTTTTTTTGGATAGAAAGCTGAACTTTCATTGATCAAATAGGAATAAAAACAAAATACAAGAGGATGAGAAATCCTCCAATAAATTCTTCTCTTCCTTTCCAACTAAATGTTCCATAATATAGCAAAAAACTCAGCTGGCCAAAGTAAATGACCCCTCCGTTTAAAAGAAGGATCAAGGACGACCTCGCACATCATATCATGACAAGTCCTATTCAGGACCCAACTTAAGCCAAAAGCTGCAAAGAAAGCCTCTTAAATGCATTTAGCATAAGGGCAAGTCTATACAATATGATTGCAATTCTCAGTATCCTGTTTACACAAGCGACACCACTAAGGTCTAAGGTCTAAGAACAAAAGAGGAAAATGAAAGCCAAGCGTGTTAATTCTCTCATAAGCCCTTGTCCATGCAAAGAACCTGATTTTCTTGGAATCTTCAACTTCCACAAGTTGGATTAGAAAGTGGAATCTGAAGAGAAGGGAAGGTTGGGAGAGTTCAAAAAATTATAAAAATATTTACAAGAAAAGAACACAGCGGCACCCAAAGTCCAGATTCTCTTATGCTAAACATTGAACCTCAAATATGAAATAAACATGTCAAAAAAGAGCATAGATCCTCTAGGGATATATCCGAGGATTTTGTTAGGAATGGGCTAAGGGTATATTAGTAAATAGATGTGAGAGGTTGTTAGGGGAATAGGGGTATAAATAGAGTGGGTGTGAGGAGGTAAGGATATCCATATTTTGAGTATAGTAGTCTTTAGGCTATTGAAAGGGAGAGTTCTAAGCCTCTCGAATGCTTAGTAGTTTCGTTGTTCTTCTATTTTCTTATTAATATCAGTTTGGTTCCTATCAGATTTTTTCTAAATGAAAGTCAAAAGAGGGGTTAGCAATCTACCTATCTATAAGGCGGAAACCAGGATTTTTTTTATAAGAAACAAAATATTTCATTAAAAAAGACGCCAATACATAAGATGGTGATAAGATTTCAACCCGTATAGCTACGAACAATACTTCAATTTATGAATTAGAAGGACAAAGAAACGGAAAAAAATTTGTGTTGGACTCCATGTGTGGTCAATTGTCATCTATTGATTTGATGCTTGACAGGCGCCGAGGACTCGAATTGATTTGATGCTTGAGAAACTTGATGAATTACCTCAACATGAAATTCTCTGATTAAAGCAAAAAAGTTAAGTAACTTCATCAACAATCAGGATGGGTATTGGCATTGATGAGACCTTTCACAAAAGGGAGCTTAATCGTCCAGCCACCACTAGATTTGTAAGTGCCTATTTAACATTGCAAAGCATTTGTTAATCTAAGCAACCAGCACAGGCAATGTTTACTTCTAAATAATGGCAAGATAGTGGGGCAAAAAACGGGGCAGGAAAAGAAGTTATAAAGAATTTTCAGTGACAAACATTTTTGGCCTCTTGTATTGTATGAAATTATGACCACTAAGCCTTAAGTGAAAGTTTCAAAGCTCATGGATTCTTAAAAGGTGCCAACAATGGGATTTGACTATGGTGCTATGAATTATGCAAATGAGGAGATAGATAAAAATCTTGGGGAAGGAAGCAAGTCATAAAGAGATACGGGACATCATTGATGCAAAAAGCACTTACTCCTATAGGCGAATCTATCTTGCAAGAGACTACTAGAAGTCGTGGCTCATGGGCTCATTTCTTTGATATAATGAAAGATGGAAAAAATAAGACCAAAGCACACAAAAACAAAACAAAATCGTATACCTCGTATACCCCAAAAAAACTAAGGCCGCCACATAATTACAAGTCTGCATGTCAACTATCAATAATCAAACTAATGGGATAATTAAAAAATGTCAGTAGTTGACACCCAAAAAGAAGCCTTAGATGTGCCAACCCCCAAATATAATCCATGAATGATGTTCATCTCTAAGAATCCTCCTATTTCTTTTCAAACAATTCCCCTAAGAAATAGCAAAACAGCCCCTATATCCAAATATCCTTCCCTTTGTCAAGGAGGGGGGGTTAACAACCATTTCTTCCAAGGATCACTGAAAAGAGAAGTTCGGAACCCAATAGATATCAAATGTCTCAAAAAAAATTGGTATCTACAGATCTACCACAACTTTGTCAACACTTCCTGCCTGTTTCTAGCCCTTTCTGCTCATAATTTAATTTCTCTCTCTCCCTCTCTCTCCATCTTTCCAACTTTTCCCCTCCTGCGTCCCCACTGCCTTGTCAACAATTTTTATTTTTTCTCAGCCCCTGATCATGACTTCTTTGCTTTAAATCTATCTGTACATAGAACCTAATTTCGACCTCTTTCAGTGGCTCTCGTGATGTTGAATGTTGTTTAATGTGTCATATTATACTCTATCGTGTGGTTCACACCACTGAAACACTTTTTTTGCACCAACATACTTGTATTGTGTATAAAATTATTGACGTTTTATGTCTTGCTCCAAAGTCAATCACCATCACATAGTATCAAGTATCAACCGCAAATGCTCTCCCGTGGTCCCATTCCTACTTGACTAGAATGAGACAAAGTGGGTATAACGATAAATTAAGTAAATCTGCTCGGTCCAATTGCTATTATGGGCCAATGCACATATTTCAAAGTAAACTTCTCACTGTAGGGGATATGATGCTACTGCTTCTAAAAATGCAAGCTTAAGGAAACATAAGCTCTAATTAGGTTTAGAAGATGCTTTCTCTCCCGACAGTGAAAACAATTCTCACCTCACCTGTCCAATTTACTTATTGCATCATTGACTTTTTTTTATAATATTGCATCATTGACTTTTAAAATTTAGTGCATGACTTGAGGGAAAGACCTTAGGTCAAGATAAATCTCGTCCCTAGATATGCTAACTATTTCAATTTTAATTGTTATTGCATAATGGTAGCTTTAAAAGATTTTACAGCAGTAGAGAATTTTCTTAGAAATACTTCAAATATTGACTGGTAAGAAAAAGTGTGAAAAGGATATGGTGTCAGTGTGAATAAGGACCAATTCATAGACAATGTGATTAAGGGAGCAGAATCAACCACGATCGATTTTTTTTTTTGTTATGATGATTGGATGTTGTACCCACAATCAGTCAATGACATGAGATTTAATGAATTACAAAACTAGCTTAAAGTAAGTTTGACAAAAGATAAGATTACCCAGTCAAAAGAACTTCGACGGGGATGGCTGCAACAGAGACAAATGATAGTTTGAGCTCATCCACTATATCTGATGTCCTGCATGAACCGTACATAAGTGAACTAAAAAATGGTTTGATGTACAATGAGCAATGAAACTGTTTCTCAATCAAAATACAGGGGAAAAAAAACTAATGAAGTAATAAGATAGTTTCCATTTTGTTCAGATGCCGTTAAGAAACCACGTCCAGCAAAACATATGAGAAATAAATTGAAAATTAGAAAAAACAATGCATCAATCACAATAACTATCAAAATTTTCTAGCCGACCTTTTTTTTATATGAAACGTAACTTATATATTAATAAGAAAAAGGAGTTACAAAAAGGAGGTGATTAGAAAATCACCAAAGGCCAAAGGATTACAAAAAACTACTCCAATTGGCATTAATCATGAAACTATCATAATTACAAAAAAGTTTATCAAGGGACTTTCTAGCCTACCTTTGAATTATGTCCATATTTCTCATGTCTAAAAGAGTCATTTTAGAGTTAGAGAGAAAGATGAGGTGTTTTTCCAGGACAGGAAATGGTAAAGTTAGAGTTAAGTAGAATGAAGACCACAATAATATTGTCCATGCAAATATGACTCTGATTACAATAATTTATTTTGGTATTATCCTCTTTCTAGACACATTTGAGGACCTTTGATCAATTATGGGTTGCTGCTAGGAGTTGTAGAGACACATTAAGCGAGGTAATTCTTTATCCACCTTTTAAGAGCAGTCAAGATTTATTGCTAGCAGGTGTCTACGCCATTTTATGGAACTTTTTGTTTGGGAATTGGAACATGTTAATGCTTCTTTTCGTGTGTCAACGACAGAATTATTTTGCTTTTTTTATAGAAAGGTGAACTTTTATTAATCAAGGAAAAAACAATAAATACGAAGTACAAGAGGATGAGATATCCTAAAAAACAAAGAAAAGTGACAAAATTATTTTGTTATTACCCAATTTTTATTTAGAAAAGATGGCTCAAAAACAAATATACAATTTTTTTAACACTAACATTTGGCTCACATATTTGTAATAAATGGCAGGTCGGGTTTCTGGGTAATCCATTTATTTTTGTTGGACTTCTTTTGCTTCTTACTTGCATATTTCATTTTCTCAATGAAATAGGAATAGGCTTTTGGCCATCTTTTGACAATATATATATACATATATACACACACGAGAGACATAAAAAGTGTCCCATTATGAGCTTATGTGCATCAGTATGCGTTCTTAGTTTTAAAGAATATAAAAAACAGAATCTGTCTGTTGTTCTAGTGTGCTTAGAGCAGGAATATGTGAATCTCTCTTAAAAGTTTTGAGCTTTTCTTAGGTTCTTGACAAAAGTTCCAAGAATAACATTTTTCAATTACTCTGTGGGGTAATATTGACGAAAGAAGCTAAAATTTTGTGGATCAATTCTATTAAAGCCACCTTGTAGAGTACGAGTATCCAGTTTGAAATAAACCAAAGGACCTTCAAGATGAATCAACAGATAAGAAAGGTTGGATCGTGCTAACTTTTTTTTATCCTCTCCTTTCCTTTTAATTATGGTGAGCAATATTCTAAATAAGAGGTGTGGAAAAGGTTTGGTTGAAGGCTTTGAAGTGGGTAGAGACCTCAGACCATGTCAAAGTATCTCATTCATAATTCGCAAACGGCATAATGATATTATGCTCTAGAACAGAGAAGTCTTTTTTTAAGATGAATAAGTAAAAAAGGGGTGGAAAGCCACCAAGCCAAGGAGCTTACAAAAAAGCACTCCAATTGGCCAAAATAGTAGAAAGGATTGTGATTTTTTTTAAAAAAAAAAAAATTGGACCAGTTCCACCAAAAAGAACTAAGAAATTTAAAGGAGTCCCAAATTTCAAATCCAAAGCACGCGAGCTTTTCCACTCTTGAAGGGGCCATTAAGAAGTTGAGAGAGAGCCTCAAGGGAAGAGTTGGGAAGACACCAAGTGATGTTGAAAGCGGGTAAAAGGCGGAGAAGTATCTCTTTACTAAAAGACCACTAAATGTAAATGCAATCACTGCTTTCCTCACTGGCATCGCAACGAAAAACAACAAATCAATGATGAAATTAATGATGATGCTTCATTAAATTTTGGTTCTGGTAATCATAAAACGAGTAATATTATAACAATGCAATGCAAGTTGAATCAGATGAGAATAGCACGAAAAGAGACTGAAATTACAATTTTAGAAAGAAAGAAAGAAAGGGCTACCTTCCAAGTTGGTTCAAAGATTGAACTAAAACCATACCAGCTGCTTCCAACATATCATTTTTAGAACTATTTTCAATTAGAGAAATCTTCTGCTTTAAAACAGAGGAAGCTAATGATAATGCTTCCTCGTACATGGAGCACACAAGATAACTGCAATACATAAAATAACATGTTTTCTAACTCTAAACATAAGGAAATAAATAAATAATTCATCAAAGTTTATTCAGAAAATCAAATTTGATAACCTCTCAGACCGCTCGATTTCTTCCCAAATTGATTTTGCTTCTGCTTCTGCTTCAGCTTCAGTCATACCCATTTTTTTCCGTCGATTCTAAATATTGAATAAGGAAAAAAAAAAGGCTTATGGGTGACCTAAAGATGAGAAGCAGCTGTTGATTTCGATTCGATGAATCAGAATAATCAAGATTCCCTCAGACAGAGAGAGACAACCTCAACAAAATTTCAATTGCGGGTGAATTCAATTACTGTTTGCAAAGAAGCTCTACCTCCCAAGGATTTTTGGCTCGCCAAATATCCGACAATCCATGAAACAAAATATCAACTTTTGTTGAAGATTAAATTTCTCTGGGTTGTGTTTCAAGTTTCCGAAAAGCCAAAGAAAATATAAAGTAATAGGAGAGACCCAATTTCATCCATGCCCCAACTTTTGTCCTGCTTTTATATGCTTTAGTCGATATAGATAATTATGAAAATAGCCACTTTTACTTATGTTTTCAAAAAGTAGCCACATCTCATCATTTTTTAGTTTTTAGCCACCAATTACTTTTTGCTTTTTCATTATGTCTTTTATACCTTCCGTGTATTGATTATTTTATTTGACTTCCCAATTTCTCTATTTTCTTATTTTCAAATTTATCTTCCCCTATGTAATTACTTCTAATTTTCTCCCTCTTCAATTTCTCTAAATTTAATTGTTTTTCCCTCTCATTATTCCATACATTCAGATTTTTAATCATCGGTTTTGTTCTTGCTGTAGACACCGTATTTTATCCAGGTAAAATTTATTTGTTAAATTTTAAATAAAAAATGAAAATGAAAAGAAAATTGAATTTTGATTTGCTTTTAAAATTTTGACTTGCTTTTAAAAGATAAAGACAATATTTATTGGCTTTTAATTTTTAAAGATAAAATGATGTTCAATTAGATAAAAAAAAGGGTTTAATTAAATTTGTAAAGATAAATAATTGATTTTAAGAGAAGTTTGAATTGGCAAAAATAGATATAATTTGAAATAGATCAAGATAAATTCTTAGAGATTTAATTGATGTCACATTTTGAAAATAATTTGAATTATCTAAAGAAATTATCTCCTATATTTTATTTATCTCTATTTGGCTATAATTACAGCCTTCATAGAACTCACAAAATGGAGGAAAAGAAAAAGAGAAGAAATAAAAACGAGGAAAAAATAAAAGGAGGAAAATGCAGAGGCACATATCAAAGTGTTGGGGAGAGAAAACTTATCAAAATTCCTCCATCTTATTCTGTCCCAAATGAATCCATCTCATTCCATCTCTTCAAAAAATCAAGGTAAATTCGTTTTTTCTTCAAATTATTTCCTAGTCATATGAGTTTTTTGTTTTCCATTAAAATTTTGATTTTTATTTTCTAGTTTTTGTTATTCGATTAATTTTATTTGAAAATAAAGTGACAAACGAAGATATAGGAAAAAGAATCAATCGATTTCGATTTCTGGTTTGAAAGTTATGATTTTTTTAGTTTAAGGTTTTAACAGGATTTATTGTTTCGGGAAAAACTTCAACGTCTTCTATTATGTATATTTTCGGTGATATTTCTCTGATATCAATGTTTAAAATTTATTTTTCCTTGAAACTAGACTGATAAAGGAAACTTTAGGAACTAAAATCACTTCATTTTGATCAGTATAAAAAAGGATATGATTTTTCAAAGTCGATACACATGCTGCGGGATTTTTTGTATTTAAAAAACGTGATTTAGGTATCTTTTACATAAATTCTGATTTTTATTTATAAATTAATTCATTTTAACATGATAGGTCAATGATAGATTAATAAGGTACATTTAGGAGAAAAAATCAAATTAAAACAAATTATGATTAATGAACTGTGAATTTTTTATGTTTAGACTTTGATTTGAAACAATTGGTACTTTTAATTGGTTTGAAATATTAGTACATTAAAAAAATTATTATCAAAAAATTATCCTAATAAAATGATTTTTTAGGGAAAGAATAATATGCTTATTAAGAGTTTTGATAAATGTGTGGAAATCATCACAATTATGAAGGCTGAGTAATGTGTTTATCAAAATTCTCAATAAGTATATAAAACCCTAAAAAATAAATAATAAACATAATATTTATTATTTAAAATAAAAGGAAGTATCTTAAATTAAAAAAAAATGTTTTAAAATATAATACAAGCACAATGATGGGATTTTGAGAAGTAACGACTATCAATTTCTCTAGGTGAGGGATTCTCAATTCTGATATTTGTTCCATTAATGGTCATAATCATGCTCAATTTATCTTTAAACTTACTTCATTCTTGATGTTAAGAGAAGATTAAATGAGACATTTATTTTCACAAATTTAAATCAATATTTTCATAAATTAGTTAAATTAAGGACCAATAATTTGAAATTAAGATAGTATAAGATAAAATTATGGTAACCATTTTAAATGGATGTTGTAGGGTGCTAGTACCTTCCTTACACATAAATAACTCCCGAACCCAATCTGATTTTCGTAGACTATTTGTATTAATTAGGTGACCAATCACACCCTAATTTAGTTGGTGGCGACTCTAAATTTTTCCTTTTCACAAAGAGGCCTATAAATTGGACGTCGGCGCTTTGCATCGCAAACACGTTGTGACAGCTTGGTGACTTCACTGGGGACGATACTTTTTGTTAGAGAGTCAAGCCTTTATTTTTATCTTATATTATCTTTTTTTTTGTCCATTTTATTAATTCAATTAGTTATTAATGATTGATTTGGTATTTGTTTATATATATTTGTTGCACGTTTATTTAATATCATTGTTGTTTCATTTACACGTCACTCATGTATTTCACACACGTGTTCACGAGCCCTCTACCCAGGCTCTACCCTTTAAAATTAGATCAAGGACTAAGTATTGTGTCTTTCGTGGAGCTTTGACTCCCGTGTAGGATGCACGAACTTACTCACTCAAATTATCCATTTACTATTTTAATTTGGAATAGTATTATGGACAAAATGAGGACCTTTATACATTTAGGCCATGTTTACTTAGAGGGAATGAGAATGAAGGAATGAGAATGGGTTTATTTGATTCCAATTGATTGTGTTTACTTAAAAGCTAGAATGGGAATGAAATCGTAGGATCCACCGAATTTTGGAATCTCATTCCCAAATTCCAAACAATTTTATTCCCTTCTTCAACTTCATCAATCTCACTCTCATTCCCAATTTTGTGGTCCTACCAACTTTTTTATTTTATTAATTTTATTTTCTCTCTACTTTTTTATGGGTCCCACATGAATTAATACTTCATTCTCATTCCAAACTCTAGTAAACAACATCAATGGTAATTCTTTTCATTCTGATTCTGATTCCAAGTTTTTTTTAGTAAACATAATCAAAGAACTCTTATTCTCATTCCATAAATTTTCATTCTGATTCTCTCATTCTCATTCCCACTAAGTAAACGAGGCCTTAGGTACATTAGAACATGAAATTTACACTCATAATCACCTTTAACCAACCTAGTGGTTTAGGATTCACTCCTTCATTTATCACCCTCATCTTTTTCATATGCAAATTTTTAAATTATTCTTGTATTTCTTTTAGACCATTTATTAATTTTATTTTAGCAACAATTTTTTTTTCATTTTTATGTATACACTCATGACCACTTTGATGGTATAATTTTTCTTACTTATTTTCCATACACTAATTAAAAAAAATCAAATTCAATATATTTTCCATAATTTTTAATAAGTAATTTTGTGAATATGTTATTTTGTTTCATGTACATAAAAAATAAAATTCATTTAAAATTTACATTTTAATAATTATTTTTAGCATTTTATTAATAGAATTTTTTTTGCAGATCATGTTCATCCTCTTTATACATAGTCTTATCTTTTAGGTGTTCATGCATTATGATTTTCTTCTACACATTATCACATTAAAAAATTCATTAGTTTACCACATTTTTTTAAGAATCGCTTGCATATGTGTAAAAAATTCACATCATATTTTATTCATCATGACATTTTAAAAAATAAACAAAAAAATGCAGAAAAATAGGGTCATCAATGTTTCATTTATGAATTTTATTTGCATAACAATTTCCTTACATCTAATATTCATCTTCATTCATATAGGAAAACTAAGGCATGACCTTTTGTTTAGATTACTTTCATATAGCATGACATAGTTTTTGTTTTATAACTGCATATCATCATTTAAAAAAAATTCTCATAGTTTTTTTCATTCATCGTATCAAGTTAAAAAAAGAAAAAGAAAAAGTAAGGTCATCAATGTTTCATTTATGCATTTCATTTGCATGATAGATCATTAAATCTCATATTCATCATCATTACATATAGGAAAGTTGGGGTGTAATAATCTTCAGACTAGTTTCATGAACACGTGGCATAAATTATGTATTATAGCTACATGTTTCGTCATTTCAAAAAATAAAAAGAGTCCTCATATTTTTTTTCTTTTTCGTCATGCCAAGTCATTTAAAAAAACACACAAAAACAGGATCATCTTTTTTTTCAATAAGGCATTTCATATACATGCTAGCTTATTTAATGTCATATGCATTAAACATAGGAAAATAGGTGTAACATCCCATAATTTCAAGGTTTTTTTTTATTATTATTATTGTTAATTTTAAGTATCTAATTTTAATAATTTAGCATCCTTAATTATATAGTAATTTATTTTAATTAAATTAATTTAGGTTAATTAAATTGGCTAACTTAGCTTAGCTTTTTATGATAAATTAGTTAGCAGTAGTGTAATTTGATTTTACTTTTAATTGCATTATAAACCCTAAATTACAATAGTAATTTTAAGTGGAGGAGAAGAGAAAAGGACCACATTGGATATTTTGTCTTATCTTAAAATTAGGGTTTTGGGACCAATAGGGAATTTCAAGAAAACATTTCTTTATATAAAAATAATTTCATTTTTTTTCTCCTTCTCTCTCCTCATCCATTTCATTCGCAACCTCCATTTTATTTTTCTTCCTTTCGATTTTGCTTCTCATCTCTCCCTCACCGTGAACTGACGTGCAACACCTCCCCAACGTCCCTCACCTTCTTTACTTCGAGTTCAGCATGTTGTTAAGGAGGCTCGCCGGAAAATATGGGTAAAGCAACGCCAGAAATCACCTCCATTAGGGATGTTTTTCTTTGTTTTTAAGAGGTGATAGCTCGAGTTCATTACGGGTTTATGTTTTTGGAAGATTGACTCGGTTTCTAGCTAAGCTTTCTCTCTATTTTCACGGGTAACGGCTGCTAAGAAACTCGCCGGAATATAGGTTAAAGTTCAACGAAAAATCAGTGACAATGAGCTCGTTTACGGAGTTACAATAAGGTGGTTCTTCATTTTTCGTTATTAGGATTGTTTAGGGATGATTTCGGAACCTAATCGTGTTCATATTACGAACTTATCACCAGAAATCTAGCTCGCCGGAAACTGGGTATTGTAAGCTCACCGGAGTCGGACTGTTTTTGAAATTTGGAGCTCGTGTTCGTCCCCTCATCCAAGACTTTTGTCTTAATCAATCATCCCGGTCATTTCCCCATCAAACCCCAAAGATTCTCGCCAGAAATCAAAGGGTAAAAGGCTGCTCCTTTTTTTCCGTTTTCATGCGGGTCCATGGGTTATGTTTGGAGAAGAAACGGTTTGACTGAACCGTGGGCGGTTCAGTTGAGCAGGTTTAGTCTGGTTCAGCTGGTTTTTCTTGAAATTAAAACCGGTTCTCTCTATTTTGGTCCGGTTTTCTCACTAATTAATTGTAATTAATTATTTTCCAGGTTCCGGACAACTTTAGGGGCATTGTTCTTGTTTAATTTGAAGCCGGTTCTTGGTTGTAGCTTTTGCTAAGCTTCAAAGGTAAGGATAAATATAATTTTATAGTAAATTTAGAAATCAAATACTTGAACGATTTGTATGATTCGGGAGTTAAGTTAAAATTGGAATTAAGTGAATTTGAGCATGCTAATTTCGTGAAATTATAGGAATCAAGAGTATAGAATTGATATGGGAAACTATGGATTTTACAATTCTTGGGAGTTTAAGTATGAAACTATTGGGTTTATTTTGGTTATCGCTTAAAGTATGTTTACCATATGCTCTTGGATGATTATTTACGATATCGAGATATTCCTGTTTACTTGAAACTTTTTACTGAGACTGGGTCTTCCAGCATTGGGTGTTTAGTACAAGTTATTCGATTCTTGAAGGGTTCTCGCGATCGGTATATGTATGGGCTTATGAGCCTATACGCATTAATGTTCCTAATTAATGTAACTTGTTTACTGGTTCTGAAATTGGTTCTCTATTTAATATTTCTTTTCCCGCATTTCTGATTCTTTATTATCACACTTGTTTATATGGTGATAAATAATGAGATAATGCATAGACTACGTGTGCTTGCATTTTCTAATATTATTCATGGTTCGGTACATGTATCATGAGGAATGCATTGACTACTTGAGCTGCATTAACGGAGGAGATGAATAATGAGATAATATTTAGTTGTGTGAGCTAGTATTATCTTGTATTATTCATAATTACTATGATACATATACATTCTTGACTGCTTAGACTACGTGAGTTTTGCATGTCATTGGTGAGATAACGGGATCGTGCATTGACTGCGTGTGCTTGCACCCTCTAACGTTATTCACCCAGGAGGTTCTGTTCTATAATGCATAGACTATGTGAGCTAGCACTTGATCTGTTCTATAATGCATCGACTGCGTGAGCGAGCATTAGTTCTTGATAAGAAAGTAAAGGCTTCGTGAGCTTTACTTAATATTGGAGTGAGATAATGGGATCGTGTATAGACTACGTGAGCTTGCACCATCTGACATTATTCACATGTTCTATGTTCGTTGACCTATGTTCTATGTTCCATGATCTACGTTCTATGTTCTAAGCTCTATGTTCTTGGCTCTATGATCTTGATCTTGTTCTTAGTTAAGACTACGTGAGCTTAACTCGTTTTAGTTATTTTCCTGAAAGTTAAACGTATAATTACATGTTCTGTTTACTAAGAGTTCGAGAGACTTGACTACTTGCATGATCTTCATTCTTGTTTTTATTTTTCTGTTCTTGGGAGGATTGCATGACCTTATGTTCGGAAGTCTGTTTGGGTAGTCAAGACACAATAGGATTCATTGGACACAAATCCGGATTGGATTTGGGATCTAAAGTTACTTTCTATTCAATTTATCTTCACTGGTGTAATGACCCGATTTCCATTAAATTCTTTAAATTCAAATACACAGTGGAAGACTCAAATTTTAAAGAAAAACGGCATAGGTTCGTTTAAAAATTGGATTATCCAAAACCTGTTTACAACAACTCATATTCAGAGAAAGCAATAAACAAGGAATGCGCATTCCAACATATAATTTAAACTTCCAAAAGAGATTAAAACCATAGGACATTTACAGTTTTTAAAAAAATGCCCTTTCGGGCTAAAAAAGATACAAGTATGAAAGATGAGAAATAATTTACAAGCATTACTAAGAATGCTAAACCAAAAGTGTGCATATTATTGTCCATTCATCAACTCAGCAAGTCATACAGGCCACCTCCTCTACCATGCTTCTTGCGATGAGGTTTACCTGAAAATTTGTAAGTGTAGCAACATTAGCATAAAAATGCTAGTGAGAGTAAAATGAAAGAAAATAATCCTATGAACCAAATTTCATACCAAAAATTGTGTCCAAAGGCCTAAATTGCCCTTAACTACCCATTCCATAGTTCCAATTTCCACACAATCATACGATAGTATTATACTTCCCGTAATAGACTTTCAATGCCATATAAAATAGAAATAAAGACTTGAAGTAAAAGTAACAACTATTACTAAGTCTTACTACACAATTCTAAAGAATATATGTAATTGTAATACTAACTTTCTTTGTTATCAAACAAGTTTCATCGTAACGTGCTATCTTATAGATCGAAATCAACATACCACGTACGGTCGTACAATATCACAAGTCATCGTAACGTGCTATCGTATGGATCGAAATCAACATACCACGTACGGTCGTACCATATCACAAGTCATCGTAACGTGCTATCGTATGGATCCAAATCAACATACCACGGTACGGTCGTACCATATCACAAGTCATCGTAACGTGCTATCGTATGGATCCAAATCAACATACCACGGTACGGTCGTACCATATCACAAGTCATCGTAACATGCTATCGTATGGATCGAAATCAACATACCATGTACGGTCGTACCATATCAAGTGTCGTCAAGTCCCTTAATAAGTTAGATAATCTTAATAGAATTCTACTAAATTACTAAAGAATATAACTACTTGGATTACACGAGTTATCACTCAAGTGTAACCTCTAAGCCACTTTAACTTCCAAACCACTCAAAGTACCTTAAACTTCCACTTTCCTCTAAAATCTTCAATTTATCTTACTTCCAAACCACTCTGATATTTCCTTTTCACCCAAACTCACTAAAATTCCAAAGTCTCTCCACTCACTTCCGAGTTAAAGTCACCAACCAAGCATTAACTCTCAGAAGTTAGTTTCCCTCTTAACCTCGATAAACAATAACGTAACGAAACTTAACTCATAAAATAACTAACTTCCATTTTAAACTCACCTTAGATTGTAGTCAAGCTCCGAACGTGCCGAGGTCGAAAAATACACGATCAATCACAATCCTACAAATGAATTACACCTAAATAACATTAATTAACCGGAAATCGTACAAACAAAATCTAAACGCACAAAACGATGAAAAACCCGGAATTCCTCCCTATGGTGCTCTCGGCCATACAAGGGAAAATGGTTTTCGGGTTTGGTTTTCCGGCTTTTATGCACTTTAGAGGTGTTTCGGGTTGGTTTTGGATACTTTGGAAGTATGTAACATCAATGGGTAACCTTAAATTACGGTTTTACTCAATAATCGATTTCCGAAAAAATTAAATAAAATACAAAAATATAACAACCTAAACATCCTAACCATGGCCAAGTGAGTGAAAATCACATGGAACGGGTTTTCAGCTCAAACTCTGTTTTAGGGTTTAGGGGAAGTTTCTAAAATTGCCCAAAATGACTTTCCCAATTGAAATCTTCAAGCTTCGATGAATGAATTTGAAGATTTGAACTCAAAACCTGTGACGACCCGACTCCTTTTAAATCATTTAAAATTCAATTGGCAGCGGAAGACTTATTATTTAAAAAAAAATTGGCGTGGATATGTTTAAAACTTGGACTATCCACAACCTGTATACATTTTTCACATCAGAAAATTTAAAAGTAAGGAAATGCAATTCCTTTTCCAAAATTAAAGAAGTTTATAATCATAAAACTTAAGACGAAAAGCTCTTATGAGCTTAAAAACAAATTTACATCTCAAAGACATAAGATAACAAAATAAGTCCATGGACTTTTAAATGTACATCTAGTCCATCTCAGCATCATCATCATCCAGATCAGCCTGCACCAGCTCCTCTCTCCACGACCCCGAACATTACCTGAAAATGTTTGTAATATCATGAGCTAAAAGCAAGCCCAGTGAAAATAAACAGAATAAAAAGTAACATTAGACTCCAAACTCGTATCCGGATTTGTGTCCAAGTAAAACTCTCATTCCCTTACCTTTCAACCACCAAAATGGTTTTACATCAATATTTCATTTCTCCCAAATAATTAAGGAACTAACTTCCAACCATTAGGAGGATGTGTTTCATAACACACATAACATTTGTATCTCGTTTCTCTTTAATACCTTATACTATACATAAGGTTTACATAAAATCTTACTCTCCGATTACAAGATCTTCCAATTTATTGAGAATCTAGTTCTCTTACATATATTCCATGATAATTATACAAGGTTCAATACACCCTTGTCTTCTCTCACTATCCAATTCAATCTCTTTCCTCTTTCCTATAGCACTCGGCTATACATCAATTTCATTTCTTTTCTCTCTAGAAATGTACGTCTTACATAATGTTTCATTTCTTTTCTCTATAGCAACTCAGGCTATAAAAAGTTTACATTTTCTTACCAAGACTTCCAAAACTCGAGAATAATAACTCCCAACGTTCAGAAGAAAGTTGTCATATCAACAATTCTCTCTCTTATACCTTATTCTTAATACCTCTTACGAGATATATGATTTATGTTCATTGGTCCTTAATAACTTTGCTAAGTTCTCTCGGTCTTAACATATTCAAATAAACACAATTTGTGATGAATGACAATAATATTAGCTCCCGCAGGCTATATGAAAGCTTCCGCAGGCTATATGAAAGCTTTCGCAGGCTATAACATTATGGAAGCTCCCGCAGGCTATCCATACTTCTTTATTCTCCCAATTTCGATTATGCCATATGATATGATATGAATATGCTTTCAATTACAAGTAAAATAAATATAATCATTCATCATAATCGAAAGGACATAAAGTAAATGGATCATGAATTACTCGTATTCATAAAACAAACGATTAGGAACTTCTGAAAACAAACAATAAATAAATCAAGCCAACCGACTTTCAATTAATTCGAGATTTTTGACTTACAGGAAAGTCTCCAATTCATTACTCCATTGTTTATTAAACATACGAAGTTTCTTATTCACAATCCTTATTACCTTTGGATCCTTCAACATTCCGATAAACATTAGGAAACTCCGAAGTAAGTCTAAACATAGAACTTCCAAAAGTTACTCGTTTTCTTTGAAGTACCTAAGAATTCTCTCACTCAATTAGAACTAACTCCAAGCCTAAGCATTTTAGTTCACTTACTTTAATCCTTTTGATTAATCTTTAATCTCAACTTTCGATTCTACAAATCATTCAACTTATTCGGTTTCTAAAGCTACTTTAAATCCTATTTATTCTCACCTCGAATGCTCCCGTGACAACAAAGTTCCCACGAGCCAACAAACGAGCAATCGCACCTACAATTCATCAATCGATCAACGAATTACAATTCATATCTAATAAGAGAAAAAGTGGGATTTTCGGTGAATAGTGATTTCGGATTAATAGTATTTTTCGGATGAATAGTGTTTTTTGAAAATCCGAGCTCATAATCATCAAATTCCTTGATAGAAATTCATGATTTGTACTTCAAAAGTCATTTATAATAAAAAACGAACAAAACCATGTAAAAAGTTTTGAAAACTCACTTTTTAGGGCTTCCCATAAAGAACGAGAAACACTACGAGGCTAGGTTGGATAGATAGCCCTCATCCCGAGCAATCCAACGCAACTGAAAACACCAAAAACGGTTGAGAGACAAAGAAAGGACAAGAAAATTTTTCTTCTCATCCATGGAGAAGTGCCCCACGACAATGGAGAAGAAGGGAAAAGAAAATTTGGTCAAATGGGTCAACTTTGTGGTTTTTAAAGAAGAATGAATAGTGTTTTGATATTTTTAAGAAATCAGAAATTACGGTTACGTCCCTTTAATGAATTTTAGCTTATAAATCGAAACCCGATGTTCTTAAAACTAGCCCAATGGTGATTAATAATTATTTATTGGCCCGTTAATAATTATTAATATGACCAAAACTAATTTAAGCTAATAAAACGATTAAAAAGAGTTTCGAGCTAAATCAACTACTAAATTTCTAAATTACTAAAACTAAAATTAAACTAAATACTTTAATTAAAATAAATAACTAAAATATTAAATAAATAAATAATAAATAAATAAATAAAATTTTACTTCAAAATAACGGGACGTTACAAAACCTCCATTAAAATACTATTCATAACAAAATTTAGAAACTTTGTCATACCTTAAAGCTTTGAGAAAACGGAAGAAAATCTTGATTGGTAGGTTGGACAGGAAGCTCAGACCAAGGGCTTTCCAACGGGACGAGAATTGAGACGATCCACCGAGAATCGAAGAAAAACCAAAAATTCAAAAATCCCTCTTGATGGTCTCGGCCCCAAGGAGAAGAAGAGAATAAAAGAATGAAGCAATTTGTCTAATTTTTTATATTTAAGAGATGAATGAATAGTGTTTTAGATATTTTAAGAATTTAGAAAATGACGCATACGTCCTTATTTTGCTTTTTACTTTAAAAACGAAACCTGAAGCTCTTAAACTAATCTAAAGGTAATTAATAATTATTAATTGGCCCGTTAATAATTATTAATGTCACCGAAAAGAATTTAAAGTAATAAAAGAATTAAAAAGATATTCGGACGAAAATAGCTGCTAAAATCGAAATTACTAAATTTAAACTAACCTTAAATGCTTTAATTAAAATTTAAAAAAATACCTCCAAAAGTAACGAGACGTTACAACTGGGTTTCCCGCTCATTATATTACACTTTCAGGTACGGGATGCGGTCGTGGTCATGGAGATGGTGCAACATGATTCTGGACCGACGATGACGATGGATGGACTTTGTTTGTGTAGTCCGTAGACTGCTCGTGTCATGACACTTTCTTTTATCCATTTTGTTTCAAATGGATTGTTGAGCTCTTTGAGCACTTTTCATGTTTATTTAATTCTATGGATTTCTGGTTTATTACCTTATTTATATTGTGGGTTTAAAACTTTATAACGAGGGAGGCGCTTCCCATATTTGAATGTTTAAAGATTTTGGATTTATTTTGAAATGAAAAGATGTTTTATCGATTTACAGGTTTCTATTAATATTTCAAATCTTTCGCTTGCGCTATTAGTTAATTCTATTTTAAAGAGTCGGGTCGTTACAGTAGGGAATAACCATCTTCGAATTAAACTCATGAATCATAGCATAAATCTTGTATTACATCCTACATATCATCATTTAGAATAAAAAAGGAGTGTGATCAGGGTCATTCACATGGACATATCATTTTTCATGCATGCTAGTATTACTTCATTCAGTATCATTCATGATGGCTTTAGTTCAGGTTTGCATGAAACAGGTTTTATGACTTTAAGTCATTTAAACTTTTAAAAAATTACCATGTAAATTATATTTTACATCTACGTGTGCATCCACTAGCATTTTTTCATGCATCTTCATGCATTTCATTTGATTATTTTATTATCGTGAAAAATCATTTGAATGGTCAAATTGGTAAATTTTGAGTCAAGCACAAAAGTTTAGATGAGTAACATGCATTAAAAAAATCTCTAATGTAAAGTCTTTCTTCTGAATATGCATTCACTAGAATTTTCATGCATTTCATTTTATCATTCATTATCAATCATTTAGGTGATCAAATAGGTATAAAGATTATATTAAGCACCAAATTTTAGGTGAGCATATCATACATTTTTACATCATGAATTTATTGGTTAATTTATCTGGCATTCATGTACTCTAAAAAATGGATCAAAATCAAGAGTAAATAATGTGAATCATGAATAAAAGAAAATGTGCAAAAAAAAAAAAACAAAAATGCAAGCTCCATCAAGACTTCCCAATTGAAGACAATTCAGAAGAAACCTTTGGTTTAACAACTGATGTAATTACCTCTCATCAATAAAATTTGAGTGTCAAAGCCCATCTCATTAGCCAAACCTTGAACTCTTGTGCTATTTTAGAGAATTTTGAGAGTAATATTTGGTGTTTAATCTTGAGTTGCTTCTGAGTTTTTTGAGCTTTGATTTCATATAAAAAAAAGAGAGAAAAAAGGTGATTAACATTATAATATTTTGACTTTCTCGAAGTTTAAGGGAATCCAGTTCCAATGAAATAATGATTCTTATTGGCCAATGATAGAACCATTAGAAGTTTCAAGTTTTTGAAAATTGTAAAATATTTTTGTGTGTCTCTAATTTGGCTTAAAACTAGTTTCACATTGTTTATAGTTCTTTTACACAGTAGTCCTGCACAGTCCAACTTGTGTTATTATTCGGAGTTCTAGAATCGTTTATGTGAGTGAGGTGTCCATTTGATTTTGAAAAACTCTTTGATTTTCTAGAAAGTTGTCTAAAACAAGAGTTGGGTAATGTTCCACTAAGGAGATAAATGGTTTAAAATGAAAGTTTCCCTTTTTTGCTTGTTTTATCTGAGGGGGATCAGGTGGAGTTTTTGAGTTAAAACAAAGAAAAAGTGAACCATAAAGCGTATGCCCATTACGATCTGCTAAGACCGCCTTTGGGTAAAGGTCTGGGTAATGGATGTAAAAAAAGAGAGAATTGAGACAGAAAGAGCTACAATCATTATAATCAGTTAGGGCCACCTTTGAGTAATCTGAGCTTGCCTATCATAAAATAGTCAAGGGACGAACTAACATGGGTATGGTGCCTCTACAATGGATGTGTGAAAGCTACTGTTAAAAAGAAGGAAAAAAATTGAGTGACATTTCTCTTAAATTCTCACGATCCTAGTGTATTATTACTTAGCTCAAGTGGAAGGTAATTTAATGGAAAATTCAAGAGTTACTAAAGGTTGAGTGAATTTCCATCTTACAAAAACATATCTTATTTGAAAAATAATAAAATTGGAAGGACTGCTCACACATACTAAATAGAACCTTAAATGCGATGAAACCTGTTTGGGTTAATTTCAGTATTGGACAAATTAATGTTGTTTATTTCAAAAAAAAACACACACACACACACACACACACACATATATATATATATAT
This sequence comes from Gynostemma pentaphyllum, assembly GCA_028015215.1. Classification (NCBI taxonomy): domain Eukaryota; kingdom Viridiplantae; phylum Streptophyta; class Magnoliopsida; order Cucurbitales; family Cucurbitaceae; genus Gynostemma; species Gynostemma pentaphyllum. The sequence goes on along the minus strand of CM051345.1, from coordinate 25,489,940 downwards.
ATATATATATATCAAAACTACCCAAAACCACCACCAGGAAAATTAAATTACATTGTGAAAAGATGAAACATACCCCGATAAATTTTCTTTAATTAAATGATATGTAATTAATGAGATATAGTTATTAGGAGAGATAAAAGGGTAATACGGTAAACACTGAAATTGGAATCCACCAGAATCGCCACCATAAATGGTGTTTTATGGGTAAATCTGATATTGATATGAAACAACCATTAAAACTAAAATTAGGTGAATTAAAGTGGTTATTAGTGTAATTAATTCAACCTGTTTTATAGTTAAATTGGTTAACATTGCGTGATATTTTGCATTTTCTTAAACCTTAAATTTTCTATGATGAGGCTGTAACAACTAGACTTAATAAATAAGTCTAAGCCGCGAGTACACTCAGCAGAAGCGTAGACCCTCAATAGTTCGCTTAATAATTCAAAATTTTGAAAGCTGCTTAGGACAAAATTTGAAATAAATAGTCACAAACAACGTTTAATAAGCATTTGGCACATCTGCCTCTTTAAATTTAAAACAACATGTTAAACAAATGAGTTTTAAAGAAGAAGAACAAAGTCCAAGATGTCATAAAGATCGTTCCCAAGTTACTTTATTATACAACATAAAAATAAAATAAAAGACAAGCTCTACAAACTAAACTTAGACTACACAACGAGTATTATAGGCCATTAGACACTCTAACCCGTCCAAAAGTCTCGCCTCGAAGGTTCAACGAGCACCAACTGCCTTGCCTTGACCCTGACCACTGACAGTACCTGAAAGGTGATATAGAGCACCTTTGAGCATGAAACTGAATGCTAATAAAACGAGACAAGTGATGGTATGCAAAGTGACAATGAACTAAGCGTGGATGAAATAAAGTCGTGGAACCTTAAGCAGGCACAAGTATTATTGGCATTTCCTTATGTAATAATCGAAACTGTAACTTGCTTTCATTTGCACGTGTCTTCCTATGTATATCTCGAAAATCATTTCAATATGTAAAATTCAATCACAAAGCTATCTAAGTAATCGCACATAAACATTAGGCTATCTCTATAGGCACACATAATCACGAGGCTATCCCTGTAGCCTCTCGAGCTTTTGATCATTACACTTCTAGGCTATCCCTGTAGCCACTTAGCTTTTGGGCCATTAACCACAAAGTGCCTCGGAGCCTTTCTTACATCAGTACGGTAACCATATGTAACGTCAAACATCCATTCACCATTACATAGGTTACGACCGAATGGCTATCAAACAAAGCAAGTCAAATGAGATGCATGTATGCAATGTTATGTGAGTAGACATGCTAATTTCATAACACTTGTCAGTCTTAGCTTATAACACATTGAACATATAAATAAATATAACTCAATCAGTATATGACTCAATCTTTCACTTGACACTACTAGTAATCATTGATAATCATGCTAAAGAAAGTAATTATCAAAGTATAAGCAAAATTAAAGTAGAGTCCGTTTCACTCGTCTTGTTTTCTCGGTCAACCCATAACTAGAACGACTTATTGGTTTTTCTTCCCCTCAATTATTTTTCTTTTCCTACTTAAAAGCCTATGGAATAAGGTCGCATATAAGCCCTCTCAGCAGTAAACAAAACTCCAAACTCATTCTGAAAGCAACCCCGATTATCCAACCATTTCGTCACTCAAGCCCGATTTATTCTCACCTTGTTAATTGTTGCAAAATACGCCTTGAACTCGACCTCCTCCTACAAAAATCATGTCACCCTTAATAATTTCATTGATATCATAAAATTCCAGAAATCAACCACTAAGAAAAACCCCGAACTGGTTCAATTCGAAAGACGTAAACTAGCTAGTTAAAAGTCAGAATTTCGGTAAATCTTTGGGGTTTTCGAAAAAAAATTGGCTTGCTATTCTAAAATTTTTTTACTATGAAAAATGCATATTTAGAAACCCATAAGTTCCAGAATTGAAATAATTTATGGACATGTCAAGAAAACCAAAAAAAATTAGAAAAACTAGAAAGCTTGAAAATTGTAATTAATGGAGTTTTAAGCTCTGTTCATCCATGGCTTCCAAACTTAAGAAAAATTTTGAGATAAAAAACTTAGGGCTTGAATTGGTTCTTGAATGTTAACTTCCAGAAATTAAAAGATGATAGAACTCAAAGAAAAATGGTTTTACAATCACAAACAAGAAAACACCCAAAACCCATGAAAACCTAGCAAATAAAACTCACCAAAATCTCTAGAAATAGATGGAAATTGATGGGGATTCTTCTAAAATAACCTTCTACTAAAAAATACAATAAAAATGGATCATGATTTTACTTGATTTCATGAAGAATTGAAGAAGTTACAAGCTTTTCATTTTTGGACTTCGGTTTTGCTTATTTGGCCGAAAATAGGAAGGAGAAATGGAGAAGATGAGTTTTGCTTTTCCCTTTTTTTTTACTTTCTAAACTTATCTAATAAACTTATTAAAAGATGGCTGAAATAAGAGTTTCTTAATTGCTAATTGGTCCTCCCACCTATTCACATAACTTTCAAGTCCAATTTATTGCTATCAAGACCTTGCCCAAGTATTAATTGCTAACCTACACATCTCCCTTAATTAGCTTCTTTTAATTAATTTTCACCCTTAATTAACCTTTAACTATAGTTAACTACCAAATAATCAAAACAAAATAGAAGATAATTTCTAAATTGCATGACATCAAGCGCACAAGCAAGCAACATAAGGAAAATTTTCTCTTATAAAAAAACCGGGGGTTTATAGTCTTCCCACCTAAAAGATTTTTGCGTCCCCGCAAAATTATCTACTCCCGGTGAGCATTTAAGCAAAATATTTCAAATTTATATCAATACTACATGCAGAAATAAGTAATAAGTAAAGTAAATATTAAGGGTTGTAAGCATACCTGGTATCGTTGGTCTTCGAGGTTACTTTTGGACTTAGGCTTGACAACCAACCAACTCAAATACATAAAACATGTCTACATAAAAAAGGGAAATTTCATTGGGTGGCAAAATTGTATGCAATATTTGTAAAAATATCAACTCAAAAAAATAATTGCAAATATAGCAATTTTTATCACATTTATCAATGATAAACAATGATTTATGTGTTTATCAGTGATAAACTTAGTATAAAAATATGTAATTCAATGTTTATCACTGATAAACAAGATTAAAATTTTCTATATTTACAAATATTTTTTTGAGCTTTTATTTTTACAAATATTACTACAAAAATTGCTAGATTTGCAAATGCCCCCATAAAAAACTGGCTCTGATACTGTGACAACCCGACTTTTTTAAATCATTTTAAAATCAAACACAGCGGAAGTCTTTATAATTTAAAAAAAAAACGGCGTGGTTATGTTTGAAACTTGGCTAGCCAAAACCTGTTACATTTTCAATTCAGGAGTTCAAAATGATTAATAATCATAAAAGTAAGACGAGAAGCTCTTAAGAGCTTATATACATATTTGCCATTCAAAAGATACCAAATATAAAAAAAACAAGTCCATGGACATTAAAATACTCCTAGTCCATCTCAGCATCATCATCATCCAGATCAGATTGCACCAGCTCCTCTATCCATGACCCCGATGAGCTAAAAGCAAGCCCAGTGAAAATAAATAAAATAAAAAGTAACCTTAGACTCCAAACCCGCATCCGGATTTGTGTCCAAGTACAACTCACATTCCTCTACCTTTCAACCACCAAAAGGTTTTATAACAAGTATTTCACTTTTACTTACTAATTCTCCCAAATAATTGAGGAACTATCTTCCAAGCCTTTTGGATGATGTGTTTCATAACACACATAACATTTGTATTTCATTCTCTAAAATACCTTATACTATCCATAAGATTTACATCAAATCTTAATCTCCAATTCAGGATCTTCTAACTAAAAGAGAATCTAGTTCTCTTAATAATTATACAAGGTTCAATACACCCTTGTATTCTCATATTATACAATCCAATCTCATTCTTCTTTCCTATGGCTCTCGACTATACATCAATTGCATTTCTTTTCTCTATAGAAATGTATGTTTGACATAATTTTTCAATTCTTTTCTCTATAGCAACTTAGGCTATCAAAAGTTTATATAATCTTTACCAAAGCTCCCAAACTCAAGAAACTAACTCCCAAATAATTGAAAGGATGTTTTCATATCCCATAATCTCTTCCTGGTTCATCCTTTTGATACCTCATACTATATATAAGATTTACCTTTCCTTAATGTTCGATAACTTAATGTTAATCTCGTTCAATAGCTCATTAAAATAAGTATAAAAAGGAGTAAATAATCTTTACATAAGCATAACATCTCAATTCACCTTGTTATCTTACTTTCCATAATGAAATATACAATTCTTCTCCATGATATAATTCCACTGAAATATGAATGAAGGTAATGTGAACTTCTCGTAGGATTCACATTCTCCCTTATGCATGAAGGTAATGAAAACACCCGTAGGTTTCGCATTCACCTTTTTGTCTCACTTTCCATTCCACCGATAATATATATGAAGGTAATGAAAACAAACGTAGGTTTCGCATTCACCTTTTGTCTCACTTACCTCTCATTTCATTGATGCAAGATGTTATGCATATGCTTTCAAAAGTAAATAAACGTAAATATGAATGTTAAAGTAACCGAAGGGCATAAAGTAAATGGATCATGATGATGCAATATGATATGCATATGCTTGCAAAAGTAACTAAATATAAATATTCAACATAATCGAAAGGACATAAAAGTAAATAGATCGTGAATTACTCTTAAACATAAAACGAGTAATTAAGAACTTCTGAAAATCAAAGAATAATTCAAGCCAACCGGCTTTCTGATAACTCGAGAATTTGACTTAACATAAAAGTCTCCAATTTCTTACTCCATTGTTTATTAAACAAACGAAGTTCCTTATCCACAATCCTTATTACATTTGAAATCTTCATTTCCTGATAAACCATAGGAAACTCTGAAGTAAGTCTAAACTTAGAACTTCCAAAAGTTACTCGTTTCCTTCAAAGCACCTATGAATTCTCTCATTAATATAGAACTAACTCTCAAGCCTAAGCATGTTAGTTCACTTAATTTAATCCTTTTGATTTAACCTTAATCTCAACTTTCGATCCTACAAACCTGTAACGTCCCGTTACTTTGAAGTGAAATTTTATTTTATTTTATAATTTATTTAATATGTTAATTATTTATTTATTTCAATTAAAGTATTTAGTTTAATTTTAGTTTTAGTAATTTAGAAATTTAGTAGTTAACTTCGCTTGAAACCCTTTTTAATCGTTTTATTAGCTTAAATTAGTTTTGGTCGTATTAATAATTATTAACAGGCCAATTAATAATTATTAATCACCATTTGGCTAGTTTAAGAACTTCGGGTTTCGATTTAAGGGTTAAAATCATTTAAGGGACGTAACCGTCATTTTCAAAATTCTTAAAATATCAAATTACTATTCACTTTCTCTTTAAATATCCATTTGACAAAAGTTGAATCCATTCCTTCTCATTTTTCTCTCCAAAGTCGTGGCCTTCATTCATCCATGGATGAGAGAAAAAAATTCTTGGCTTTTCTTCGTTTCTCGTCGAATCGTCATGTTTTCGGTTGCGTTGGATTGGTAGGGACGAGGGCTGCTTATCCAACCTACCTTTTCGAAGTTTCCCGTTCTCTAAGGGAAGTCCCAAAAAGTAAGTTTTCAAAACTTTTTACATGGTTTTGTTCGTTTTTTATTATAAATGAGTTTTGAAGTTGAAATCATGAATTTCTATCATGGAATTTGACGATTTTGAGCTCGGATTTTTGAAAAACACTATTCACCCAAAAACACTATTCATCTGAAAATTCAAACTTGTTCTCATCTTAGTTATAAGTTGTAATATGTTGTGCAATTGATGAATTGTAGGTGCGATTGCTCGGTTGTTGGTTCGTGGGAACTCGATTTTCATGGGAGCATTCGGGGTGAGAATAAATAGGATTTAAAGTAGCTTTAGAAACCGAATAAGTTGAACGGTTTGCAGGATCGTAAGTTGAGATTAAGATTTAATCGAAAGGATTAAATTAAGTGAACTAACATGCTTAGGCTTGAGAGTTAGTTCTAGTTGAGTGAGAGAACTCGTAGGTGCTTTGAAGGAAATGAGTAACGTTTGGAAGTTTTAAGTTTAGACTTACTTCGGAGTTACCTATTGTTTATCGGGAGATGAAGGTTTCAAATGTAATAAGGATTGTGAATAAGGAACTTCGTTTGTTTGATAAACAATGGAGTAAGAAATTGGAGACTTATGTTAAGTGAAATTCTCGAGTTATCAGAAAGTCGGTTGGCTTGAATTATTCTTTGATTTTCAGAAGTTCCTAATTGCTCGTTTTTTGTATAAGAGTAATTCACGATCAATTTACTTTTATGTCCTTTCGATTATGTTGAATGTTTATATTTATTTACTTTTGAAAGCATATGCATATCATATTGCACCATCACGATCTATTTACTTTTATGTCCTTTCAATTATGTTCAATGTTTATATTTATTTACTTGCACTTGAAAGTATATTCATATCATTTCACAAAGCCCGCGGGAGCTTACACATAGCCTGCGGGATCACATAGCCTGCGGCAGCTATCACAAAGCCTGCAGGAGCTTACACATAACCTGCGGGAGCTATTATTATTGTCATTCATCACAAATTGTGTTTATTTGAATATGTTAATACCGAGAGAAGTTAGCATATGTTATTATTCTCGAGTTTTGGAAGTTTTGGTAAGAAAATGTAAACTTTTTATAGCCTGAGTTGCTATAGAGAAAAGAGATGAAACATTATGTAAGATGTACATTTCTAGAGAGAAAAGAAAAGAAATTGATGTATAGCCGAGTGCTATAGGAAAGAGGAATGAAATGGAATTGTATAATGAGAGAGTATAGCCGATTGCTATAGAAAAGAAGAATGAGATTGAATTGGATAATGAGAGAATACTAGGGTATTGAACCTTGTATAATTATCATGGTATATATGTAAGAGAACTAGATTCTCAATAAATTGGAAGATCTTGTAATTGGGAGTAAGATTTGATATAAACCTTATGTATAGTATAAGGTATTAAAGAGAACGAGATTCAAATATTTTATGTGTTATGAAACACATCCTCCTAATGGTTGGAAGATAGTTTCTCAATTATTTGGGAGAATTGGTAAGTAAAAGTGAAATATTTGATATAAAACCTTTTTGGTGGTTGAAAGGTAAGGGAATGTGAGTTTTACTTGGACACAAATCCGGATACGGGTTTGGAGTCTAATGTTACTTTTTATTCTGTTTATTTTCACTTGGCTTGCTTTTAGCTCATGATATTACAAACATTTCAGGTAATGCTCGGGGTCGTGGAGAGAGAAGCTGGTGCAGTCTGATATGGATGATGATGATACTGAGATGGATTAGGTGTATTTTAAAAGTCCAGAACTCCTTTTGTTAATTTGTATCTTATGTTATATAAATTGTATATATCTCTTAAGAGCTTTTGGTTTTAATTTTACGGATGTTAACTCTTTTAAACTCCTGAAATAGGAATTTGAAATTCCTTGTGTTTAAATTTTCTGATGTGAAAATGTAAACATGTTTTGGCTAGCCAAGTTTCAAACATAACCACGCCGTTTTTAAAAAAAAAAATATAAAGATTTCCCCTGTGTTTTAGTTTTTAAATGATTTAAAAGAGTCAGGTCGTCACAAAACCGTTCAACTTATTCAGTTTCTAAAGCTACTTTAAATCCTATTTATTTTCACCTTGAATGCTCGCGTGACATCCAAATTCCCACGAATCAACAAACGAACAATCGCACCTACAAATCATCAATTGCACAACATATTACAACTCATAACTAAGATGAGAACAAGTTTGAATTTTCGGATGAATAGTGATTTTGGATGAATAGTGTTTTCGGGTGAATAGTGTTTTTCGAAAATCCGAGCTCAAAATCGTCAAATTCCATGATAGAAATTCATGATTTCAACTTCAAAACTCATTTATAATAAAAAAAACGAACAAAAACATGTGAAAAGTTTTGAAAACTTACTTTTTGGGACTTCCCTTAGAGAATGGGAAACTTCGAAAAGGTAGGTTGGATAGGTAGCCCTCGTCCCTACCAATCCAACGCAGCCGAAAACACGACGATCCACCGAGAAACGAAGAAAAGCCAAGAATTTTTTTCTCTCATCCATGGTGGATGAAAGCTACGGCCAAGAGGAAGAGAATGAGAAGAAGATGTCAACTTTGTTGATTTTTAAAAAAGATAAATAGTGTTTTTAGATATTTTTAAGAAATTAGAAATTACGGTTATGTCCTTTTTAATGAATTTAACTCATAAATCAAAACCCGAAGTTCTTAAAATAGCCCAATGGTGATTAATAATTATTAATTGGCCCGTTAATAATTATTAATACGACCAAAACTAATTTAAGCTAATAAAACGATTAAAAAGGGTTTTGAGCGAAATTAACTACTAAATTCTATATTACAAAATAATAATTAAACTAAATACTTTAATTGAAATAAATAAATAAATAAATAACATATTAAATTAATAATAATAAAAAAAATTGCACTTTAAAAGTAACGGGACGTTACAGATACCAACTGTAACGACCTGACCCGACTTAATAAATAAGTCTAAGTCGCGAGTTCGCTTAATAATTCAAAATTTTGAAAGATGCTTAGGACAAAATTTGAAATAAATCATCACAAACAACGTTTAATAAGCATTTGGCACGTCTACCTCTTTAAATTAAAACCCACATGTTAAACACAATGAGTTTCAAAGAAGAAAACAAAGTCCAAGATATCATAAAGATCATTCCCAAGTTACTTTATTATACAACATAAAAATAAATAAAAGACAAGCTCTACAAACTAAACTTAGACTACAAAACGAGTATCATAGGCCATTAGACACTCTAGCCCGTCCAAAAGTCTCGTCTCAAAGGTTCAATGAGCACCAGTCGCCTTTCCTTGACCCCGATCTCTAGCAGTACGTGAAAGGTGATATAGAACACCTTTGAGCATGACACTCAGTGATAATAAAATGAGACAAGTGATGATATGCTTGAATGTGTTGTATGCAAAGTGACAATGAACTAAGCATGGATGTAATAAAGTTGTGGAACCTCATGTAGGAACAAGTATTGTTAGTATTTCCTTATGTAATAACCAAACATTTGCACGTGTCTTCCTACTGTAACGTCCCGTTACTTTTGGGGGTAAATTTTTTTTTTTTATTATTATTATTATTATTTTTATTTAATTTAATTAAAGCTTTTAAGGTTAGTTTAAAAGTAATGATTTCGATTTTAGTAGTTATTTTCGGTCGAAAACCCTTTTAATCGTTTTAATACTTTAAATTCACTTCGGTGACATTAATAATTATTAACGGGCCAATTAATAATTATTAATCACCTTTATATTAATTTAAGAGCTTCGGGTTTCGTTTTTAAAGTAAAAACAAAAGAAGGATGTAGGCGTCATTTCCCAAATTCTTAAATAAACAAAAAATCACTATTCATCTTCTCTTAAATATCCAAAATTAGACAAGTTTGCTCATTTTTCTTCTTCTCTTCTTCTTGGGGCCGAAGCTACAAGGGAGGGTTTCATTTTTTTTTTGGGTTTTCTTTGTTTCTCGGTGGATCGTCTCGATTCTTGTCTTGTTGGAAAGCCCTCGGTCCAAGCTTCCTTTCCAACCTACCAATCGAGATTTTTGCCCGTTTTCTCGAGGCTTTAAGGTATGTTAAAGTTTCTAAAATTTGATGTGAATGTTGGGATTGAGGCCTCTAAAATAGTTCTCAAACGGAAGTCCCAACGGATCTTTCCTTGCAGTATAATAAATTCAAAATTCTAAATGCATAAAAGAAATACTAACTCTTGTCAAGAAGTGTCTGACTCTTCCTCGTTCTTCGATAGTTACGATCCTGGGACCACCAAAAAGATCTTCCTCACTAAGCACAAAAGAGAATCGGTGCGTGGGCACTATCTCTTTTGGAAAAAGGAAAATTGGGAAGAAGAATTTTCTTCCCAATACCCTATGGGCGGCGGCCAAGAGAGAGGGAGGAGAGGAATTTCTTGAGCCTTTACTTTAACTCTCTTAGTTGTGTGTTTTGGGGTCACCCCAAAGGTCCTATTTATAGGAAAACCAAGGCCTCAGAAAATCTTCTAAATATCTTTTAATTAATAAATAATTAATTAAGATATTCTAAAATATATTTGAATAATAAAGATATTATATTTTATTCCATAATAAAATATTCCATATCTTTTATTTAAATTAATCAATATTAATTTAAATATATTATTCAATATCTTCGATTTAAATTAATCATATTAATTCAAAATAAGATAATCATATATTTTAAATAAAAATGCAAACTTTTTGGTCAACCCTTTGACCAAGGGGACGTGTGACCCACCTTGGGTCACACGCCCCTATCATCATCCAATGACAATATTGGGCATTTTTATTTTCCTCTTTATTTAATGGAACAATTCCGTTAAATAATTAAATAAATAAAACTCCTTATTTATTCCAATAAATAAAACTCCTTTTATTTATTTCCTCATTTAATTTGATAATTTCAAATTAAATATTTAAATAGACTCTTCTATTTAAATCCCCATTAATTTTGGACAACACAAAATTAATTTAATTAAATAGACTCCTCTATTTAATCTCTTATAATTAAATAGACTCTTCTATTTAATAATTAAATAGACTCCTCTATTTAATTTCCTTTAATTAATTGAATAGACTCCTCTATTCATTTCCAATTTTCCAAAGAGAAATTAATCGTATTAATTTATGTTCTCGATTACATGCGTTAGCTCGGAGGACTTAATGGACCTATAGGACTAAGCTCCAATGATCTAGAATTACCTTTGATTAAAACTCCTTTTATTCAATTAATTCTCATTCATTAACTCGTAGATAACTCCACTAAATAATCTAGAGTTGCACTCTTAGTACTATAGACATAGTTATGTCCATTGGCTATAATCATTAACTACACAAGTTAGTTCATATCCATGGCTAGGTATTTACACCGTATTAACCTCCATGATACATATTGTTCCTTAAGCCAACTGATTCTCCAATGAAGAACCTTACATAATCTCCATTATGCGTCTTTAACCTTTTTCTTGATCAGAGGAATATGGGGCCTCGCTGTTCAAGACCAAATCAATCCATAAGGGAACTACTTATCTATTTTCCTATATGGAAAAGAGTGAATTCCAATTCTTGTGTAATTACGTTCCCAGCTATAAGCAAGATGCAATCCCCAAAGTGGGAGGCATATTGAGCGAACTATACGAGTCACTCTCACCTATGCAAATCAAAGGCTTGTCTCTTGCGAACAGGAGTTCGTAATCCACTCAGGATTAAGATCAATTGTACATGATCAACCGGTTGATAAATGAAGTGTCTTTCTGTAACGGCTTTCCCAGAAGACAGTAAGTTTATCTTAGTCTAGTCTACTACAATCTCTATTGCAGCAACACCCCCACTCACATGTCTCTACATGAGCGATCCAGATGAGATCACTTGTGCCAATTCACAAGTGGGCCATGTTAGTGGTGTTACCAGAAATAAGGCACCCAACCTTTATTCATGTACCACAGACTATTTGAGTTACACTTAAGTGAATCTTCCCGCATCATATGCTCACTTTAAGTTATCATACGTAACTCTGGATCTTATGATGGATTACATTTATTAAACTAATAATAAATGATAATGTAAATATTACTAATTAATAATTCCTTTATTTATTTATAGTTTAATTCGATTACATAAGATTTAGGGCAGAAACCCCAGCAGTGAATAGTGTTTTAATGGAGGTTTTGAGTTGAAATCTTCAAATTCATTCATTGAAGCTTGAAGATTTCAATCAGGAAAGTCGTTTTGGGAAATTTAAGAAACTTCCCCTAAACCTTAAAACCGAGTTTGAGCCGGAAACTCGTTCCGTGTGAATTTCCCTCACTTGGCCATGTTTAGGTTGTTATGTTTTTGCTATTTACTTAATTTTTCGGAAATCAATTAATGTACAAAACCCTAATTTACGGATACCCATTGATGTTGCGAACTCCCAAAGTACCCGAAACACCTTTAAAGTGCATAAAAGCCAGAAAACCAAACCCAAACCCCAATTCCCCTTGTATGGCCGAGAGCACCATAGGGAGGAAATCCGGGTTTTTCATCGTTTTGTGCGTTTAGATGTTGTTTGTACGATTTCCGGTTAATTAATGTTATTTAGGTGTAATTCAATTATAGGATTGTGATTTGTTCGTGTGTTTGCAACCTCGGATTGATCGGAGCTTTTCTACAAGCTAAGGTGAGTTTAAAATGGAAGTTAGTTGTCTTATGAATTATGTTTCATTATGTTATTGTTTATCGATGTTAAGAGGGAACTAGCTTCTTAGAATTAATATTTGGCTGGAGACTTTAGTTCGGAAGTGAGTGGAGAGAAATTGGAATTTTTGTTAGTTCGGTGAAAAGGAAACATCGGAGTGGTTTGGAAGTATTGTAACGTGTATTGGGGATGTTAGTCGAAAGTGGAAGTTTAAGTTAATTTGAGTGATTTGGAAATTAAAGTAGCTTAGATGTTACACTTGAGTGATGACTCGTGTAATCTAAGTAGTTAGGTTCTTTATTAACTTAGTAGAATTATTGGGAGATTATCTAACTTATTAGAGAACTTGATCACAATTGATTCGGCACATGATAGTATGTTGATTCGGATCCATACGTATCATAGTGCGACGATTTGTTGGAAACTTTATCACAATTGATTCGGCACATGATAGTATGTTGATCCGGATCCATACATATCATAGTGCGATTATTTGTGATATAGTACATGGTAGTATGTTGATTTGGATCCATACGGTACCATGGTGCTATGATTTGGGATTCGGCACATGATAGTATGTTGATTCGGTCCATACGTATTATAGTGCGATGATTTGTGATACGGTACATGATAGTATGTTGACTTCGGTCCATACGGTATCATGGTACAATGATTTGTGATATGGTATGACCGTACGTGGTATGTTGATTACGATCCATACAATAGCACGGTACGATGAAACTTGTTTGGTAATAAAGATAGTCAGTATTACAATTACATATTCTTTAAAATTGTGTAGTAAGACTTAGTAATGGTTGTTACTTTTACATTAAGTCTTTATTTCTATTCATGGCATTGAAAGACCATTACGGGTAGTATATGACTATCGTATGATTGTATGGAAATTGGAAGTGTGAATATGGGAAGTAAAGAGCATTTTAGGCCTTTGGACACAATTTCTGGTATGAAATTTGGTTCATAGGATTACTTGCTTTCGTTTTACTCTCACTAGCATTTTTATGCTAATGTTGCTACACTTACAAATTTTCAGGTAAACCTCGTCCTAAGAAGCGTGGTAGAGGAGGTGGTGCTGTGTGACTTGCCGAGTTGGTGAATGGACAATGATAAACATGCTTTTGGTTTAGGATTCTTAGAAATGCTTGTAAATTATTTCTAACTTTCTTACTTGTGTCTTTTTTAGCCCGAAAGGGTACTTGTTTAAAATCTGTATATGTTTTATGATTTAAATCTCTTTTGGAAGTTTAAATTATATGTTGGAATGCGCATTCTCGATTTATCGCTTTCTCTGAATATGGGTTGTTGTAAACAGGTTTTGGATATCCAATTTTTAAACGAACTCATGCCGTTTTTCTTTAAAAATTAAGTCTTCCGCTGTGCATTTGAATTTAAAGAATTTAATGGAAATCGGGTCGTTACACCTACGCATATCTCAAAAATCATTTCAATATGTAAAATTCAATCACAAGGCTATCTAAGTAGCCGAACATAAACATTAGGCTATCTTTATAGTCACACATAATCTTGAGGCTATCTCTGTAGTCACACATTATTATGAGGCTATCTCTGTAGCCGCACATAATCTTGAGGCTATCTCTGTAGTCACACATAATTATGAGGCTATCTCTGTAGCCGCACATAATTATGAGGCTATCTCTGTAGCCGCACATAATTATAAGGCTATCCCTGTAGCCTCTCGAGCTTTCGCTCATTACACTTCTAGGCTATCCTTGTAGCCACTTAACTTCTGGGCCATCAACCACACAGCACCTCGGAGCCTTTCTCACACAACGCCTCACAAGGCCAAATCAATAATTAGGCAACCTCGGTTGAATTGACATTTTTCATACATTGAAACATATATTTGAAAAGGTTTATGATTGGGGGTAATTTTACTAAGCTAATAATCATTTTTAGCTGCGGTCTTTCAAAGAATAGGTCAATAAAACATTCAAGCTTTTTTTTTTTTAAAAAAAAAATTATTACTTACTCTTGACAGTTATCTAAGATAGTACATGAGTACCTTACCAAATAATCCTCAATCTTCCAAGCCAAATGACATACCAAAGAATCCTTGATAGGCCATTCCAGATACTTTGCCAAAGCTTCCCAAAGGCCAGTCCAAGTGTATTGCTACTTTCAAAAGCAATTCAAATACTTTATCAAACTTCTTTGATAGGCTAGTCTAGATACCTTATCAAGGATTTTACCAAAAATTCTCAAAAGAAGAATCCAGGTGCCTAATTACTAAAGGATTCCCTAAAAGCCAACCTAGGTGCCTTTTCAAATACTTCCCAAAGGGCAGTCCAAATCCCTTGGAATGCCAATCTAAATGGCTTGTTTAAATTATCTAAAATGTCATTCTAAAAGCCTTACTAAAATTTATGAAAGTCAATCTAATTGCCTTGTCATTTATCCCTAAAGGCTAATCTTGGAGTATTGTCAAAAAAAGGCCCGTCCAAGTTCTTTGTAAGGCTTACGTTGAAATCTCATTCTTGAATGTCAAACACCCATGATTTCTCCTAGATGGAAACTATTGCAAAAAAAGAAGAAAACATTTTCTTTATTTTAGTAGTTAATCCTTATTTAATCATGATCTTAATCCAAAACATTAAAAATGGAGGTAGTAAATGAGTTGTTTTGACTATAAAAAAATGAAATTGTCAAAGAAAATGAAACACAAGCATTGTTTCCAAGTATTACATTCATTTTTCCAACTTGGAGTCCATGTTAAGTGTCTCATTGACAATAGATTATCTTTAATATCTTAAAAGTGGGATGTTGGGGAATCATTTTTTGACCCTTTTACCCCACTCTGTTTCCAAGTATTACATTCATGTCCTCTTATTTTCATTATGAATAAATTAGGTATTAAATTAATATAATTATAGGTTATTTTCATTATGAATTTTAAAAGTTAAAAATTGAGTTAAACCTATTTCAAGAAGAAAGAAATATTTAAAAGCCCACATAATTAATGAAAAGTTGATTAACGGAAGAAATTCTACTATCCATAGCACATCAAAAGGCAGCATAGTTAATGAAAGAAATTTAAAAAAAATGATTTCCATCTACTTATTACATTGATTACAATGAAAAAAAAATTCTTAAAATGACAATTATTTACCTATTAATGTAATTTAAAACACCAACTTATGTGTTTCTCTCAATTGTAACTCTAAAAATTCTATCTATTATATAAACACATCACAAATGGACCTCTTTGGCATAACATTCATCTTCTTTAGGTAATATTCGGCGGCTTTGGAAACTGATTGATTGAAGGTATTTTACTTTTTTTTTTCTATTTAATATTTGATTGAATTTAATTTAATAATTAGTAATAATAATATTAATAGTAAGTTGGTAGAATATTATCTATAATTTTTCCTCACTAAATTTTCTTCAGCCTAAACATAAGAGAGTCAAGCAAATGGCTTCCCTGCAGTTAAAAAGGTTTTTGAAATTCAATATCAAATCAATAATGTACTATATTGAACAAAATAGACAAATTGTTAAACATTAATAATTCTAAAATTTCAGTTACTGAATTCTAATACACAATACAATAACTAGATCTTGAGAAAAAATCTAATCAAATTCTAAAATTTCAAACACATTACGGAAAGACAATTTTTTTTTAAAATTTTTTTCCTCACTAATTTTTCTTCACTGTTTAATTTTTTTTATGCAGGATGGAAAACATGCTTATAAAGGATCTTGAACCATTTCTTAAAAAATGGACATTGAAATGCATTGTACTCCGAAAATACTCAATTGAGAAAGGTGAAACTAAGAAAGGAGAACCTTTCCAAGTGTTGAAGCTAATTGTTTGTGATGAGCAGGTAAACAACCGTACAATTATTCCATTTTAAAATTTACAATATGATATTAAACTCCCTTCATGAATATATTTTTCTTATCTTTAATTTAATTTTTTTCAGGGAGTGAAAAATAAAATCACATTATATAATGGTTTTATTGAGAAGTTCTATGATCTTATAGATAAAAGAAAAGTTTACATTTTCCAAAATGGAAGAATAAATACAGTTAACTACAGACAGCTTAATATTCACTATGATATTGAAATATCGTTATCTAATGAGAGTGAGATTGAAGAGGTCAAAGAGTTTGATGAAAAAGTTTTATAACGATGCTTATAATTTTGTTTTCACTACCATCAAGGACCAAATGGGCTCATTAGAAGTCTTTAGTAAGTATTTTTAAGCAAGACTACTAATTGTTTATCTTAATATATTAAAAGTGACAATGAGGGGAGAATCTTTCACTTCCATTTTTACCCTCTTTTTAGTACTATACCAATTCTAACCTATCATTTAATTTCTATTTATTTCATAATTTTCCAATCTTATTTTTCCTAATTTCTTTCGGATGTCTCTTCTTATTCCAAAAGAAATATTATCAAATTATTAAGACATACAAAAACTTTGGTTTTCCTTAATTTCTACCCTTTCCCGAGGAGCAATGTTCATTTCCCTTTAATTTCATATTTAATTTTTTCTAATCCGCACCACAACTTTCTCACCTTCATGTTCTTGATATTAGTAGATGCATTAAAATTTACAAATAGTCTTTTATTTTATTTTTAAGAAACCAATGATCATTTATTAACTTAAATTGTGACTCTGTATTTGTAGTGTTTACATTAAAAATAAAGAGACGTGTGGTGGTGAGAAAAAATTGCACAAAAATCTTTGTGGAAACCAATAAGGCGTCTTTAATATTAATACTCGTTGGGATATGCTAATTTTTGAAGAAATATAATGTAACGTCCCGTTATTTTGGAGGTAAATTTTTTATTTTATTTTAAATAAAGTATTTAAGTTTAGTTTAAACTTAGTAATTTCGACTTTAGTAGTTATTTTCGTTCGAAAACCTTTTTAAACCTTCTAACCCTTTTACTACTTTAAATTAGTTTCGGTGACATTAATAATTATTAATGGACCAATTAATAATTATTAATCACCTTTTGATTCATTTAAGATCTTCAGGTTTCGTATTTTTAATCAAATCACTTAAAAAGGACGTAATCGTCATTTTTCAATTTCTTAAAAATCACTATTTATCGTCCTCATCTTTAAATAGTCAAACAAAGTCAACACAATTTCACTCATCTTTTCTCTTCTTCCTTCTTAGGGCCGAAACCCCTCCCTTTTTCCTCTCTCTCTTTGGCTTTTCTCAAATACTCGATGGATCGCCGTAATTTCGATTCCGTTGAAAAGCTCTCATCCCGATGATCGATTATAACCTAGCAATCGAGGTTTTCATCAATTTTCTATAAGCCTCAAGGTATGACAAAGTTTCTAAATTCAAGCTTTGAATAGTGTTTTAATGGAGGCTGAGATTGAAATCTTCAAATTCGCACACCGAAGCTTGAAGATTTCAATCGAGGAAGTTGATTTATGCAATTTTAGAAACTTCCCTAAACCCTAAAACCGAGTTTGAGTCGAAACCCCATTCCGTGTGAATTTCTCTCACTTGACCTTGTCTAGGGTGTTTAGTTTGCTATTACTTTGCATTTTACTTACTTTTTCTGAAACCGATTATTGTGTAAAACTCAAAAATGCGGTTACCCATTGATATGGCGAACTTCCAAAGTATCTGAAACCAACCCGAAACACCTCTAAATTGCATAAAAGCCGGAAAACCGAACCCGAACCCCCTTTTTCCTTGTATGGCCGAAAGCTACATAGGGTCCATTTCTGAGTTTTTCGTTGTTTTATGCCTTTAGATGTCGTTTGCTCGATTTTCAGATAATTAATGATTGTTAGGTGTTATTGATTTGTAGGATTGTGATTTGATCGCGTGGTTTTGATCTCGGCACTTGGGAGCTTGGACTTCACAATCTAAGGTGACTTTAAAATGGAAGTTAGTAATTTTATGAATTATGTTTCATTACGATATTGTTTATCGAGGATAAGAGGGAAACTAACTTCTTGTAGTTATTACTTGGTTGGTGACTTTAACTCGGAAGTGAGTGGAATGACTTTGGAAATCTTATGAATTTGGAAGTGAAAGGTAAGATTTGAGTGGTTTGGAAGTCTTGTAAGATGAATTGAAGAGTTTTAGATGAATTGGAGATTTTAGATGAAAGTGGAAGTTTAAGAAACTTGAGTGGTTTGGAAGTCAAAGAGGCTTGAAGTTGCACTTGAGAGTTAATTAGTGTAACTTTAGGTAGTTTATGTTCTTTAGTAGAATTCTATCTAACTTACTAGGGAACTTGATGATGTGATATGGTAAGACCGTACGGGCTAGTATGTTGATATTGATCCATATGGTAAACCCGATACGATGAATGTGATATGGTAAGACCGTATGGGCTAGTATGTTGATATTGATCCATATGGTAAACCCGATACGATGAATGTGATATGGTAAGACCGTACGGGCTAGTATGTTGATATTGATCCATATGGTAAACCCGATACGATGAATGTGATATGGTAAGACCGTACGGGCTAGTATGTTGATGTTAATCCATACGGTAAATCTGTTACGATGAAACTGGTTTGGTAACAAAGAATGTTAATGTCATAATATCATATACTCATTAGAATGGATAGAAAGACTTAGTAATAACCGGTACTTTTACTTTAAGTCTTAATATCGTTACTTTACAAGAAGCCTATTATGTATGATGTGAATGTGTGGAATTTGGAATGTGTAGTAAAAGTGAAATATAGGCCTTTGGACACAATTTTCGGTATGGAATTTGGTTCATAGGATTACTTGCTTTCATTTTTTTCTCACTAGCATTTTTATGCTAATGTTGCTACATCTATAAATTTTCAGGTAAGACTCGTGGTAGAGAACGAGGTAGAGGAGGTGGCGCCGTGTGACTCTTTGAGATGATGGATGGACAAGAACACGACTGGTTTGGGGTAGCATTCTTGAAATGCTTACAAACATTTCATCACAGTTTCTTATGTTTCATTTTGAGCTCGATGGAGCATTTGTATAATTTTTTTATGTTTTTGAACTTTAAAACTTTCTTTAGGAGTTTCATCATAGTATGGAATGCGCATTCCAGGTTTATTGTTTTTTTTTCTTCTGAAAATTGGGATGTAAACAGGTTTTGGATAATCCGACTTTTAAATGAACCCATGCCGTTTTTCTGTAAAAATCAAGTCTTCCGTTGTGCATTTGAATCAAAAGGATTTTACGAGTTTTGGGTCGTTACATATACTATAGAAAGTTGGGTAAATGAGTTTCATAGCTAGCAAGGAAATGGGTTCATAGCAATATCACATATCTACCATGAAACAAGGTATGTGATAATAGTTTTTGTTTTTAGCAGCCATCACATTTTTTTTCTCTAAATCTAAATTTTGTGTCACGCACTAACATTCCTAATTACTAATATCAATGTATTTTGAAAGGAGTTGGAAAATCTATCTAAGAACTCATGAAATGTCTAATGATGATGAAATGACGACCCATGTGATTACAATGATGATTCGTCTTCTACGTTATATAAGAACTAGTGTCTTGCATATTCTAGTTCAGAGAATTTCAATCAGCTTTCAAACATAAGTCATTCTCTAGAAGAACACTTTTTTGCTATTATCATCTTTTTGTTGCCTCTAATTTGTGGTATGCTTTTCTAAAATACAATATAATTATTTCACGCTAGGGCTTCATTGTTTCGAAGTTAACATGCATTAGATGACAATGTCATTTGTATCGTAGTAATGGATTGATGATTGATTTTATTGACGTCGAGAGATTCAATTCATTTGACAGTTTGAGATATAATTCGATTGTTCTATTGCTAGAATTTCAATGAACTATGTAAACCACAGACGTGTTATTTACATTTTGCTCTTTTTAATAAATATGAGGTTTGACTCTTTTCCAAGATAATCAATTTAGTTGTTTGAATCACAATAACTTATGTCGTATTAACCATATGAATTCAAAGCGAAGTGAGTTATTCTTATAATCAATTCTTTTGAACCCAACGAACTACAAAGTTTTTCTTTATTGTTTTATACCAACACAATTAGGCTCTAATATATGTCTCTATACGTTAAATAAATTTTAAGTGTTTTCTTCTCATACTCTAATTATTTTACTGACATAAATTTATCTTTTAAAAATTCTATCCACACGTATACTTTTAATAATACAATTTTTTTTATCATAATTTTATAAATTTAATGGACAAACAATCTTACCACGTGCAACACACATTATTTTTACTAGTTATTTAAAAACTGTACATATCTTTTTTGTAGCTTCTTCTCAAATAATATTACTTTTATATTTTCTTTGATTTATGATATATAAATTCATTATTATAATATTATAGTAATATTTTTTTTTAATAATAATCATTATGTAACAGGTGAGGTTAGCTTAACAACTTCTTTTATAAGTGATATTGTTATTAATCCACCGATAGATGAAAAGGAAGCTTTGAACCGAAAGTATGTATATAAAAGTCATAAGTTTTAATAATTTGTATTAAACTTTTAATTATTCAACCATAATTCATTTTTTTTATATCTCTAAGGTTTGAGAATATGTTTGTGGACAACAAAGTTAATGATTTACTAACCCCCAACAAAAAGGCTATTAGAGGCTCCAGAAGTATCTTTTTATGGGGAAAATCATAGAAGATTATTGTTGTTTTGTGACGACCCGACTCCTTTTTAAAATCATTTAATTATAAACACAGCAGAAGTCTTTATATTTAAAAAAATTGGCGTGGTTATGTTTGAAAGTTGGCTAGCCAAAACTTGTTTGCATTTTAAATTCAGAAATCTAAATCACAAGGAACTTCAAGTTCCTATTCAGGAGTTCAAAAGATTTATAATCATAAAGGAAAAACGAAAAGCTCTTAAGAGCCATATACAAATGTACACATCCAAAAATATATAAAATACACAAAACGAAGTCCATGGACTTTAAATATACCTAGTCCATCTCGAGGTCATCATCCTGCAATCATATAGCACCAGCTCCTCTCCCACGACCTCTAGCATGAGCATTAGCTGAAATTGGTTGTAAGATCATGAGCTAACAACAAAGCAGTGAGAATAGATAGAATAAAAAGTAACCTTAGACTCCAAACCCGTATCCGGATTTGTGTCCAAGTAATTCTTATAACTTTCTCACTAAAACTTCCAAAACTAGAGAATAATAACTTCCAAAGTTTAGAAGAATGTTGTCATACTTAAATTTTCCTTAATACCTCCACCGAGATATATGGTTTATATTCATTTCACCTTAATAACTTATATTATCTTCTCTCGGTATTAACATATTCAGATAAATATAAAATGTGATGAATGACAATAATAATAGCTCCCACAGGCTATATGATAGCTCCCGTAGGCTTTGTGATATAATATGAATATCTTTTTCATCGCAAGTAAAATATATATAATCATCCATCAATAATTGAAAGAACATAAAGTAAATAGCTCATGAATTATCCATATACATAAAATAAATTATTAGGAACTTCTGAAATAAAACAATGAATGAAACGAGTCAACTGGCCTTTAAAACTCAAGATTTGACTTAACCTAAAAGTCTTTAATTCATTACTCCATTGTTTATTAACCAACGAAGCTCCTTTATTCAAAATCCTTATTATCCTTAGATCCTTCGACTTCCAATAACCTTAGGAAACTCCTAAGTAAATCTAAACTTAGAACTTCCAAAAGTTACTCGTTTCCTCGAAGCACCTAAGAATTCTCTCAACTCAAAGAACTAGCTCCTAATCCTAAGAAAACTAGCTCTCTTTCCTTAAATGTTTTGATTTGAATCAAAGTCTTAATTTCAAATCCTACAAACCGTTCTACTTATTCGGTTTCTAAAGTTACTTTAAATCCTATTTATTCTCACCTTGGTAAATGTGGTTTCGCTCCAAACCTCCAGAAGAGTAGTCAAGCAATGAATCAATAAACACCTACAATTAATTACATCTAACAATTAATAATTAAACATACATCGATTGATTGACAACTAAAAGCATAAAACGACGAAAAACCCCAAAAATCCCTAAAGGGTGCTCTCGGCCAAACAAGGAAGAATAGGCCTCGGGTTTGGTTTCCCGGCTTTTAGACAATTTAGAGGTGTTTTGGGTTGATTTCAAGTACACTTTGGAAGTTCCGGTTTCAATGGGTAACGATAAACCGGGTTTTTGGACAATAAGCAATTTCCCGAATTTAATTACAATAAACAATATATCATTAAAAATAAAGCCAAACAGCCCCCACGATGTAAATTTCAAACGAGAAGGGTTTCGACTGAAACTCAGTTTTAGGGAAAGTTTCCAAAATCACTAAAAACAACTCTCGTAATTAAAATCATCGAGTTTCTCGATAAGAAATCGAAGAATCAATATGAAAACTCCATTAAAACACTATTTGGAGCTTAGGGTTTGAAGTTTAACTTACCGAGAAGTCCTTAGATCACGGGTGGAAAGTACGATTGTTAGGTGGAAAGGAATCCTAGGCTCGAGGGCTTTCCGATGGAACCAAAATCGAGTCGATCCGTCAAGAATTGAACGAAACCCGAAATTTTTCTTTTCCCTCATGAAGCTCACGGGTTTGAGAGAGAAAGGATGAGCAAAATGGTCACTTCTTTGGTCAAAGGCAATTTAAAGAAGAATATGAATAGTGAATTGATATTTTAAGAATTTTGGAAATGACGGTTGCGTCCTTTAATGACTTTTGACTTATAAATCAAAACCCGAAGTTCTTAAACTATCCCAATGGTGATTAATAATTATTAATTGGCCCGTTAATAATTATTAATACGACCAAAACTAAATTAAGCTATAAATGCAATTAAAAAGGTTTAAACCGAAATAAACTACTAAATTCTAAATTACTGAATCTAAAATAATCTTTAAATACTTAAATTAAATTAAAATAAATAAAAAAATTTTATACCTCAAAAGTAACGGGACGTTACAGTCAACCCTCCTAAAAAGGGCTTTTCGTCCCCGAAAAGTAAGCTCACTGAGTGAAAAGGTGAGGATACTTAGCCCGTATCTCATCCTCACGCTCCCACGTAGCTTCTTTCGACACTTGGTTCCTCCAAAGAACCTCAACCAAGCGAATTGTCTTGTTTCTCAACACCTTCTGTTCGAATGCTAAGATCTCAACTGATGTCTCCTCATAAGACATATTAGCATCCAAAACTATCGGCTCGTAATCAATCACATGAGAAGGATCCTCCATGTACTTCTGAAGCATCAATACATGGAAAACATTATGAACTGCCGATAAAGAAGGTGGTAAAGCCAACCTATAAGTTACTGCTCCTACCCGATCAAGTACCTCGAAAGGGCCAATGAACCTAGGGCTCAGCTTACCTTTCTTCCCGAATCTCATAACACCTTTCATAGACGCTACCTTCAAAAACACGTGGTCCCCCACTGAAAACTCAAGTGGACTACGTTGTTTATCAGCATAACTCTTCTGTCGACTCTCGGCAACCCTCATCCTCTCTCTAATCAAGTCAATCGACTGACTAGTCAACTGTAACAACTCGGGTCCCAAAAGTCTTCTCTCCCCAACCTCATCCCAATGAACTGAAGAACGACACTTTCTACCATAAAGTGCCTCAAAAAGTGCCATCTCAATAGTAGCCTGGTAACTGTTATTATAAGCAAAATCTACCAAGTACAATTGAGAATCCCAACTACCTCCAAAGATCAAGAACACAAGCCCTCAGCATATCCTCCAGAATCTGGTTAACTCTCTCGGTCTGACCATCAGTCTGAGGATGAAAAGTTGTGCTAAAATCCAAGACAGTACCCATGGTTGAATGTAAACTCTGCCAAAACTTTGAGACAAAACGAGTGTCCCGATCTGATACGATCCTCACAAGCACACCATGTAATCTGACAATCTCCCGTAAATACAACTGTGCCCAAGTCTCAACTAGGTAGGTGATCCTCCCAGGTATAAAGTGTGCGGTCTTTGTCAAACGGTCAACAATCACCCAAATGGTATCGTAACCCTTTGATGTCCTTGGCAATTCGCTGATGAGATCCATGGAAATCTCCTCTCATTTTTATTCTAGCACACTCAGAGGATTAAGATAACCCGGTGGACTCTTCCTCAATGCCTTGACTTGCTGACAAGTCAAGCATCTACTAACAAAGTCTGCAATCTCAAACTTCATCTCCGGCCACCAATAGTGCTGTCTCAGGTCCCTGTACATTTTTGTACTACCTGGATGAATAGAGAAGATAGAACTGTGAGCCTCATCCAATAGTTTCCTTCTAAAATTTGATCCCATAGGCACACAAAGCCTATTACGATACATCAAAGCACTATCAGTAGAGAAGGTAAAGCGGCTAGGCATATCTGACTCAGCCTCTCTAAAACCAGCCTGAAGGTGATCCTCACCTCTCTGTGCATATATCATCCTTTGTCTCAAAGTAGGCCCCACTATTAAGCTAGCTAGACTCACAGTGACCTCAGAAGTAAGAAGTGCTATGTCAGCTCGTTCCATATCCCATCTCAATCTCAAAGGTATGGCCGACAAAGCTGATGAATGAGAAGACTTCCTACTGAGTGCATCAGCCACTACATTGGCTCTCCCAAGATGATACTAAATATCACAGTCATAATCCTTAACGAGCTCTGACCATCGTCGCTATCTCATATTCAATTCCTTCTGAGTGAAGAAATACTTGAGACTTTTATGATCAGTAAATATCAGTATCTTCTCACCATATAAATAATGTCTCCAAATTTTCAAAGCATGAACAATAGCCACCAACTCCAAATTGTGAGTCGGATACTTCATCTCATGTTCTTTCAACTGACGGGAAGCATAAGCTACAACTTTCCCATGTTGCATCAACACACATCCCAAACCTCTATGGGAAGCATCTGTGTACACAGTCAAACCACTGGTTTTATCAGGCGACACTAGAACAGGTGCTGTTACAAGCCTCCTCTTGAGCTCCTCAAAGATCCTTTCACAATCCTTAGACCATACAAAATCAACTCCATTCTGGGTCAAACGTGTCAAGGCTGAAGCAATTTTGGAGAAATCTTGCACAAACCGTTTATAATAGCCTGCAAGTCCTAGAAAACTGCGAATATCAACCATACTAGTCGATCTTGGCCAGTTACTAACTGCCTCAATCTTAGAGGGATCAACAGATACTCCTGTGGGTGACATGAAATGGAAGTATATAGACAAATGATCAAATTCTGATCATTCATATGGGTGACATGAAATTGAAATATCATATGCAATGTTGATTGTATAAGATAGGTGTTGGGATTTATGCCCTAGAATTTGTAATTTATAATAGAATTTTTTATGAATAAATAAAAGTATTATTTTAGTGAATTTTTTGAAATTTATTATATGTTGATAGTTGTTAAATATTCAAATATTAATAGAAAATTCCAGAGTTACTAATTCTGTAATCTTGACTACTATGAGATAGAAAGTGAATCTAGTCCAAGATAGTAACTCAAATAGTCTACAGTAAACGAATACGGTTAGGAAACCTTATTCTGATAACACTGTTGATGTTGTTCACTGCTTTGATCCAAATCATTAGCATAATGTAGATGCAAGTGGAAACATCATATATAATGAGTTTATATAAGACTGGACCAGGATAATAAATCGATTCCTAAATAACACCGTTGATAGGAAATGATTTATAATATCAAATTTACGTTATTAATATTGATACGTCTCAATCCTGAGTATGTTATGAACTCACATTAATGAAGTCTTTTCCTTTAATTCACATAGTTGAGGGTGATCTGTTGATACACTCGATAAACTCCCGTTTTGGGGAAATGACTAAATTGGTGTCTGGGAACATTTCTATACAAGATGACATTCATAACTTTCCTAAAACAAATGAAATTGTTAGTGCGACACTATTCTAACTTAGGAACTTTAGGTATCTCCCTTGTTCTAATGATTCGGTACTTGAACATGAGGCCTCACCTTCTCACTGGCCCGAGAAGGATCGTTCTATACTTGAAAACTATAGAAAAATATTCATTAGAGAATCAATGCGTACACAAGGATAAAAGAGATAATTGCAAGGGTAAAACGGTAATTTTGACCCAGTTGTAATTATGAGACTACCACGTGAAGGATATGTCAAAACGAACTTAATAACAAATGGACATAACCCATCTATAGTGAGGGGAGTTCAACATAGGATTTATAGTGGAATTACCCTACGTTAATAATTACGATTAATTAATTAATGAGTTTAATTAATAAATCAATAATTATTGGAGCCCATGATCTATAGGTCCATCAGGTCCCTATGCTAGCCCATATATCATTGTAACTAACCAAGTTATTAATTTAACTAGGAAGAAAGAATTACATTTAAGTAATTTAATTACTTAAATAAGGGAGATATTAATTATTTAAATAAATAGTTTATTTAAATGGAAATTAATATTGAAATTATTAATTATTTAAATAATGAGTTTGTTTAAATAAAAATTAATAATTAATATTATAAATTAAATAATGAGTTTATTTAATTTAATAATAAAAGGAGAGAATTAAATATATTTGTTTATGAAACAAATTAGTATTTTGCCCAAAATTATTAATTAAATTGACTTAGGTCAATATTAATTAATATATGAATCTTTGGCATTTATGTATTTATTTAGAATTAATTATTTACATTTTTTCTAAATTATAAATACATAAAGATAAAGGATAAATAAATAAAAAAAAGGAAAAGATAAAGTTTATCTTTATTATCACGCCACATGTCAATTGGAAAGAAAAGAATTGTTTTCTATATCTTCAAATGTGGCTGACGATTTATTTATTTATTAATTTAAATAGTTTTGATTATTTAAATTAAATGAAATAAGAGTCCTAATTTGATTAGGAAACTAACTCTTATTTTCTTATAAATATGACCATTGGGTGCTCATATTTGTAGACTTGAAATTTATCAAAAACTCTCTCTTTTAGTCTCCCCTATAGCTGATTTTGGCTTCTCTAAATAAGAAGAAATTCTCTTCTTTGTTTGTTCTTCCAATTCGATTCCCACAAGTCGGGTTGGTTTATGATCGGGATATAGCATAGAAGACTTGGTGAAGAGGATTAATGCTGTAAAGAAAACCCCAACCGATTCTTCATAAATCTACAATGTAAGTTTTCGAAAACCTTATAATTCTAGTTTAAGGTTTGATCACAAATGTATGTAATTAACGGATCCGTAATTAAATGTTAATTAATTTACTAAAGAATTTCCGCTAATTTAGTAAATAGTTCCTTCAACAGGACCACGATGTTTGATCAAATTTCTCATTAGTACCGTTTACGAGAAATGATCGAATATCAAACTAAATTTATCAACTGTGATAAATCTCAATCCTGAGTTAAATGTGGACTCCTATTTTTGGAGTTATATTCTTTGATTCACATGGTTGAGAGCGATCTGTAAGAACGCTTGATAAACTTCTGCTTTGGGAACATAATTAGATAAGTAGCTGGGAACACATTTACATGAGATGAAATCATCACTTTCCTATAAATTAATGGTATCAGTGCGATACCTAAATATTTTAGGAACTTTAGAAAACTCTCTTGATGTACTGATTAGAGACATGAACAAGTGGCACTACAACTTCTATTAATCACAGAATTATATTATCTCTAGGTCGACTAAAGATAATTTTCATTGGAGAATCAGCAGGAACACAAGGATAAAGAGATAATTACAGGGGCAAAACGGTAAATTTATCCGCCTGTAATTATGAGGGATTGATGTGAAGGATATATCAAAGATATAAATAAAGATAAATTAAATGGGCATAACTCATCTATATAGTGAGGGGACTTCAGCTATGAATCTATAGTGGAATTATTCATAGTTAGATAATAAGTAATTAACTGATTATGAGTTAATCACTTAATTGACTAATAATTAAGCCCATGATCGATAGGTCCATCGGGTCTCTATGCTAGCCCAAATATCGTAGTCGCGAAATCAAGTAGAAGAAATGCAATTTTAAGTAAAGTGAATTACTTAAATAGACAATATTAATTGTTTCAATATTGAGTATATTTAAACGGTAATTAATATGAACATTATTAATTGTTTAAATAATCAGTTTAGAAAATTAATAATGAAATATTGAATATTGAGTATATTTAAATGGTAATTAATAATTTGAAATTAATTGATAATTATTAATTTTTTAAATAAATAATTTATTTGAACGAAAATTAATTAATTAATAATAAAATATTATCAATTAGAACTGTTAATTAATTAAATAATGACTTTATTTATTGGAAATTAATAATTAAAATATTTATTATTAATTGTTTAAATAATGAAAATTATTTAAATGGAAATTAATAATTAAATATCATTTTGATAATATTTAGTCGGGAGAAAATATTATTATTATTAATTATTTAAAAAAAATATTTTATTTAAATGGTAATTAATAAATAAATTAATTAAGTTGGACTTATTAATTTAAGAGAGAGCTTCAAGCCCAATTAGATTAATGAACCCAATTGAAATTGGCCCAAAATAATTAATTAAATGAATTTAATTTATTAATCATCAAATTTTCGGCCATCATTTATTTATTAAGGAAAAATAATTATTTGAATTATATCCTAAAATAATTATATAGATTTATTTACCCAAGATAAATCAAATAAAAGAAAAGAAATTATCCTCTTATTTATTCATGATATTTTCGAAATACCAAGATAAAGGAAAGAGATAATTTTTTTTCTTTTTGTATTTATCTCTACGGAATATGTTAATGAGATTAAATTTTCCATTAGTCTATAAATAGGAGGCTTGGGTCATTTATAAATCACACAACTCAATTCACAAGAAATTGAAATTCTCTCTTCCTCTCCTCCCTCGCCTTTGCCGATTTTGGCTATTAAAATTGGGAAGAAAATATCTTTGTCTTCTTCCTAATTTCTTCTAAAGTTTGACCCCACAATCGGGTTTTGCTTGATCGATCAGATATAACATAGAAGATCCGGTGTTGCTGAGGATTGATGTTGTAAAGAAACCTCCAATCGATTCTCCATTTATTACTCAATGTAAGTAAAGGCCTTTTATTTTCAAAAGTGAGCATGAATCTACATGTTTTATCACAAATTGCATGATATTAATGGATCGTTAATTAATCGTTAATTAGTTTACTAAATAAAATTCTGCTAATTTAGTAAAGCAATCCCTTCAACACATGCAACAACAAATCTACAAAATTTGAAAGAAAATATCATTCAAAAATGACTGTATCTGATGGGTGATAATATAACATCTCCAAATTCTCAAAACATAGAAAATTCTCACAAACACAGCGGAATCATAATTAAAGTTCAAAACCTCATCTCATTTCATTTAAATCACAAAGACATCAGTTATTTGATTGATCAATCTTATTTCAAAACAAAACTAATAATTCTCAACAAATATCCAATCAAATAAAAAGTTTAAAACTCGATAAAACATGTATCAACATCATTAATAAGTTATTCCCAACCAAATAACTAACAAAAGAAAGGAATAATGTTTCGGCATGTAAAACCATGCCAACCATCCACCACCCACAAATCCCATCAGTGCCCAACTTCTTTTTCTTTTTAACCTGAAAACAATATGTAGCATCATGAGGCTATTCCCAATTAGTAGAAAAAGTTAAAGGAAAAGTAATGCCATGAGAAGATTCCTAAGTTCATTAAGTCTATAATCGACCTCACAACTCCCAACAAGTTCTCTCAACTCTAAAGAGTTCAATTTTACACAATGCCTTAACTCAACTATTGTTCATAAACAAAAGTGAGTTTCTCGCTCAAAAGCATTAACACGTGTTTCCACGTTTCAACTTTTTGAGGTATTCTTCTTATGTGTTTGCAAGACTGTAACGTCTCGTTATTTTTAAAGTGATTTTTTTTTATTATTTAATATTTTTTTTATTTATTTAAATTAAAGTATTTAGTTTAATTTTAGATTTTAGTCATTTAGAATTTAGTAGTTAATTTTGTTCGAAAGTCTTGTTTATAATTTTATTAGCTAAAATTAGTTTTGGTCGTACTAATAATTATTTACGGGCCAATTAATAATTATTAATCACCATTTGACTAGTTTAAGAACTTAGGGGTTTCGATTTATGAGTTAAAAATCATTAAAGAGACGTAACCGTAATTTCCGATTTCTTAAAAATATCCAAACACTATTCATCTCTCTTTAAAATCTCAACATTGA
The DNA here is from genome assembly GCA_028015215.1 of Gynostemma pentaphyllum. Taxonomy (NCBI): domain Eukaryota; kingdom Viridiplantae; phylum Streptophyta; class Magnoliopsida; order Cucurbitales; family Cucurbitaceae; genus Gynostemma; species Gynostemma pentaphyllum. The sequence continues at coordinate 25,459,269 of CM051345.1, read as the reverse complement.
CTAAAGTTGACCAAGAACTCTTCTCTTCTTCCTTTTCTCCTTGCCATGGCCGTGGGTCACCATTGATGAGAAGAAAGTTTTTGGGTTTTCTTCGTTTCTTATTGGTTTTCGGTGATTTCAGTTGCATTGGATTGCTCGGGACGAAGGCTATCTATCCAACCTAGCCTCGTAGTATTTCTAGTTCTCTAAGGGAAGTCCTAACAAGTAAGTTTTCAAAACTTTTGATATGGATTTTTTTTGTTTTTGTTTATAAATGAGTTTTGAAGTTGAAATCATGAATTTTTATCCAGGAATTTGATGATTTTGAGCTCCAATTTTTGAAAAACACTATTCACCAGAAAATCATACTTTTGCTCATATTAGATATGAGTTGTAATATGTTGATCGATTGATAAATTGTTAGTGCGATTGCTCGTTTGTTTGTTCGTGGGAACTTGGTTGTTACGCGAGCATTCGAGGTGAGAATAAATAGATTTTAAAGTAAACTTAGAATCTGAATAAGTTGAACAATTTGTAGAATTGGAAGTTGAGATTAAGGTTTAAATCGAAAGGATTAAAGTAAGTGAGCAAACAGGCTTAGACTTGGGAGTTAGTTCTAATTGAGTGAGAGAACTCATGGATTTCTTGAGGGAAACATTTAACTCTTGGAAGTTCTAAGTTTAGATTCGTTCCGGAGTTTAAGAATGATTATCAGAAGTTGATGGTTTCAAGTATAATGGGTGAATAAGGAAATTGATTTTGGAACTTCGGATATTTACTGAAAGCAATAGAATCATTTTGAATTTGAGACTTTATGATAAAGTTAGTAATTCAAGTTTAACTGAAGGCCGTTTGGCTTGATTTATTTATTGTTTTCTTATTAGAAGTTCCTAATTTCTTATTTTATGTATAAAGAGTAATTCATGATCCATTTATCTTTATACCTTTTGATCGCTTTGAATATTTATATTTATGTTTACTTGCACACTTTGAATGTTTATATTTATTTTACTTGCACTTGAAAGCATATTCATATCATATCATATTGCATAATCGAAATTGGGAGGAATAATGAGGCATGCTAAAGGACTGCTGGACTTTGCATTGTCTGGTATTATTCGTTTATTGTTTATGTATATGTATCATGCGGAATGCTAAAGGGCTGCGGGAATTTGCATGATCAGAGGAGATGGATAATGAGATAATGATGGAACTATGCGAGTTCACATTATCTAGTATTATCCATAATTACTATGATACATATACGAGGATACAGGGGTGCATTGAACTTTGTATTCGGTGGGTGAGTTAATGCGGTGAATGCTTAGCCTGCGGGAGCTACGTTACTTGTCATTATTCACTAGAGGTGGGAAGATATTATTGACAAGACTTCGTATATTTTATTTGGAAAGTGAGATAATGAAGTATAGTTAGCCTGCGGGAGCTTTCATACTGTTATTATAAGCATGTGATGGTTATATTGATGTAAAGGTTGTGTGTCCTTTACACTTGTTGAGATAGATAATGAAGTATTATTAGCCTGCGGGAGCTTCAAGACTGTCATTATAAGCATTATTTTAGAAAGTGAGATAATGAAGTATAGTTAGCCTGCGGGAGCTTTCATACTGTCATTATGAGCCTTTTGATAGTTATGTTGATGTAAATGTTGCGTATATTTTACATTTGTTGAGCGAGTTAATGAATTATCTTGTTTGAATAGGTTAAGATCAAGCGAGCTTAGCATTATTTATTAATGAAAAATGAAAGTAAACTTTCGATAGCCTAAGTTGCTATAGAGAAAAGAATTGAAACATTATGTATATCATACATTTCCATAGAGAAAAAAATAAAATATGATGTATAGCCGAGTGCTATAGGAAAGAGAAATGAGATTGAATTTTATAAAGAGAGAATACAAGGGTATATTGAACCTTGTATAATTAGCATGATATATATGTAAGAGAACTAGATTCTCAATAAATTGGAAGATCTTGAAATTGGAGATTAAGACTTGATGTAAACCTTATGTATAGTATACGGTATTAAAGAGAATGAAATACAAATGTTATGTGTGTTATGAAACACATCCTCCTAAATTCTTGGAAGTTAGTTCCTCAATTATATGGGAGAATTGGTAAGCAAAAGTGAAATACTTGATACAAACCCTTCTTGGTGGTTGAAAGGTAAGGGTATGTGAGTTTTACATGGACACAAATCTGGATGCGGTTTTGGAGTTTAATGTTACTTTACTTTCTGTAACGACCCGATTTTCCGTTAAATTCTTTAAATTCAAATGCACAGCGGAAGACTTAATTTTTAAAGAAAAACGGCATGGGTTCGTTTAAAAGTCGAATAATCAAAACCTGTTTTACAACCCAAAGTCCAGAGAAAGCTATAAATCGGGAATGCACATTCCAAAGTAAAGTTTAATCATAAAAACATCAAAATACTTTACACATACACCCTTCACGGGCTCAAAATGACACAAGTATGTAAAAAGTATATGATTTACAAGCATTACTACTAATGCTTTAAAAGTGTTTAATATTGTCCTTACACCACCTCGGCCGGTCAAGCGACACCATTTCCTCTACCTTGCTTCTTAGGACGGGGTTCACCTGAAAATATTGTGGTGTAGCACCATTAGCAAACAATGCTAGTGAGAGTAAAATGAAAGCAAGTAATCCTATGAACTAAATCTCATACCAGAAATCGTGTCCAAAGGCCTAAATGTTCATTATTACCCATAACCACATTCCAATTTCCATGTATACATATGATAGTATCATACTACCCGTATTCGTCATTCAATACCATGAGATGGAAAATAAAGACTTAAAGTAAAATTAACATTCACAACTAAGTCTCACTACACGTTTCTAAAGAATAGGTAAAAATAACATTAACTATCTTTATTACCAAACAAGTTTCATCGTATCGTGCTATTTTATGGATCGAAATCAACATACCACGTACGGTCATACCATGTCACAACCATCGCACCATGATACGTATGGATCCGAATCAACATACTATCATGTGCCGTATCATAGATCATAATACCATGGTACGTACGGATCCGAATCCAAGTACTACCATGTACCATATCTCAATCATCGGATATCAGGAGTTTCACCATACCGGATATCAGGAATTTCACCATAGGTATCAGGAATTTCACCATATAGATATCAGGAATTTCACCATATAGATATCAGGAATTTCACCATATAGGTATCAGGAATTTCACCATATAGATATCAGGAATTTCACCATATAGATATCAGGAATTTCACCATAGGTATCAGGAATTTCACCATAGGTATCAGGAATTTCACCATATAGATATCAGGAATTTCACCATAGGTATCAGGAATTTCACTATTTCGCAACATGATATGTATGGATCGAAATCGACATACTATCATGTGCTAGTTACAAACCAAAGTACCAACATCACACCATGACTATGTATGGATCGAAATCAACATACTATCATGTGCTAGTTACTAAGTGCTCAAAGTTCCCACAAATTCATCATACCATGATACGTATAGATCGAATCAACATACTATCATGTGTAAATCATTGTGCCCTAGGTCTCCAATAAGTTAGCTAAACTCCGAAGAAGTCTACTAAGTTAAATAGAAACCTAACTAACTAGAATACACGAGTTATCACTCAAGTGCATCTTCTAATTACTTTACTTCCAAATTCATCAAAGTAACTTTCAAAACCAACAAAGTAACTTCCATTCTCACTTTCATCTAACATCTCCAAATCACATTACCATACTTCCAAACCTCTCCGATGATCTCTAATCATCGAACTAACCATAAGTCCAACTTTCTCCACACACACTTCCGAATTAAAGTCTCTAACCAAACTATAATCCTAAGAAGTTAACCCCCTCTTAACATTGATAAACAATTACATAATGAAACTAAATTCATAAAAGTACTAACTTCCCTTTTAAACTCACCTTAGGTTTTAAGACGAGTATCCAAGGAATCGAAGTCGAATCCACACGACAATTACAAACCTACAATTCACCAATTGCACAACATATTACAACTCATATCTAATATGAGAACAAGTTTGCATTTTCGGATGAATAGTGTTTTCGGGTGAATAGTGTTTTTGGGTGAATAGTGTTTTTCGAAAATCCGGGCTCAAAATCGTCATTTTTCATGATAGAAATTCATGATTTCAACTTCAAATCTCATTTATAATCAAAAACGAACAAAACCACATAAAAAGTTTTGAAAACTTACTTTTTGGGACTTCCCTTAGGGAACGAGAAACTTCGAAAAGCTAGGTTGGATAGGTAGCCCTCGTCCCTACCAATCCAACGCAACTGACCTCATCGAAAACGGTCGAGAAACGAAGAAAACCCAAGAAATTTTTCTCTCCCACCATTGATGACCCACGGCCATGAGAGAAGAAGAGAAGAAAGATGAAGTGTGGTTTTTGCTTAATGATTAAGTTAAAAGAAGATAGTAAAAAAAATATCTAGATATTTTAGGGTTTGGGTAATTACGGTTTTGCCCTTTTCGACCTTTTGCTTATAAAACGAAAAACCGACGGTCTTAAATAAATCTAAAGGTGTCTAATAATTATTAATAGGCCCGTTAATAATTATTAGAGTCACCGAAACGAATTAAAACGATAAAAAGGATTTTCGGACGGAAATAACTAATAAAACTGAAATTAGTAATTTTAACTAATTTTAAAAGCTTTAAAAAAAATAAAAATAATAAATTAATAAAATAAAATAAAAATTTACCTCTAAAAGTAACGGGACGTTACACTTTCTATTTACTTTCATTGGGCTTGCTTTTAGCTCATGATATTAAAAACATTTTTAGGTAATGCTCGGGGTCGTGGGAGAGGAGCTGGTGCAGTCTGAGGTAGTTGATGATGATGGCGGGATGGCTAGAGATACTTTTAAAGTCCATGGACACATTTATTTCATGTTTTATCTTTTGAGTTGTATATTTGTATATAAGCTCATAAGAGCTTTTTTTAACTTTTATCACCTTAAACTCCTTTAATCTTAATACTGGAATTGTATTTCCTGTCGTTTAAATTATCTGGTTGTGAAAAGTGTAAACAGGTTGTGGATAGTCCAAGTTTTAAACATATCCACGCCAAATTTTTATTAAATATTAAATCTTCCGTTGCAATTCGATTTTAAATGATTTAAAAGGAGTTGGGTCGTCACAAAGACACACAAGCAAACCTACTTGTATATTCTTTCTCATTGATCGAATAGAATGAACCTGCCCCGTTAAGTGATATTATGTTGTGTAGAACTATAACTATCCACTTAATGGTATATTCTTCACTACGTAAGGCCTTACTTAGTGCGAACCTCCAACCATATTGTTTAAGGCACCAAAAAACATGATTTACCTAAAAACATCACTACCAAAATATTTTAATAAACCTAGGTCCAGTTTTTAGTCTAGAAAACCCGTTTCCGCTAAAATTGATTTTTACGTGCTTAAACTCGAAAATTAAAAATTTTGGAAAAAAACATTTTCCCAACCTTATCATGAGCTAAAATCACCCAAAATTACAAGAACAACTCAAAAAGAGAACTCCCAACAAATTTTCTACCAAAAGACCAAAACTAGCCTAAACTAATGTAGTTTTGCTCTAATTTCGGTCACTAGGTGATGGTCTAATTTTCTAAATAAAACCAGCAGCCATTTGATACTAATACCACTTCCAAAAATATTCTAATACACCTAGAAGATACCTCACAATTAATCTCGCACACAAGAGCGTCTTTTTAGGCTATTTTCGGTTCTAGTGCACTAATTCTCCAAAACATAACACAATTCCAACAGCTCAAAAAGATTTAAAACCTCAATAAAAATCATGCTAAATATTATACAAAAGTCTAGAATTAATCAAAATTGATTGTAACAACTAATGGGCAAAATTAGTCCTTTAACATGCATGTTTTTCGCCTTTTTTTAACATTCATTAAATCCCATAATTTAACATCTTTAACTTCAGCCCAATATCATAAATTTCATGCTTAAACAATATTCTAAATACTCCAAATTAGAATTACATAATTCTTTTTAATGAAAAAGAAACACAACACATGATAGTAACTAACCCTTAACTAATTCTACTCACCTTGAATTAGTTAATTTGTTTCCAAAACTTGAACTTTTTTTTTGTTAGGATGTTCCAATACCTGAAACAACGTCCATAACCATTCAAAAACATCCTAAAATTTACCTAATAACATAAAAGAAAAACATTGGGCAACAACCGGCGAAAAGACAAGCGAAAACGACGCGTAACAACCCTCTAAAGGGGCTGCTAGCGTCGGCTAGCAGCATCCCCTTGCCTTTTCTACTATTGCTGCCATAGAGCAACGGCGGTCCTGGGATGTTTGTCCGGCAATCCTTTGGGTAGAAAGGTAAATGCCAAGAATGTTTTTCAAGAAAAGCAAAGGTTAGGGTTTCTAAGGTTCATGGTTTTCCTTGAAAAGAAAAGGGAAATTGAAGGAAAGATGGAAGAATTGTGGTTGTGATGAGTTTTTACATAAACAATTACAAATTTTTAAGAAAAATAAAGAGAGATCATCAATTACCTTGAACCCTAAATTGAAGAAAACTCCTGCAATCTCAACCAAACTTCTTCCAACAAAATTCCACCACGAACAACCCTAAACCTAAGAGGAAAACGGAAAGAATTCGACTAACAATCCTCTCCCAAAAACCCTTAAGGGCGGCGGTAATAAGAAAGAAGGGAGGGGAGAAGAAAAACCTACCTTTTCTCTTCTCTGTACGTTTCATGATGGAGTTCTCACGTTTTCCTTTTTTTCTTTTCTCTTTCTTCCTCTTCCACGTTACAATGCCCCCATCCCCCCCCCTTTTTTTTAATTACATTTTAACCAAATAATAGATACATGGGAGGGGAGTGGCGGTGACAATTGGAAGGAGAGAGTGAAGAGAGAAGATGGTGGAAGAGAGAGGAGGAAGAAGATGAATAGTGAGGTTTTCTTTTTCTTTTTCCAAGTAGCATAGTTTTCTCCATTATGTTTTTCTGTTGGCAGTAAAGAGATAAGAAAACTAGATATGTTTGTTGAAAATAAGTAAACAACATACTTTAGTAATTAATACATACATCCATTCAACTTACTTTTGACATTTTATTAAACATAATGTATGAATGTACATTAATAAAATTCAAAACCTTAAAACTAAATTTTAATGTCAGGGTATATTATTGAGACAAGTTAAGTATCGTCATAGGTTAGGTCAAATAACTCTTCGACTAAAATGAGACTCTCCCAACCAATTACTACTCTATGTTAACTCTTACCCTTCAAGTCTTCAGTTACCATGTTTTGGTCAATGAACTCACTAACTACCTTATTGACCCATCTTTTTAGTGTAACTCAAGTTTTAGATTATTTAAATAAAGTTTGATGAGTGCCTCCATAGGGTAAGATCAAATGTCAACATTTATTTTAGAGTCCTATCAATATAAAGAATTACCCTGATATTGATTCATATTGATATGAAACCCTAGAATTGAAATAGAAACCCTTTGAAAGAACAAAGAACCCATAGATGCACATCCTAAAACCCTATGAACAAAATGGTAAAACCTTTTAAAAAACAAGAAAAGAAGATTATTCCAATGATCAAAGACCTTGAAATAAGAGAACTTGTTCTTATTTCAAGATTGAAACAATTCACAAACAAACTAGATCGAGGTTTGCTTGAATGTTCCTAAAACATGCAACCTAAGAACAAGGCTACAAAACTAAGCAATTTCAGCAAAGCAAAAAAAAATGTTATTATCATATGAATTCTTAATATTTAGGGTTACAAATGAGGCCTTTAAATAGGCAAAGAAAACCTAAAAATAACAAGGAAATTGGAATAAAGAAGAGAATAAAATCTGCTCAAAACTTGCCTTATATGGATTTGGCAGATTTTGGGGAAAATCTTTCCTAGAGAATAATATCTTTCCTAATTCTTTCCAAGCCAATAAACTGAATATAAATGACCTAAAACGTGTCTAAATACATTATAAATTCGTGGACATCATATATGGTAAGTTCGGGAACAAATATGGAAAGTTGTCCAAATAAGGAAAGTTTGCAAAAGTGATGCAACTTTCCTAATTTGCTCTTCTCTTCATTTCTGATTGAACAAGTCTTCAATACTCTTCTTCCAAATGTATTTACCATATATTGAAGTTTATCAAGTCCTCTTCCATAGCCTCCATGATCAAATCTTCAAAGCTTGTCTTGACTTTTCTAATGTAGGCTTGTAAATGGATGTTAACGCTTGTCTTGAACTTTAATCTTGAAATTGATCCTTGAGCTATTTGTGATGTTCTATGATTCATATCACATATGAACACATTAGATATTATCATCAAAATATTAGGTATGATAGAAGCAATAAACTCTTTTATTTATTGATAATTTTGAAATTTTTAAGTGACCATAACATAGAACTTGAAACAAGAATTTTAAAACATTTTGTATCATCCAAATCGAAGTTCAAACAAAGAATTTATGACAAAAAGAAAGTTACGTTGGAAAGGAGGGGTTTTATGGGCATAATATGGAAATACGTGATGCAATTTGTCATTTTTACACTACAAAGGGTATTCATGTACTTGACCAAAACCACCGGAATCTTATTTACATTTTACCCAAAATATTAATAATTTTATAACTTTTATGAGTGTGCCTCAGGTCGGGTCTTATGGACCAAATATGTGATCCATATCCAACTTGATAGATTTACAAGTCGAGTGAGGCCAAACTTAGGCTTGTTGAGGCTTAATTATAAGTGGTAAGGATATGATGATTGTTGTTGCCTAAAAATGGAGAGCTTCCATGTAAGAACGAACTTAGAGTATGGGATGAGTCGAAGGTAGTGTGTTGCACTAGAGATGCTGCGTAGGCGATGTGCTGAGTAGTTGACGAGCACTATATATGCCTGCATAGGAAACAAAGAGAGCATCGGTGTGGTGTCGGCCTAACACCCTCCGATGCTAAAGTCAGAGCAAACAGAGCTAGTGTGCCAGAGAGAATTGTAGTAGAATTACTCTTAAAATCTAATCATAAATGTGAAAAAGAAAAAAGTCTTGCATCTTTCCAATGGTGAGAAAGTAAAAAATTGAGAAAAAATTAAAATTAAACAAGGTTGTAGAAAAAAATAAAATAATAAATAATAATAATAATAATAAGTTTTTCTTTTTTCTCCTTTCTCTTACTTTTTTTTTCTCTTGGTGGCAGCGCCTGCACCATTGCAAATTTTTTTTGTTGCAGACCCGACACCTTGTTGACTGGTCAACGTTGACCGTTGACCACTTTTTGTTTTTGTTTCGGGCTTTGTCATCAACGCTATGTAATGAGGGCTTTGTCATCAGGGAAATGTCATCAGGGTTATGTCAATAGGGCTTTGTCATCAGCGTCTTGTCATTTGTACTTTGTCTTAGACTTGTAAAAAATTGCAACCCCGTCCATTGACCAGTTGACCTTTGACTTTTTGACTGTTGACTTTTTTTTTTTAAAAAATCTTCTGCAAACCTTTCACTCCTCAGTAGACTCCAAATTTTTTTTTATCATTTTAAATTCTTCTACTAGGTGTGACTCGTGCGAGTCCTGCACTCCCTAGTAGACATAAAATTTTTTAGTCATTTTAAATTCTTCTAATAGGTGTGACTCGTGCGAGTCTGGCACTCCCTAGTAGACTTAAAAAAAATTTAGTCGTTTTAAATTCTTCTACCAGGTGCGGCTCGTGCGAGCCCTGCACTCCCTAGTAGACTTAGAATTTTTTGTCGTTTTAAATTCTTCTACTAGGTGAGACTCGTAGATTTAGAATTTTTTGTCTTTCTAAATTCTTATACTAGGTGCGGCTCGTGCGATCCCTGCACTCCCTAGTAGACTTAGAATTTTTTGTTGTTTTAAATTCTTCTACTAGGTGCAAGCCGTGCACTCCCTAGTAGACTTAGAATTTCTTGTCGTTTTAAATTCTTCTACTAGGTGCGGCTTGCGCGAGCCCTGCACTCCCTAGTAGACTTAGAATTTTTTATTGTTTTAAATTCTTCTGCTAGGCGCAGCTCGTGCAAGCCCTACACTCCTTAGTAGAATTAGAATTTTTTTGTCGTTTTAAATTCTTCTACTAGGTGCGGCTCGTGCGAGACCTGCACTCCCTAGTAGACTTATAATTTTTTGTCATTTTAAATTCTTCTATTAGGTGCAGCTCATGCGAGCCTTGCACTCCCTAGTAGACTTAGAATTTTTTGTGCCATTGTAGCACGTGTGTGGCCCAGCCCATAAGGGCCATGCGGACTTGACGTCATCCCCACCTTCCTCCAGTATATCACTGGCTGTCCCTCGTGAGTGCGGCACGCACCTTTTTTTTTTCTTTGTTTCGGAGTCGTTTTGGCGGGGCGTACTAACCCACTACGTACCACACCACCGGGTGGCTCAGAGTCGAAAAGAGGATTCCTCACTTTGTTACTAAAAACGGAGGAGGAAATTCAATACCAAATGCTTGGCAATCCTTGGTAGAGCTTATTTATGATTTCGTGCCGAACCTGGTAAACGAACAAATAGGTGGTCTTTCCGGAACGCGTGGCGTAGCTAGGACCTTCAAATCATGTTTGAGCCTATGTTCAAACAAACAAACAAATAGGGCTGTGAGGGCTCTCAGCCACATGGATAGTTCAATGTGCTCATCAGCGCCTGACCTTGCTCGTGCGAGCCTTGCACTCCCTAATAAACTTAGAATTTTGTGTCGTTTTAAATTCTTCTACCAGGTGCGGCTCGTGCAAGACCTGCACTCCTTAGTAGAATTAGATTTTTTTTGTCGTTTTAAATTCTTCTACCAGGTGAGGCTCGTGCGAGTCCTACACTCCCTAGTAGACTTAGAATTTTTTATCGTTTTGAATTCTTCTACTAGGTGCAGCTCGTGCGAGCCGTGTACTCCCTAGTAGACTTAGAATTTTTTATCATTTTAAATTCTTCTACTAGGTGTGGTTAGTGCGAGCCCTGCACTCCTTAGTGGACTTAAAATTTTTTATCGTTTTAAATTCTTCTACGTGGTGCGGCTCGTGCGAGCCCTGCACTCCCTAGTAGACTTAGAATTTTTATTTAGCTCTTCCACCTTGGCGGACTTAGAACTTTTTGTAGTAGGTTCACGTAGTTGGCCCCCACTCGAGTGGAGTTTTATGTCTTGAAATCTTGCTCGAGTCTAAGAGTTCTCAGAATTATTTTACTCAAACTATTTACACAGATGCAATAATGTAGAAAAAGTAAACTCCTATTTTATTTAATGGCAAAGCTTTCTCAATAGAAACTTTATTGAAAGGATAAAATTACAACAAGTGAAATTGCTGAAATAAAATATAAGTTGCTTGACATTTTATAAGTGCAGTAGAGCTTTTCAGTTGAGGTTAATAAATGTGTCGATATCTCGGCCTATTGTGTTAGTGACATAACATACTTCTCTTCTTAACTAGTCGGGCCCCCAAAGATGGTTCTTATTTCTCCATATGAAAATCTTGATTGTCACGGTCCTAATCTTCTTTATCTCCTTTACTTCTCACAAATTCTTTCAAGTACACTCTTTGAATAAGGGTCATAATTTCTTCCTTGAGATCGAACCAATCAGAGGTGGTATGGTCGTGGTCTTTGTGTAAAAGGCAAAAATTGTCTTTGTTATCCTTGTTTGACCCTGCTTTCATTCTGAGCGGCCACCTAATCAAGTTTTTGTCTTTGATTTCCATGAGTAATTGTTCAATTGGGATCATGGTATTAGTGTATTTTTTAAACTTACTAGAAAGAAGACTCAGGTTCTCAAGTTGGTCTCCTGACCTATGTCTCTTTCCATCCTCGTGACGATCAGTCCCCCAGACAAAGTCGTCTATCCTGTCTCTTTTCTTGTGCTCTGATCATTTACTACTACCTCTTTCATCTGAAATCTTCCTTGCACTAAGCAACTCTTTGGCGCTCATATATTTTTGCGCTCTAGCGAGGAGCTCGGTGTATGTAGCAGACGTCTTCTTACCTAGTGACCACAAGAACTTTTCATCTTTCAAGTCAACCATCACAGCAGTCAGAGCAATGTCATCACTATAACCTTCCACCTTCAGCGCCTCACTATTAAATCTCACTACATAGTCTCGGAGCCTCTCATCTGACTTTTGACACACAGTGAAAAGGTGTGTGTCCGTTTTTTATGATCTCTCCCACCAAGGAACTGTGTTATAAAGATCGAATGAGGTCTTTGAATGAAGAGATGGACCTCGGCTTGAGCTGCCTGTACCACCTGCGCGCAAAGCCTCATAATGCAAGGGGGAATGCCCTACACTTGATAGAATCTCGAACTCCCTGGAGCTCCATCCAAGTCCGAAACGTATCAACATGCTCAAGTGGATCCTTTGAACCATCATACATGGTCATAGTTGGCATTTTGAATTTGGTGGGAAGCTCCACCTCCATTATATCATCGGTGAATGGCGGTTCAGTTTGCTCAAGTAGATCTTTTAGTGTAAGAGGAGTGTTTCTTCTATACTCTTTCTTCATATGACCAAGTTGATCTTGGAGTTTTTTCAACTCTGGCGCCCAAGGCTGGGCACTTTGTGCAGTAGACTTCACAACATCTTAATGTTCTTTTCTCTTTTGATTGAGAACTTCTCTGAGGTCGGGCCTTCGTTTCGGACTAGATTGCTTGTTACAAGAAGAGTTATGAGAGGAAGAGGATATGTCCTGAATATTTAGCCCCGACTTCTCCTTCGAGCCACCCTTCTCATGATTCCTTGATTCACCTATGCACTCTATAGGTTCTTTGTATTTTCCTTTTTTGGATAGTAATTCCTGGTTGTTAGTAGGGGCTTGATGATCAGTTTTCTATGTAAGAATTTCGAGTACTTTAGCAAGATCTCGATTCACACCTCGAACTTGCTCTTGTAGAGCATTTACCCTTCCGTCTGGCATTGACACAACTCTTACTACTTCTTGATTTTCATCAGCTTGTTGTAGCTCCTTAGTGCTACGAGTTTGATATCTTTTATTACGGGGATTACCATTCTCACCGTCATCTATATCATCAATGTGTTCACTTCTTCGACTCATCCTTGATGGTATATCACTTAGTTATATACTCTCCCCGAAGATGGCACCAAATGTTGTTGCTTAAAAATGGAGAGCTTCCACGTAAGCAACGAACTTAGAGTATGGGATAAGTCGAAGGTAGTGCGCTGCACTGGAGGTGCTGCGTAGGCGATGTGCTGAGTAATTGATGAGCACTGTATGTACCTACATAGGAAACAAATAGAGCACCGGTGTGGTGCCGACCTTACGTCCCCCGATGCTAAAGTCAGAGCAAGCAGAGCTCGTGTGCCAGAGAGAATTGTAGTAGAAATTAGTTACCTAATAAATGAATTTATTCTCATATTTATATAAGAGGAGGTTGATGAAATCATCGTGCCACATGTCACATCGGGATTGGGCCTTGTGTTGCTTTCCAATGACATGTCGCGTGTTGGTTATGCCACGTATCAACTTTTGATTGGATACTAGCATAATGTAGTTTCTTGGTCTTAGATACGTAGCCTTATTATATGACGTAGACGTAGCCTCCTAAGTGACGTAGCTTTATCTTTCTAGGTGACGTAGACATGCCTATTGTACATTCTTTGAATAAGTTGAGAAATTTCACATGTATTGATAAAATTTCACCCACAACAATGATCATTAAAGTCAGTATTGTAAGAATATATTTTTAATTGTCATTTATTTTGTCAAAAACTCTTTAATTATTTTATCACATTATTTGATTTTCAAATTGAATTGTGTAGCCAACTCATCTCTTAGCTTGCAAATTTGTGTTTAAGGAATGTTTTGTTTTAATTGACAACTATGATGCTAGTAATTGATTTGCCTTTATTTTGATTGACAAATGCCTTTTGTATTGAAGCATTTTTTAAGAAAATTGTCAATTAATAGTGCTTTCTATTACTCTCTATATTGTGTAATCTTTTGTGAGATTTAGTTATATTTGAGAGAGTGTTATTTAGTATTTTTCAAATATACAAATTCAAGATTAGTCTTGGGATAAAACTAACACATATCGAAGGGATTTCGAGTTGTGATACGTTAGGGACAAGGAAGGGATTTCTTGGATCGAGATTCGCAAGGGGACTTGTGGATAATCCGACTTGAAGATCGTCATCAACAAGTAGCAATCGAAGACAAAGAAAAAAGGATTTTTTCATTTGTGCTTTTGTGATTTGCTTTAAATTTCTTGTTTGGATGTACACTGATTTTCTAGTGGATTTTTTTCTAGGCGTGGCCTAGTGGATTTTCACCATTTGGTTTCCCACGTTAATAATTTCTTGTGTCCTTTCCTTTCTTTGATCTTTTATGTGCTATTGAAGTTTTGTTTTTCAATTTGTCTTAAGTTATAACTTTCACGATCACTGTTGCAACTGTTCCTGTATCGACGAACTTATAATCGAACATATTAAATCTGATTTTTGCAAGTAAAAATTGGAAAACAAATTTCATTATTAATTACACGAGATTTAGGTCACTTTCAATTGGTATCAGAGCAAGTCGCTTAAGTTATTAGCAAGATTTTGCGATTTTTTTATTGATCTAATCTTGTGTTTTTATGAAAAGGATGAACAAAAAGAAGGGAAACCAGAAGTGCTTGAAAAAGAAGAATGAAGTCATCACTGGCAGCGATGTCGAATCTATTGAACATCAAAAGAAAAACATCGTAAGTAATAATGTATGTTTTACTACATCTTTTACTAATGAATCTACTAGTGTCAGGCTTCGAATAAAAAAGATGATCCATTAGAAATTCAAGAGGATAGTGATGCATTTGAGGAAGGGGAAAATTCTATTGAAGAAGCCTACATCAAGATGTATAATGAATGGGTGAAGGTATGCAAAAAGAACAAATCATTATCTGAGCAAAATAAGGTATTTTTGGAGGTAAATTCTGATTTGACTTCAAAAGTTGGGGATTTAAATATTTTACTTATTGAAAAGATAAAGATTTGATTGATATTAAGCTTAAACTTGAAAATGCTAATAAGGATATTAAATTGTTGAATATGAGTAATGAGAAGTGTGATTATCCACTAAGTATAGGTAAAGATTGCAATATTCATAATTATTATGAAGGGGAAACATCCAAAAGCCCAAATATTTTTGTAAAAGCTCAACAAAATGTTAAAACAGTCCTTAATTTGAAGACGGAGACTGATGCAACAATGCATAAGTTGGAAGGTAAAATGATTTATCAGGTTTCTAATTATGCCTCTTGGAATAAGCCTAGAAATGTTGCAATTATGAGACAAAAGGTACATTCATATAGTAATGCTCATACATTAATACCTATTTGTCATTTTTGTGGAAGTCACGGACATATTAGGCCAAAGTGTTTTAAATTAAAAAATATATTGAAGAAAAATTAAAAAAAATATATGCCTAATTTTCAAAATCGTTTTCCTAAACAAATATGGGTGAGAAAAGATGAGTTAGAAAAATTTGTTTCTTATAATTGTTTGAAAACTCGTTGTTCAAATACTTGATTTTTGTGTGTGCTCTTCATATCAATTTTTTAAATTTTGGATTTTACATGCTCTTTGCCTTGGAAATTTTTTTAAAAGATATTTTTTTAATCTTGCAAGATGGATATTTTATTGAGGGAGAGTTTTGAAATATAAAAATAAATAAAAAGATTTTTTTTCATTTTTGTTTGGTATTGTATTGACAAGGATTTAAAAATTGTGAAATGATTTTTTGAGTGAGAGTTTTGACATACCTATGTGAGGAAAAAATTGTTAATTTTTAAAGTTCAATTTTATTTTTGGTTTTTGCCAAAACAATGCCAAAGGGAGAGATTGTAAGAATATATTTTTAATTGTCATTTATTTTGTCAAAAACTCTTTAATTATTTTATCACATTATTTGATTTTCAAATTGAATTGTGTAGCCAACTCATCTCTTAGCTTGCAAATTTGTGTTTATGGAATGTTTTATTTTAATTGGCAACTATGATGCTAGTAATTGATAAATTGGTTGGCTAATTGATTTGCCTTTATTTTGATTGACAAATGCCTTTTGTATTGAAGCATTTTTTTCTCCAATAAAAAGAGGTGGGAGCAACCATTTCAAGACAACTCTCCTAAGCACTCATGTTATAAGAAAATTGTCAATTAATAGTGTTTTCTATTACTCTCTATTTTGTGTAATCTTTTGTGAGATTCAGTTATATTTGAGAGAGTGTTATTTAGTATTTTTCAAATATACAAATTTAAGATTAGTCTTGGGATAAGACTAACACATACTGAAGGGATTTCGAGTTGTGATACGTTCGGGACAAGGAAGAGATTTCTTGGATCGAGATTCGCAAGGGGACTTGTGGATATTTCGACTTGAAGATCGTCATCAACAACGAGCAATCGAAGACAAAGAAAAAGGGAGTTTTTCATTTGTGCTTTTGTGATGTGCTTTAAATTTCTTGTTTGGATGTACACTGATTTTCTAGTAGATTTTTCTCTAGGCGTGGCCTCGTGAGTTTTCACCATTTGGTTTCCCACGTTAATAATTCCTTGTGTCCTTTCCTTCCTTTGATCTTTTATGTGCTATTAAACTTCTGTTTTTCAATCTGTCTTAAATTACAACTTTCACGATCACTGTTGCAACTATATCGACGAACTTATAATTGAACATATTAAATCTGATTTTCGCAAGTAAAAATTGAAAAACGAATTTCATTATTAATTACACGAGATTTAGGTCACTTTCAATATTAAAAATGCATTTATGATTATGTATGTTCACATATATGTGTAGTTCCTAGGTTAACCATCTTACTGAGTACGTTATATACCCATCCTGTTTGGGGAATCCACTTTTCAGGTGATATGATTGATGATGACTTAAAGAGTACATCTTGGAGGCTCCCAACATTGACGAGGAGGAGCCGTGACATCTTATCGAGTTGTCATATGTTTTATGTTTAATTATGTCTTTAGTTTGAAAACTCACAACTATTTTTAAGTTATCTATACTATCTAAAAAGTGGCTTAGAGGAAAAACTTTTGATTTCCATTTTTACCCTTATAATTCATTTAAATTTCTATAATGCCATTATTCAAATTAATAATTATTTTATTACCAATCAATTAAATACAATACCAATCAATTAAATACAATACCAATCAATTAAATACAATAAACAAATTTTATACTATCTAAATTTTTCTAAATATACTTTCTTATTATTAAATTAATTAAATACAATAAATAAATTTTATACTATCTAAAATTTTCTAAATATAATTTAGTAATAATTTATTGGTCATATTTATAAAATAAATAATTTCATAGACTTATTAAATTTAAAATCAAACCCAACAATCAAGTTATTTTTTAATAACTTTTCGTCTACTATTTTCTCTAACAAACCTTTCCCTTCCTAATTCTTTTTTTTTTTATTATATTAAGACTAGGTCAAGCAGAGGAAAACATACACTAAAACAATTCTCTCTCTAATTTAAATATATAATTACGTTAGTGTGATTATTTTTTTAAAGATCAAAACCAAAGGACATAGCATACCATCTTATAACACCCCAAATAAATGAGTAGTAGAAAAGTTTTGTAACTCACTAATTGAATTAAAAATTTATTGAAATTTTCACTTTTAATATATATACATGTAAATAGAGATGAACTAACTCACCAATTTGAAAAACAAAAAACTAGATGTTTGATGATAGAGTTATGGAAAGGAAATGAATATTAGGTATGAGTAATAAGATGATATAAAATCATGAAATTTAAGTTTTTTTCATCTTAAAGATATTTTTTAATATGGGTTACGTTAATTTCTCCCATTTCATTATAAAATTTGAATTTTCAAAATATTAGTTAAGAAAATAACTTCATGATAATATTGACATTTTTATTATAAAATTTGAAAGACAAACCACGTGCCCACGTGCGTGGCACGTGTGAAAAACCTAGTGTTTAAAAAATTCTCTTTAATTTCTGATGCGTAGGTTGAAACAATATTGTAGGTTTTTAATTAAGTCTCATGTGTTATTAATTTATTCTTATCATGATAAATACAACTATATTTCAAGTGTTAATTTAATTATATATTAGTTATTACTTTGAATCGAATTATTTAAAAAAAATATTATTTGAGTTAATTACTTAAAATGACCACTTAACATGCCAAATTACTAATGATGCCTAAAAAATAAAACGTAAAAAAAAATACATATCATTTTTTATATTTTTTCCTTCTACAAAATGACTTTTTCTGTCTTTATACAAGTATCATTCGTCTTTTATTTTTTCATATGACAATGATGCATCATATCATATGAGATTACGAAAAAGATTTTGACCCTTGTATAAATTGCCTGATATTTGACTTTTAAAAAAACATTATTTCATTTGATTTTAGTTAGAACACCATACGAATATGGAAAATATTTTTTTTTAAATTTAAATCACAAAGAATGTTTCTTATTTTGAAAAACCATACATTTGGCAAGTTAGTTGCAAAATCCGACAATTAAGGATTACCTTAATCTTTACAAACCCATCTCTATTTATCCCACAAATTTCCTTAGCTTCTCTGCCTCTCTCATTCTCACACTCATTATCCCCATACAAACTTCAAAAGAAAGGTTTTCATATTACACAATGGCAGCTGTTCCACAAGACCAGGCGGAACGTGAACGAATTTTCCAACGCTTTGATGCCAATGGTGATGGCAAGATTTCTTCAACCGAGCTTGGGGATGCATTGAAAGCACTAGGCTCTGTCACTGCCGATGAAGTGAAGCGGATGATGGCCGAGATCGATACTGATGGTGATGGATTCATTTCATTTGACGAATTCACAGAATTCGCTCGTGCCAACCCCGGATTAGTCAAGGATGTCGCAAAGATATTCTAAATGTTTTATAACAATTTTTGTTGTTGTTGATTTCTTGTTGTGTTTTACCTTTTTTTTTTTTTTTTTTTGTTAAAGTATTTTGTCGTGCTCGATTTGATAGGTGAAATGAAAAAACAAATCAAATGGGCTCCATTTTGAACATTTTCATTAAAGAAATATTGTTATGGTTGCTAAGTTGTAACGTCTCACTCTGTCTGAACCAACAACTCCTTATTAATAATTCTTCCCATGGTTGAACAGATCAAGTGAATCTGCAGAATTTTGGATACGTTTCGTCCACAACTGTTTCATATTTTCTAATCGAAAAAAAGAAACCATAAATCTGATGTTATTCAAGTTGTAATATGAATGAACCTTCATTAGAAACAATAGAATACACACAAAAATTAAATGAAAATTCATCGCGCTTCCTCTGTCAGAAGTGGGAGATATGTACAAAATCCTATGTACAGTTTATGCATTTCCTATTCCCATTGTGGATGTCAATAATTCTGCTAAAGAGATCTACATGCAAACGAAAACGAGGGAGGGAGGGGGGTGCGGGCTCTAGTTATTTCAGTTGGTCAAGGCATTTTTTTGTAATTTTTAACGACAGAAAAGGTAATCGTCGTCTTCGAATTCTGGAACTCCCAACATAGCCAATGCCAAATGGCTCTTCATCTCACTGTTTGTGTTATTAAACTGTGAATAACAATCAGTAACACATCCATGACCCAAGAAACCAGACTTCTTAGATTTGGAGGGCAAAGGCTTTTCTTCACCTTTTAATATTGCAATAACCTCCATGATTCCAGGCCTGCGTGATTCTTCATTCGTAATGCAGGCGGCAGCGGCTTCAATCATTCGAACTATATGATTTGAATTTTTTGCAGTACATGTAATTTGTGGATCAAGCAACTCTGTGATGGCCCCTTTACCTTTTTGCAAGAGTGGTTTTGCCTGTAAAAAAATGTGGAGTTCATTATGGTTTAAATATATTTTCTTACATTATATTAGTGAGGACAATCGAAACATATCGTAAAGACTGCACCTATGAAAAAACTTCTAAGAACAAACAATACCAAGCAACTGCCGAATGCAGTATATTAGAAGAAGTGTTTATGTAATCGATGTAAGGCATTACGATCAGTCACTCTGCATCAGACATTCTCACTATAGAAAAGTTTACAGCATTCAAATAATCACGTCATTTTAGTTTTTGTACCAATGTTCAAGAATATTATACATCCCCATAATTGCTGTAGTTTTCTTTCCAGATACCAATGTAGCAGATCATGTATTTATACTTAACAGTTCACGAATCCGGTTAATAACAAATCCTACTTAAAATTCTACTTTGATTTCATCAACCAGGAAGAAAGTGATATCAAACTCATGCTTTCATACATCCAATACGTAAGTTTTGAGAGCAAAGTCTGAAACAACTTGAAAAAAATTGGTTCTTAGTAGAGCTAAGGCAGCAAACAATTTCACATGGATGGATGTTCATGAAAAGACTGAAAAGGCTGGATGATGAAAAAACCTAAGTTTCGGATGCAAATATGATCTTTCATGAAAATATAGATACATCAGAAGGGTAAATGAAAATGGGATTAAACTAGAGAAATGTGTCACTTCTATTAGATTACATGACTTTTTCCAGAAGCATAATCACTTATGAAGCTAACCTAAGTTTGAAGCATTTCAAGGATTATTAGTTTATCAATTAGAAGCTCATAAAAAGAGTTCCATTTTCCCTTTAAAGCCACACAGCACCATAAAAAAAAACAATGAATTGACCTACCCATAAAACTAAATTCTCCTCCCCATTTGTCCTTGATTCAATTGGCTTCCTGCCTGTTATGAGTTCCAAAAACACCACTCCTAGAGCATAAACATCGGTTTTATCCGATACCTTTCCATGCTGGAAATACTCCGGAGCAAGGTAACTACACAAACAATTGAAAAATTGTAAATTTGGAAGGAAAAAGAAAAGAAAAGAGGAATCAAGATTCTCATAAGCTTTCTCAAAATATATTACCCAAATGTTCCTTTGACAGTTTTGCATAGGAAAGGGACAGATGGAGCAGAAGTCCAAGTTGCTAACCCAAAATCACATAACTGCAATCACCATAACCAATGGATTAGAACAATTAGGGGAAAATATCGTGTGATGGTGATGATTATAATTTATCCATGAGAACAAAGATGCAGATTGTTTAAAGACATCATTCTATCACCTTGG